>JAUPFT010000003.1:29881661-30286661 GCA_036936625.1 Parnassius smintheus behrii | reverse complement strand
TTGACCAAAAACTTCTCCGCGATCTTGTGCATGGAAAGGACTTGGTCTGTACACCCCATTCCGTTTCTAAATTCCGCTTGCACATCTCAAATTTTTCCATCAGTTACTTTCATGATCCTTTCAATTAGTACGTTAGCATACAGTTTTCCCACAATGCTAAGAAGACTGATAACACGGTAGCTTCTCCGGCCGGGTAGCCGGGACCATCACGGCTATGCACCACTCTACCGGTAGCTGAAGCGGGTGCTTCATTTCCCAGCAGCAGTTGTTTATTCTTATTTTTGTTATTATTATTTGCTACTAGTTTTATTTAAATCCTATTTCTGTATTTTGAATTTTTAAACTAAAAAACGAGAACATTTTATTTGGTTTTATTGTGTTTAATTTTAGTTAAATAATAAGAAATATTTTTAGTAAGTAATTGAGCTTGCATAATATTTAAAACTCGTTACCAAAGGGAAAGTGATATAACATTCCACAAAGAAGTGAATTTACATCTAATATTAAACAAATTACATACATAATACATAAACACTCACGCGTGTCACCCAGAGGAGTAGGCAGAGACTACAGACTTCCATTTGACACGATCCTGACACACCTCTCTTGCCTCCTTCACATCCATACACCTACGCATACATGCTCGTCAGTTTAGGGTACTCCTAATTTGGCCCGTTTTCAATAAATCGCCAATTTGGTCGATAAATTTTCGCCTAGGACGTCCCTTTCCGACTCTGCCATTCACTTCTGCACCATAAATTTTCTTTGTCATTCTTTCCTCATTCATTCTTTCCACATGACCAAACCACCGACCACCATTGACCAGGATTAAGAAAGGAATGCCTTTCTTAATCCTGGTCACCACATCATCTTGCAAACCACACTCTTCTCTTATTACACAATTCCTTACCCTGTCATTCAGATTCAGCCCTAACATACTCCTTAACGACCGCATTTCTACTGCGTTTATTCTACTCTCGTGCTTCTTCTGCCACACCCAACTTTCACTACCATACGTTAAAGTAGGGACAAACACAGCATTGTGAATTGCCATACGTGCCTTTTTCGACACATTTTGACTCTTCACAATAGAGTGCAAGGCCCCATTTACTCTATTTCCCGCATTCACTCGTCGTTCTATATCCTTATCATATCTCCCATCCCTGCTAAATACGCAGCCCAAATAAACAAACTCATCTACTTGCTCGATCAACTCACTTTCTATTCTTATTTTATAAATCGTTTTACTTTCTTCTCTTTCAAAAACCATAACCTTCGTCTTACTTGCGTTCACTTTCATAACCCTTTCTTTCAATGATCCGTTAATTAATGTAACCATCATTTGCAACTCGGCCGCCGACGACGCAAGAATAACTTGATCATCGGCGTACAAAAGGCATTTGACGGTTAACTCACCCATTCTTAATCCGCATTCTTCAACTTTCAAATTTTGCAAACAACTGTCCATAAATAGGTTGAACAGCCACGGGGAAGCCACACAGGCCTGTCTAACCTTTATGGATGTCAAACCAGTCCGAGTACACCCCGTTGATCCTAACACAAGCACTAGAGTCCCTACAAAGAGACTCCAATGCCCGTATCAACCCAGCGCTCAACCCAAATGAGTTCAGTGTTTGCCAGAGCAAATCCCTATCCACTCTGTCATAGGCCTTTTCCAAGACCATGAACGCACAAAAAACCTTCTGGATTTTGGCCAGAAACTTCTCCGGGATCATGCGCATGGAAAAGACTTGAGCTGTACATCCCATTCCCTTTCTAAATCCCGCTTGCACATCCCAAATTTTTCCATCAGTTTCTTTCATGACCCTTTCAATCAGTGCCTTAGCATACAGTTTTCCCACAATGCTAAGAAGGCTGCCACGGTAGTTTTTACAGTCCTGCTGCGACCCTCTTCCTTTAATAACTGGGACTATTACGGCTTTGCACCAGTCTACCGGTACCCGCTTCAGTTCCCAGCATAAATTAAACAAGGTGTGCAGCAGGCCTGCCATCACTTCCTCTCTAGCCCTTAGCATTTCGAGTGAAACTCTATCATATCCGGCAGCATTACCTGCTTTCATGCTTTTCATTGCTTTCATTATTTCATCTATACTTATCTCGCTACCTCTTTCCTCTTCTTTCGGTGTTTCTACTCCACTTAGCACACACGTTGTCTCCTCACTTATAAACACGCCTTCAAAATATTCCTTCCATCTCCTATACTCAAAACTTCATCATTCAGAATACAGCCATTCTCGTCTCTTATAGCATTCGTCATAGGCTGTTTTAAATGTCCCCTGGCAGTTCTTACAAGTTTCCAGAACATTTTAATATTTGCCTGGAAGTTATCCGATATTCTTCTATCATTCTTATCCGTTCTTTCTTGCTTTTTTCTTTCAACTACTTCTTTTACTCTCTTATTAAGATGTCTAAAGACTGCCTTTTTTCTTTCAGTATCACCATTCGTACCGCCAGAATTACCAGCCTTTGGTGCTAGTAAATCTAGCCATGCTCTCTTCTTTGCTTCAACTTCCGTACGTATCTCATCATCCCACCATAACGTACTATTTTTCATTTCATTCTTTCTCTAACTAACACCACATACTTCGGTAGCTGCATCCACTAAACCTTTCTTTACATTTTGCCATATATTTTCCAAGTCTAACTCCTACGTACATAATTCATCCAAACCACTTATATTTTCTTTCAGTCTACGTTTGAACTTGTTTTTATCACTTTCAAATTAACTAAACAAATTAAAGTTATCTTATTATCGTAATTAGTAAAATGTTTGCCTTTATATTTTTTTTATTGTTCTAAGCCAGCGCTTTGATACAATCCCACCTGATGGTATCAACATTTACCATACCGGTACCGGTACCCTAAAATGATGAATCGCACTGACTTAATAAAAACCTATTTACTCTTGCATTGAAGACACCCACACTGTAATCGGATGGAAGGACAGATGATGGCAACTTATTCCACAAGCAAAGGATTCTGTATGCATGATGAATGACGTAGCAAACCATTTAGTTCGAATGCGTGGTAAGTCAACAACGAAAGGGACTTTAAAGCTGCCCAAATGTCTGGTTATCCGATGGTCGAAGGGAGAGGGAGGAATTAAATTACGGAATTCCTGCGCACACTCTCCGAAATGCATCCTTTAGAAAACCGAGGCTGGCCAATTTGCACCTGTGTTCGAGGCTAGTAAGATTGGTTTTAACTAAATTCAGGTCACCAATAAGCCTCTTAGCATGCCTTTCAGTTGAGTCCAAAGCTGCTAGGTGGCATTTCGCAGCACCAGCCCATATATGGCAGTAATACTCTATGCACAACCAGACTTGCGCTTTATATAAAGTAAGCAGCTGTCCCGGCGTGAAGTATCGCCGCACCTTTGCAAGGAATCCTAGCTTCTATGCAGCTGTTTTGGCCTTGGACTCAATGAACCGCCCGAAGTTCAGATTTGAGAATATCTCAACCCCCAACACCTGGAGCTAGTCGGTATATTCCAGTGATACGTTTCGTAAAGTAGGAGCCAAGATGAGCTGGCTTCTATTTGCAGTGAAGAGACACGCTTGTGTTTAGAAGGCGTTGAATTTCACAAGATAAGCATAGCCCCATTCGGAGACTGCCACTAGTGTGAGATTCACACGCTCTACCATAGCTTCTCTTTCAGACTGTATTTGATTCCGACTGGCCCGAGGACTTGGTTGGTATCTCTCCATAACTGTGCTGTCGTCTGCGTACCGATAGATACCGGGCATAAGCAAATCAGCAGCAGTAAGAGAGTTGCGGAGTGGACGGACCCCTGAGAAACACCGGCGTTAGTCGCCACATAATCGGTTGAGCAGCCATCGATGACAACCCGGAGAGACCGTTCACTACTGAGTTGTGATAAACAATAAAATTAAATAGGGTTGTCGAGTTCCTTCTTACTCATATCAGTTAACAACCGAAGTCGCCGACAACAGATATTTATCAAATGTTTATAAATTAACAGGTTTCCAACTGAATCTAGATTAAAATTATGGCTTAAAAACATAAATATTGTGAATTGGTGTCCAAAACAAAATGATCATCTTTGTTCTAAACATTTACAGACGACTGTTTTATTGGACATGAGAAACGCACCATTTTGAAAAAGTGTTCCTAAAGAAGAAAAGTTCTCGAGTGGCAGCCTCGTACCGGCAGGCGAAGTGTAGCCTACCCCCACTAGATGAATTGACAACCTCGTAAGATATGCAGGAAGTCGATGGATGCAGGTGGCTCAGGACCATGCTTTGTGGCATTCCTTGGGGGAGGACTATGTTCAGCAGTGGACTTGTGAAGGGCTGTAATGTTGACGGTGTATAGCCAGTCCATATAATATAGAGGTCAGTGTACACAACAATTACAGATACGAGGCTGCCATTCGATTCTTTCTCCCTATCATTCATGGCAGGGCCATTACCGTCACATCGGTCTATCACAGTAAGGGAATAGAGTATAACTATGCCTGTTCACACACTTGGACACTTTGACCCTGTCCTGCGCAGATGGCTAGAATTTATTGAGACTTGCCGACGTAACCGAATTTCGATCTAGAGGACATTACTCCAATTTTATTGCGAATTTCTTCAGGACAGGTCAGTAATGCATAGTAACTCCGAGTATAGCCAGCATTGGCCTACCACCGTTAGGAACTTTTGTCGTAATCACTATGTATAAGAGAACACTGTACTGTACACTGTAAATGTTTTAATTTTTTGGCTTCTACTCGACACCATGTAGGCTATGTAGGATGTAGGCCTAAGCGAGCAACAACTGGTTTACATCATGGGGAAGAAAGAACTATTTATGCTGAACTCTTTCTCCACAAAATACGTTGGTTTAAGCCGGCGGTAATAGAAGGTTTTGAATTATCTTTATTCATCTATACGATACTTTTGATAGTAGTTGTGGCTCCGCAAAAGGAGAAACATTTCATTATGATTTCTTATATTTACGCGAACACTACACATTGAAATAATACTAGTTTTTACGGAATTTATCGCGTATATTTAACTTTTTAAATACCTGACGTGTCGAACGCTTTACAGCACTCATGGTCACGGGCGGGACTGAGATGTACAACGTCCATATGTGATAGTTAACCGCGGTTACCATAGATTAAAATTTAACTTTTGTTCCGATCTATGCAGTATGAACTCATGGTATCTTAAAGTCTTGCAGTTGTATGCTTGGGTTGGGATTTAATTTTATTTATTATAGGATCCCAAGCAGATGGTAGCACCCAGCCATCTTCTCTATTGAAATTAGGATGTTTTTTTGATTTCAATAGCCTCGCGAATCATCCTTGGAAGGAATCGGTGTTCTTTAGCGAGGATCTGCGGTCTATCAAATCTGATGTAGTGACGGGGGCGATCCTGTACGTGTTCACAGACTGCAGACTTCCCGGAGCGTCGATTCTTCACATCAGCTATATGTTCTTTAACGCGGGTTTTTATTGATCTTTTAGCTTGTCCTATGTAGGAGAGAGTCCTATAATAAATAAAATTAAATCCCAACCCAAGCACACAACTGCAAGACTTCAAGATACCATAAGTTCATACTGCATAGATCGGAACAAAAGTTAAATTTTAATCTATGGCAACCGCGGTTAACTATGACATATGGACGTTGAACATCTAAGTCCTGCCCGTGACCATGAGCGCTGTAAAGCGTTCGAAACGTCGGGTATTTAAAAAGTTAAATATACGCGATAAATTCCGTAAAAACTAGTATTATTTCAATGAGAAACATTTCAGCTTTATTTCGAAGAACAGTAAGTAATAACAACCCATTATAATTTAAGGTAATTAAACACTTGTTTTTAAGTAATTACGCAGGACTGACGTACTTAATGTGGTAAGATAATTAGCATTTTGAGAAAAATATAACAAAAGAAATCTACTTAAGCAAGAAAATTGCGACGAAATTTGTTTATATCTAAAAAACTTCACATTTATGTAATACATGTAATCTTTAGATGAACAAGAACATAATAAACCACTTTATTGATTTTGGTAATACGTTAGGTAAATGCCTTAAGTCAACTCTTTCAATATTGCTAAATCAAGACACAAAACATCTGTTTTATAAAACAAGGGTGATAAACGACTAAACAGTCTGTCTGATGGTAAGTGGATGCTGTGGTCCAAAGACGTCTACATCTATTCTCAACACAGAATAAAAACGCAGATGTATTGCCATCCCTTATGACTGAGATGGAATGCATCATTTCCATTAAAATGAGTCACGTTCTATACACTCACCATATAAAGCAACAAAATTAAGCTGTTTTTTTACGCTGGTATTCTGAGAGTGCAGTGCACTGATTTTGATTGAGATTCTAAGGCGTTCAATTAAAACATCACCATCATCATTATAGCTCATCTCCAGATCACTATTAATAGACCTTTTAGCCGACTGATTTATTTATTGGCATATTTATACTTAATAGATAACAATATTGTGTACAGTGGATAGACTTCTACAAATAAGAATTAAAATTATATAGAAGTAAAAACGAGCAAACTAACAATTAGGTATAATGTGTGTTGTTCTTACTTCTATAAAAAAGAAAACATATGTTTTGACCGAGTGGTCTAGATAATCAAAGCATTCGTCTATGCACACCGCAGCATAACCATATGGCCTTGGTTTTGATTTTCATAAAACAAAACATAACATAAACACTCACGCATGTCACCCAGAGGGGTAGAGAGACTACAGACTTCCGTTTGGCACGATCCTGACATACCTCTCTCGCCTCATTTACATCCATATACCTGCGCATACATGCTCGTCGGTTAAGGGTACTCCAAATTTGGCCCGTTTTCAATAAATCGCCAATTTGGTCGATAAATTTTCGCCTAGGACGGACCCTTTCCGACAATGCCATTCAGTTCTACAACATAAATTTTCTATTCACTCTTTCCTAAATGAGGATATCCGCAGTATAACCAGAGTAACCGACATAGCCCAACGGATTAGTAAGCTCAAGTGCAATGGGCCGGTCATATAGCTCGAAGAACTGATAACCGTTGGGGAAAAAAGGTTCTCGAGTGGCAGTCTCGTACCGGTAGGCGAAGTGTAGGGCGACCCCCCACTAGATGGAGTGACGACCTGGTAAGACATGCAGGAAGTCGATGGATGCAAGTGGCTCAGGACCGGGCTTTGTGGCATACCTTGGGGGAGGCCAATGTTCAGCAGTGGACTTGTGAAGGGCTGTAATGATAATGATGATGATGACTCTTTCCTCATTCATTCTTTCCACATGACCAGACCACCGAAGCATTCCTTTCTTAATCCTGGTCACAACATCATCTTGCAAACGACGCTCTTCTCTTATTACACAATTTCTCACCCTGTCATTCAGATTTAGCCCTAACATACTCCTTAACGACCGCATTTCTACTGCGTTCGATCTACTCTCGTGCTTCTTCTGCCACACCCAACTTTCACTACCATACGTTAAAGTAGGGACCAACACAGCATTGTGAATTGCCATACGTCCCTTTTTCGATACATTTTGACTCTTCACAATAAAGTGTAGGGCCCCATTTACTCTATTTCCTGCATTCACTCGTCGTTCTATATCCTTATTATCTTATATCCTTTTTGATTTTCAGCCAAATTCAAAATTAGAGCTGAAACACGAAACTATGGTATTTAAACCTTTTTATCTTAGAGAGCTTAATTATAATTAAAACAAATTTAAATTCATTAGAACATTTAGTCAATCTATTGAATTGAAGTTTTATTTAGGTTTTTTCACGTTCCACGCAGAATTACGTAATTTGTAAAACTAATCGTTGAAGTTTCCTGGATTAGCAGACAGTTACCAATAGTGACTAACGAATCGAGGCTACATGTCTCAACCTCAACATATCAGAAACAGAATTACCAGAGAATAGTAATACTGCCAGCCCTCATCATACCGAGGCGCGATGATA
Source organism: Parnassius smintheus behrii (assembly GCA_036936625.1). Taxonomy (NCBI): domain Eukaryota; kingdom Metazoa; phylum Arthropoda; class Insecta; order Lepidoptera; family Papilionidae; genus Parnassius; species Parnassius smintheus. The sequence goes on along the minus strand of JAUPFT010000003.1, from coordinate 30,278,682 downwards.
ATAAATGTATGCTGCCATAGTTACTTCGCTTCACATACTTTCGATATTGTGTGAATTTTCTTTTTTGTAAACATACGTTTTTAAGAAAGGAATGGAGAATCTATCGAAACTTGATAAAACTGATTTAATGACTATGACTACTATGGCTACAAATATTTTTTGTACATAAAAGCATTAGTTTTTTAATATTTTTTTACTAACATCGTTTATTTGATCTAGATGACTTCAAACAAGGTTTTTTTTTTATTTTCATTAATCACGCATACACCGTGTAGTGGCGGTGCGAGAATATCCGCTACCGTATACTCGTATCGTCCCGTGGGTGTCGCAATATACGTCAGAGGGAAATAAATCAGGAGACGGGCAGCAGTATCTTCCTAATAACGACTAGTAATTTAAAAAAAAACTATAGTTGCCAACCCGCTTGCCAAGCATGGCAACCATGCCAAATATGCCCCTTATGAAGCTATATATGCGGGAGGCCTATGTTCAGCGGTGGACTTTACTAGCCTGTAACGGTAACGGTAATCACGCATATAAATAACGCAGGTACAAACCATAAACATTGATTTCCTTTAAACCATTATGTAAATTCATACTTTATGTCATGCTGAGTCTGATATAAATGAAAATATATCACCCTATAAAACAGGCCTGGCTTATAAAATGTTTGCGTCATTTTCCTGAAAAAAATTCTTTTCATTATTAAATACAAGGAATGTAGGTTAAATACATAAAAAGCAGCTTATTAAAAATATGTACAAATAAATACGAAAAAAACAATAAATCATATTGCAGTACGTTCTAATTGCTTTCGAAGTCGAAATGCTCCATTATTAAAATGTTCTGAAACGTACAATTGTCACTCGTTTAAAAGTTAAATTACTTCGGTCAGTCGTTTTTCTCGACCGAAGCTTGAATAAAACATAAGTCGTTTTAGCTGTCCTAATGAGCCCGGGTTCTATGTTTTTCTTGGAGACTGCATAAGTTGTGAATGAAAGTGGGATCAGCAGTGTTAGCGGCGGGCGCCATATCAAATCGCACTTCATTTGTCCGTGTCAGGCGCCCGCCCCCTCGTGATGGATGACAACCGACTGCCAGGGCCTCTGCGTAGCCTGCTTTTAATTGATATCGTCATTTTTACGCCGACTATAACGTAAACTTTGTTGGTACTTACGTCATTTTATATACGTACACTAATACAATTATCTTTGTGTTGATTTCCCTTTGTTTTTATTTAATTGATGATCATGACTTAAATATTAACTGATGATGAATCGTTGGTTTAGTGGACGTGAGTGCGACTGCAAATCATGAGGTCCCAGGTTCGAATCCGGGGTCAGACCAATAAAGAAAACAGTTATTGAGTTTATCTGTCAAGAAATTCTTTAGATGTCCAAAATCAAGACCTTGACCGTGTTTCAGCCCCGTCCTGCGCCTAATCTCTCGAATAGTTCATGTTGGCTTATGTCCTATCGTATTTTGAGATAAATGAAATAGAGAGAGCACTTGTACACTTAGACACTATAAGCCTGTGCTGCGCAGATGGCTTATCTCTTGAGGCTTGAGGCTAGCCGCTGTGACCGAAATTTGGTTTGAGGATATTATTATTATTCTGGGATATAAATGTACTTTTCTCACCTGATTGTGCTGCAAGAAAATATGAAAGAAAATTATAAATATACATTTAAAATAGTAAAAAATAAAAATAAATAAAAACCCAACCGGTTGGAAGCCCTTGGCAGGGGAGACCAAACAACCAAGTGTAAGGGAAAAGGAAAAGAAACTGGCGGACGGTGCGGGTGGTATTAAGGAGCACCGCTTTTTGCATATTAGCTCGAAGCGGTCTGTCACGGAGTCCCAGTCGCCTTAGATGGCCCGAGCGTCTGACCGGGATGAGCCTGTTCTCAGAAACGACCACATGAATAATGTCAGAAGACCATCCCACATGACGGTCACCTCGAGATACAGATCCATATATTTAGTTCGCCTATCTGTTTCGGCTTTCACGAGGTTCTCGTCATACGGAATGGAAATGTCGACCAAAAATATCTTTGACTGTGCCCGGTCCATTAGTACACTATCAGGCTTATTTGCAAGAATAGTCTGAATAGTAGAATAGCGTTTATGATGATGGCTTAGTCTCAGTATAGCCTGGCACGATCAATTTCGAGCACGGCAGGTACTTATAATAAAACAGTTGCCGATTTACGAGACCGTATTTCAGAGCAAGCTCCTGGTGTAGAATCCTGACTATTAGATTGTGTCTATGCACGTACTCAGAGTAAGAAAATGCCGAGCAAGCGGATATGACATGCCTAAATGATTCACGCGGATAACGACAAGCTCGACAACCTAATCTTGTATTGTACTTCTCTATCCAAGGCATAAGCTTCTGTCTGAGTCCCCCTGAGTATGTCAAAGGTATACATGGGAACGGGCATGACCCAACAATTATATGCGCCTGCTTATTCATGCTCGACAAGAGGCTGTTAAGCACTTTTACTAAGCGTGCAAAAAACAGATCGCAAACTGATTGTTTCATGTCTACCTCATCGATGCCTATATTTTGTGACAAATGTATCGGTAGTCTCAGCCTCGGAAAGGTCCTTATATTGATAGGCAAAGACTTATCTATGGCCTCAGAGTTAGCAACCCTACCCCTTTCGACATGGAAGAAAACAGCTCCATTCTGATAGAACTATTAAATTCACAAGTGATATTAAGCAATTCCATAAGATTGGAGCGACTGTTGGTGACTAACTTGAGATCATTCATAAAGAAAAGGTAGGCACTTTTGTCCCTTTTTTCCGAAGCGGACGCCTACCTTCCCCCGATACCTCCTAGTAAAGTAGTAAGAGGGTTCAAAGAGTGGCAGAACCAGATTGGACTCCAAGAATCGCCCTGGAAGATACCTCTTCTTATCCTTACGTGGTTCTCCTTAGCCGTCATTCGCTTGTGCATCCATACTCCACTGTCTCATACGCTGCCCGAGAAAGTTTTTGAATGTATAGTCCTAGTGCAGCTCGATTACTCTCTTCAGTCTTGTATGAGGCACTGAATGTATTTCTTTTGTCTATCCAAGTGGTGGTGGGTAAGTTCCCACGGTTGAATTTAACCTTGCCAATGATTGCGTTAATGTTTTATTTATTTTTTTATTTTAACAACGCAATATCACCTGATTTGAGTCCAGGTGACGAGTGAGGTGAAAGAAAGAATTCTCGCGTGTTTTGTATATGGTGGGCACACATAAGATGAGGTTGTATTTTATTCGGTCCCTGGTATATTGGTTTTTAAGAACTACATAAGGCTCGAGAGCAATTTTTGGCCGAGAGCCTCTTGAAACTGTCGGGCGAGCACAACGAGATACACCACGAACCCTTTTAGCCAGTAGTGATGCAGCCGGTCGAGTCCCGGACTTTACCACTTCGGGGCCCTACTGCAGCCTCAGCTACGCCATGCAGCGTTATGATAACGGGGTCTATGGGTGTAAAATCACATACCGACTCGCCACAACTTCCGTCCAAGGGTCCTCGCTGTCGTTTACGAGCTTTAACTACTGGCCGCGCCAGAATGCGAAAATGTCGGCTGCTTCGATGTTGGGCCCGTTTCACGTACCGTTGGTCGCTCCAATAATTTAAAGAGCCTCTTCTGATAACTATGGAAGTGACGATTCTAGTTGAACCATGGCGACCTCTTGGTATATCGCCGAATCCGCTTTCCTCAAGCAGCGATTCTCTGCTTCAGATCGTATATGCATTCAATCAGTTTTTTCGTTATATCTGGCTAGGAACAACCGATATTTGTCCCAGCAGACCCTATCCTGACATTGGGTATATTTCGCAGCCTATAACGCGCATCAATTAACGAGAGACATCCAGGCGCGGCACCGTTTCATGGAGCCGTAAGCACAAAGGGACGTTTACACCCTCAATTCTGTCGAGGCACGTCGCTCGCACCTCTTGGCAAGACGCTGACTGACTGCACCGACGTAGCAGTTTTGTCATTTAACTGTTACGTCAACGGGCGAAGGGGTCTTTATTATTATTGTTATAAATAATTAATGTCATAAACAAAATTATATATTTATTTTATTTACCTTAATTAATTAGTTGGATAAATTATATAAATGGTAGAATCACACAGAAGTTGCATTATGGTTGTTCCACGATTCGACCTGAGAAGGACCATGCTCTCACAGAATACCTACGTAAAATAGCAGTTTAATACGGCTGTGTTTCTTATAGAGAGTGTAGAGATCTGGAGACCCTTTTTTACTGAAGGCGAGGCATTCCATCTTGGTCCTCAGGGGTGACAACGCATCTGCGTTTTGATTCTTACCCGAAGATAAATGGAGATGATTATGGGCCACAGCATTTACTTACCCTCAGGCGAACTGAGTGCTTGTTTGTCACCCTTATTCTATAATAAAATTACCTAAAAACTAAATTGAGCTTATGAGGGGGATGAGTCGATCGCGTCCGTAGGCTCCGACCACCTAACCTTTAGGCCCACCCTACACGTGTCCCCTGGGTGGTGCTAAACGAGCGACAAAGTCGAAAAAATAGACTCGACTCCTCGCCGTATGGTAGCGGCGTAAAATCTACCACCACCCCTTGTTCGCACCATGATTCAGGAAATAAAAGAAATGGCCCCGAGTTCCCGGCGCCCCTTAAATGGGGCAGGGGTGCGAGGAATCTCCGGGAGAAAAACCGGCGACGAGGTTCGCCACCCGTGACGTTCTGTCTCCCGGAGGGGCGAAAAGTGGATTGCGGAAACCCGTCTGGCTACGCTGAATGTATGTGGAGGAATGAATGATAAGATGGATGAAGTATGCGAAATGATGAATGATAAAGGAGTAGATGTGTTATGTGTGAATGAGACGAAACGAAAGGGAAAGGATGCCACTGCACATGGCACGTACCGCGTATTGGTCTGGTGTAGGCGAGACCGAACGGGCATGCCAGGGAGTCGGTTTCATCCTTTCAGAAAGAATGGGTCAATGTGTGAAAGAGTATGAATGTGTAAACCCGAGACTGCTATGGATACGAATATGAAAGTGGGCTTAAAGAAGCTGTTCCTGCTAGGGGTGTACGCCCCAGACATGTCTAAGCCCACTTACATCCGAGAGCAGTTTTGGGACATGGTAAGGATGGTGTTGACAAAATGTAAGGAAAATGAAAATATTATTATGTTAGGAGACTTTAATGGAAGGGTTGGGCTGAAGAGGTCTGATTATGAAAGGATATTGGGAACGTTTGGTGATGAAAGTATAAATGAGAATGGTGAAGACCTCCTCACCGTATGTGCGGAAAAGAATCTTTTTGTGACGAATACTTTTTTTCGTCATAAGAAGATTCACATGTATACATGGGAAAGAGGTGATGATAGAAGCATGATAGATTTCGTAATTGTGGATGAAAGAATGAAGAGCGCAGTCGTAGATACAAGGGTTTACCGGGGGTCCAACGTAGGGACGGATCATTACTTGGTCTTGTGTCGAATTAATGGTCTTTTCAAGCGTTGGCGGCATCGGACATCTGTGTCTACCACTGCGTTACAGCGTATAAGAATGGAGAAGTTACAAGATGAAGATGTGAGTTGTGTATGAATGATTTAGACTTGAATACTGTGTGGGATAATATTAAGAAAGGTTTGGTGGATACCGCCACCGAAGTATGTGGTGTAAGTAAGAGAACAAATGAAAGGAAAAGTAATACGTTATGGTGGGATGATGAGGTACTGATGGAAGTTGAATCAAAGAAGAAAGCATGGTTAGATTTACTAGCAACCAAAGCCGGTAATTCTTCTGGTATGAATGATGAGATTGAAAGGAAAAAGGCAGAATTTAGACGTCTAAATAAGAGAGTAAAAGAAGTTGTTGAAAGGAAAAAGAAAGAAAGAACAGATAAGAATGATAGAAGGATATGTGTTAATTCCAGGCTAACATAAAAATGTTCTGGAAACTCATAAGAACTGCCAGGGGAAATACAAAACAGCCTATAATAAATGCTATAAGAGACGAGAATGGATGTATTCTGAATGATGAGGTTTCGAATTTAAACAGATGGAAGGAATACATTGAAAGCGTGTTTATGAGTGAAGAGTCGTCTGAATTAAATGAACTAGAAATTCCGAAAGAAGTGGAAAGGGGTATGAAGATAAGTGTAGATGAAATAATGAAAGCAATGAAAAGCATGAAAGCAGGTAAGGCAGCTGGATATGATAGAGTATCACTCGAGATGCTAAGGGCTGGAGAGGGAGTGGTGGCAGGCCTGCTGTACACCTTGTTTAATTTATGTTGGGAATTAAAACGGGTACCGGATGACTGGTGTAAAGCAGTTATAGTACCAATATATAAAGGAAAAGGGTCACAGCAGGACTGCAAAAACTACCGCGGTATCAGCTTGCTTAGTATTGTGGGTAAACTGTATGCTAAGGTGTTAATTGAAAGAGTTGAAATTGAAACTGATGGAAAAATTTGGGATGTGCAAGCGGGTTTTAGAAAGGGAATGGGGTGTACAGATCAAGTCTTTTCCATGCGCATGATTGCGGAGAAGTTTTTGGCCAAAAACCAGAAAGTTTTTTGTGCGTTCATGGACTTGGAAAGAGCTTATGACAGAGTGGACAGGAATGTGTTATGGCAAACACTGAACTCATTTGGGTTGAGCGCTGGTTTGATACGGGCATTAAGGTCTCTTTATAGGGACTCTAGTGCTTGTGTCAGGATCAATGGGGTCTACTCGGACTGGTTTGGCATCCAAAAAGGTGTCAGACAGGGCTGTGTAGCTTCCCCTTGGCTGTTCAACCTATTTATGGACCGGTGTTTGCAAACTTTGAAGGATGAAGAATGTGGGTTAAGAATGGGCGAGTTAACCGTCAAATGCCTTTTGTATGCCGATGATCAAGTCATATTTGCGTCATCGGCGGTTGAGTTGCAAATGATGGTTACATTAATGAACTGGGAATTAAAAGAAAGGGGAATGAAAGTGAACACAAGTAAGACGAAAGTGATGGTTTTTGAAAGAGAAGAAAGCAAAACGGTATGTGAAATAAGAATAGAAGGAGAGTTAATTGAGCAAGTGGATGAGTTTGTGTATTTGGGATGTGTATTTAGCAGGGATGGTAGATATGATAGGGATATAGAACGACGAGTAAATGCAGGGAATAGAGTCAATGGGGCACTACACTCTATTATGAAGAACCAGAATGTGTCAAAACAGGCACGTATGGTAATTCATAATGCTGTGTTAGTACCTACTTTAATGTATGGTAGTGAAAGCTGGGTGTGGCAGAAGAAGCACGAAAGTAGAATAAATGCTGTAGAAATGCGGTCTTTAAGGAATATGCTAGGGTTGAATCTGAATGACAGGGTGAGAAATTGCGTGATAAGATATAAATGTGGTATGCAAGATGATATTGTGACCAGGATTAAGAAAGGAATGCTTCGGTGGTTTGGTCACGTAGAAAGAATGAATGAGGAAAGAGTGACAAAGCAAATTTATATGGCAGATGTGAACGGCCGAGTCGGGAAGGGACGCCCTAGAAAAAAGTTTATCGACCAAATTGGCGATATTTTGAAAATGGGCCACGTTAGAAGTACCCTTAACCGACGAGCACGTATGCGTTGATATATGGATGTAAAGGAGGCGAGAGTGGTGTGTCAGGATCGTGCCAAATGGAAGTCCGTAGTCTCTGCCTACCCCTCTGGGTGACAGGCGTGAGTGTTTATGTATTATGTTATGTATGAGCGTATGATTATATCAGGAGGAACAGCGAATTATAAGCATTTAGATTTTTGATGTAAAATTGAATAACGACCTTACTGACCTAGACAGCTATAACAATATATAGGCTACTTAAATATAGGCATACAACTTCAGTTAAATATGGTTGCAGTCATATGTTGTTATGACTAGCATAAAAAACTGTCCATAGTTAAACATATTGTGACGGCCCAATGTTATTATTAATAATTAAATTCAATATAACGGGGCGTCAAAAATAGTCTTAAAAGAAATGTATCAAACAATAAAATTACATTAATAAACATAAAGTTAATATAAATATATTTCAGACATTAGACCAGTAAATTAAAGGCAAAATATTGTCTTTCATAATAAATAAATTTATTTAAAAACTTGGAAAAATAATTAAAATAAGATAAATAATAGAAATACAAGTCGAAAATATTATAAAAATATAGATAAATAACATTTATAAGATAATTAGAAAATTTGTTAAAAATGGTCTAAGTCTTGGAAGGTGTTCATGTATAAAAGAAATTTTCTAAGTTGTGGTAGGAGTTCACGTATAAAAGAAAATTTTCTTAAGTTATTGAAGGTGTTCATGTATAGATGTCTTGTATGGAGGAGCTGTCGGAGATACATTCTATCTTTCGGATTGGGATGAGTGTGTTTGGTAGCATTTTTAAGTGTAACCAGCATACTGAACTTCACGTCTTAGTGCATTAGCGCTATGATACGTGGAGTTTTGTCCACTGGCGTCTTAGTAGCGTGCTACTATGATACGTTGGTGCAGTTTTATATAACAACATTCTTAGTTCCGGTGGTAAGCGGGTTTGTTGTAGCAATACGGCTTTCCCGTGGACATCGCACACCCATAGCGTTTGTGGGCGACGTCGTAGCGCATAGCGATGCGTCGTCTATCTTTCGGATTGGGATGAGTGTGTTTGGTAGCACTTTTAAGTGTAACCAGCATACTGAACTTCATGTCTTAGTGCATTAGCGCTATGATACGTGGAGTTTTGTCCACTGGCGTCTTAGTAGCGTGCTACTATGATTCGTTGGTGCAGTTTTATATAACAACATTCTTAGTGCCGGTGGTAAGCGTGTTTGTTGTAGCAATACGGCTTTCCCGTGGACATCGCACACCCATACCGTTTATGGGCGGCGTAATAGCGCATAGTGATGCGTCGTCTATATTTCGGATTGGGATGATGAGTGTGTTTGGTAGTACTTTTAAGTGTAACAGGCCTACTCAACTTCATGTCTTAGTGCATTAGCGCTACGATACGTGGAGTTTTGTTCATTGGCATCTTAGTAGCGTGCTACTATGATACGTTGGTGATATTTTTTTATATAACAACAATACAAACTTTGTTACCAAAGTCGATAGGGATCATGGCGATCGAAAGTCGATACGGATGGCGCCCCCTCACAACACACCCAGTGTTGTGAGGGGGCGCCATCCGTATGATAGTTGCATTGATGCTTACTGCTACTTGCGGTATTGCGTCTTGTGATGGATCTGCGTGTGTGTTGCGCCTGATTCGACGCTCTCTTGTGGTTCTGGTCGATGGAGGTATGCGGGTGGTGATGTCTGCTGGGATGTATGGGGGACCTTGAAATGGTGTAAGCCCGACGATAGTCGTATTGATGCTTGTTGCATTCTGCAGCATTGCGTCTCTGCGATGGTTGTTTGGTGAGATGCTATTCTGGTGCTCTCTGCGTCTTGGTTTGACTCACACCTAAGTAGCTTTGCCCAAGTCGGGTCCCTTCATTACGGGGCTGCAGACTGTCTGCCCTCCACGATGTTTTATATAACAACATAATATTATATCTCTGTAACTTTCCCACCTTTGAATGATTGAAGGCAACTTGGTGGGTGAAACAAACATGATCGTAAATGCATTTACTCAACGTCAGTGACACAAACCCTTCCTGATGGCGAATTATTACTCTTATCTTATAACTGCCTTTTGGCTATATCTGCCGTTGTATTGGTTGGTGGAGCATATGTGTCGACCTCATGCGGGTGGTAGCTGGCGGGAGAATCTGAGGAGACTCTCAAGGCTGCGGCCGAAAGCCGCACAACGTGGGACCCTATTCCCTTGAGGTGAGCGGTAGACTCATGACATGCTCTGCGGCTAGTAGCCGTGCTGATCATGCAATTGGTGGTGATGCCATACACTTACATCACGTCTGCAGGAGCGGCGGTCTGGCAGGTGGTGGCGCTCACAGAGGGCCAGAGCGCCTATTTGCCTAAACCGTGTGACGTACATTCACTGTGGCTGGATTCGTTCGTATTCTGTATGGCGTTTACACGCATTGACATGCGCGACTTCGGACGATGTTTGTGCTTACGCACTAAAAAGGGGCCAAGCCTCTTTTACTGGTTCGCCAGTTATTTTGCTGTGGACTACGGTCCAGTTCCCGAATTAGCGTTCCCTTCGGGGGGAGTGCATCAAAATGGTTGGCACTCACCGTGCACGGCGTGTGTGGGGCCGTGTACCTCCCCTATATTTTTTTAAATAAATGTAGGAGAGCGAATCCCTTGTATCGGATATTTTGTATAAATATATTTTGAGCCTTTTCCGAGCGGGAAGGGATAAATAATATTAAATTAATAATGTAAACCTGATACAAGTGGAATTGGGACGTTTTATGTTCTTAACCTTTCTCGAGCCCTGTCTTCGCGAACGGGGTTCACTTAGCTTATAAAGCACTACCAACAGCTTTCAATTACTCTAGTGAATATTTATTCTTCCAAAAGACACCTAAAAGAACTAAGTTACTAAACAAACACAATGTAAATAAGGGTCCTAACTAAGACGATCACGCCAAAATATTACAAACGGCCTATTATTAAACCTTTAGAAAGATCATTTAGAAAGATCAAAACATATTTATCCTGGTCACATATATATAATTTTAATTATAAAGGGGAATTAATTATACTTAATATAATAATATTTTTACATAGAGAGGGGGGGGGGAAGCGTTACAATATGTACCTTCCATATTGAACTCTGCTGCTCTGTTCCTAAGCAGACATTTAGCAGCATTTTAATGAAGTAAGCTAGTAACTAACAAATTTTTAAAATAATAGTTCACTTTTGGGTAACTGTTACTTTTTTGTAAATTGAATTTTAGTAATTTAACAAAATAAACTGTTATTAAAAACTCAATAATGCACTAATTAATCATTTCATAAAATTTACGTAAATAAAAAAAATATAAAGTAAATCCTTGATATGATTACGCACGTACCTTTTAATTTAATCATACTTTAAGCCAATATATTAAAGAGACCCAATTTAATATATACCCGGCGATAAATTTTAATTGAAATTTACTCATCTCTGAAAAGTACATTTCCATTTTACGGTCGACCGCGCATCACTCGAATTACTCATGAATTTAACTCCGTTGAGATAAAACTCAGATTTGCTTGCATTTACTATTCTCGATCTAATGGCATTTAAGGTTTTATTAATTTTAAATAAGCTCTTAGTTACATCATTACTAGAAACTAAAAATGTTTTTCATTATTTCGATCGTACACGATATTTAACAATAAGAAACAAACAAAAATTAAACGTGGTAACATTTCTATGGAATTATTTGCTATTTCTAAATGTTCATAAATCCGTATTAAAAAAATGCACTTAGAAACCAAATTTAAGTTTTTAAGAGTCACTTTTAAAATGATCAATTATCATCGTCAACGTCAACTATAAGATTACTAGAGAACGACAGTTACTTCCAAAAATGTGTAGCTGCTATTCATTTTTATTATAGTTACATATACTCATAATTGTGAGCCAGCATTCCCACACTCGCAATGCTAACGGGATTGAATTTTGGGTGGATTTCTATAATAAGTTAATCGTCAGGGTTTTGTTCGACGGCAATTAAATAGTGCCAGAATCAGTGAATCTGTCACGTTTAGAGTATTTCAATCCCGTAAAATTCAACGCCTCGTAAACCCTTCGTTGCAAAAAAACCCCTCCTTGGCACCTTCAGTTTCTGGGAGTTGAGATTCTCTCAAACTTGAACCTTGGGCGGTATATTGATTCCAGGGCCAAAGCAGCGGCATGGAAATTAGGTATCTTTACAAAGGTACTGCGGTACCTCTCTTTAGCACAAGTGTTTATTTTGTCATAAAGCGCAAGTTTCGTCGTACATAGAGTATTTGTACCACATGTTCCTTGGTGCTGAAATTCTATCTAGCAGCTTTAGACCCAAGTAAACGCGTGCTAATAGACTTATTGGTGACTTCAATCTGGTTTATGTGTACAAAAATCATAGAATACTAAAATATACAATAGAATGGCTGTCAACTTTATTTTGTACGAGGATCGGCGTCGCCGGGAGCAAAGATACAAGTAATAATGTTGTATTATCACTACTACAAACCCGATTCGCTGTGTTGACAGACCGAGTAAATTTACACATTTTAGACTTTTGATTAATGCACATCATCATAAAAAATTGTTTAAATTTTAGTACATATTTATATGTAAATTTGGCTTTTTTAGGGTTCCGTAGTCAACTAGGAACCCTTATAGTTTCGCCATGTCTGTCTGTCCGTCTGTCCGTCCTCGCTTAATCTCTGTGACCGTTAGCACTAGAAAGCTGAAATTTGGTACCAATATGTGTATTAATCACGCCGACAAAGTGGTAAAATAAAAATTGGATAAAAATGTTTTATTAGGGTAGCCCCCCTATATGTGAAGTGGGAAGTGATTTTTTTTTAAATTACCCCTAACGTGTGATATATTGTTGGGAAGGTATTTAAAAATGAATAGGGGTTTACTGAAATCATTTTTTGATAATGTCAATAATTTCGGAAATAATCGCTCCAAAAGTAAAAAACAATGTGTCCCCCCCCCCTCTAACTTTTGAACCATAAGTTTAGAAAATATGAAAAAAATCTGAAAAGTAGAACTTTATAAGGACTTTCTAGGAAAATCATTTTGAACTTGGATGGAAACAAGAGTACCCACTACCGGGAGCAGTTGCAGGAGCGCGGAGCGCTGCTGGAGCGCGTACATAATGGATACCCACCTTTAAACTCATAAGTGGGAACGCTTATTGTGACGGACGGGAAACTACGGAACCCTACACTGAGTGTGGCCCGACACGCTCTTGGCCGGTTTTTTTTTTGTAAATAATTTACATGCGAAATTTGGAAACGATTGCAACGTTAAAACACATCTCGTATTGACATGTTAGTGACATTTTAGTGGCTACACGGGCTCCGCCCACTCCCCCGTTCTATAATGTATGTATTCTAAAAATCGAGTCGAGAAAAATAGGCCAATCGCCTGATTAATCGATTTGCACTTTATAAATAGGTATTTATAGCGTTTTTTGTGAGATACTAATTCTTTTGGTTTTTAATAGTGTAATATTGACAAAAACTGAAATAACTTTGATATTTACCGAATTTCACGTGAAAGCTGTCAAACGAACCAGCTACTATGATATGCCAAAGTATAAAATAATCCATTCTTTTTTACATTTTTAAGTAATAGAGCTGTAGCTGTATTGTAGTTGCAGCATGACTGGGTTGGCTCTATCGGGGAAGGACCTATGCCCTCACATAATACCAGTGTAAAATAGCAGCTAAATGCTGCTGTGTTTCGTGTAGTGATGCCATCTTAGTACTCAGAGATGGAAACGTATCTGAATTTTGATTCTTAATAGAGGGTAGATGTGGATTTCTATGTGCCACAGCACCTACTTACCATCAGGTGAACATTGTGCTCGTTGTCATCCTTATTCTGTAATAAAAAAACTGACTACCAAGCATGGACATAATAATAGCCTTCCTACAGTATCTCTACAGGTTCTTTATGAATTTTAGCAATAAAATTAAGACAAAAGATGTACTCGATTATTAGAATACGTAGGGATATTACAAATAGCAGTTTCTAAATATTTTTCTCCCCAAAATCGAAAAAGAAATAAAAAACATTCTACAAGGATTAAATGAGATAAACCCTCCAAGGCTATTACTGAATTTTCCCAAATATCTCAAATTTCATTTACTATTTTCATTTTGCACTTGTATTATTTATTAAACTATCATTTGAATACAGAATATTTTCAAACATACTGACATTACTGTAATAAAATCACTTCATAAAGCGAGCGATAAAAATATATCAATAGTTATAGACCTATAAATTCCTCTATAGCCGTCCTGTAACGGCACGCTTAGATTATCGAACGAACAACTCGCCGAATTATTCGTGGACGAGTACAATGCTATTTCATACTCGTCTGCATTCATTCAACGTAGATTTTTTAAACATGGATGACGTGCGTCTGGCGATTTTATATCTACTTAATATCTAGAGACTCGCACATATTTATTTTTGTTAATATTTATTTAAAACAGATTTCTAGGATCCCATACCATGTGTTCTCCCTGATAAAGTTCTATAAGTTTAATAGTGGATTCAAGGATTCAATACTCCAATCCATCATAGTATGTAGGTATTTTTATTATTTAGTGATAATTATATATATATATATATATATATATATATATATATATATATATATATATATATATATATATATATATATATATAATGACGAGTATGTAAACACCGTTACTAATTCACACGAACATTCCTTTGCCTCGTGCTAAAACCCGACACCTAGTGGAGAACAGGCGAATACTCGGGCCGAGTAGCGAGTACACCAACAACTTGGCGTGAACATCTTCGTACTCGTGCTTATTCATCTGTGCCCAGTGGGTATCTAAACGCTGCATAACATTTCGCCAGCGCAGGTGCTACTCGCACTCGCGTCCAAAACAAGTCGCTTTTTAAAATGTTACTGTACATTTTAAAAAGCGACTTGTATTGCAAAATATTCACATATTTAAAATACGAAGAAACTATCAATACATCAATGATGACTTTTTACAGGAATTTAAACAAATTCAAATTTAAAAAAATACGTAAACACAAAATACGTGCGAAGGTAAAATAGAAATAATGAAATAAAACACGCATACGCAAAATACAGACAGCCACAAGCACGGCCACAAACGCGAATACACGTACGTACGAACGCACGCACGCATGCACAAACGCATGCCTGTCCACACATACACTTACATACACACGCGCGCACTTAAGCATAAAATAATATTTCTTTATATATTTGAAATTGAATTATCAAAAAGTTAAGCCATTGGAAGCAAATCAAACGATAAATAATAAATTGGTCTGAAATAGGAAAATTTTTCTTTTTCACGCGTGATTCTTAATCGTTTACTGTTGGTAATAACGCTACTATTTATAACTGCAGCTGATCTCGGATATTGTCTGTTAGCACGCTATGAACTACACACGACATATAAAACCATATGTGTATGCTATTATTAAAAATTCTGTGTGTTTTGACTTGTATTTTAGTGGTATTTACGTTAGTATAATTACATTGGCTTATGTAGTTAAGTTTAAATAAAAGAAAATAAAAAACAAACGCTTGTATAGGTTGTATAAAAAAGTAAAAAAACACTCATCCCGGGTTTTCTGCAGGTAGTCATAAAATTGTTTGGCACTTTTAAAAATACTGATTAAACACGTGCTCAGTAGTGAAGCTCGGTAGTGGGAACATTGCTAGGAAGCCTAAAAAATCGGCCAAGAGCGTGTCGGGCCACGCTCAGTGTAGGGTTCCGTAGTTTCCCGTCCGTCACAATAAGTGTTCCCACTTATGAGTTTAAAGGTGGGAATCCATTATGTTCGCGCTCCAGTAGCGCTCCGCGCTCCTGCAACTGCTCCCGGTAGTGCGTACGTGCGCGAACATGGAGCGTGCAACATTGCACGCTCCGCGGTAGGCGATGCAAAGGAGAGACCAACCGAACTATTCGATAATACCCGACCCAATGTAATAAGTACCTACAGCGCCATCTCTCGCGGAATTGGGTTACTAATTAATACATAGACGTGCCAGAAGTTTTCGGTGGTAATTTTGGATTGCGAGAACCGATTTTAATAATTCTTTTTTTGTTTGAAAAAAGATACGTTCAGGATAATAAAATATGTAAACGAAGTTAAAAAAAATGCTTGCTTAAACGATCATACTAAAACTTAGTCCAGAAATTGTTTTGTACAACTTTTTGTCTTTTTTGTACAAAAACTGTTTCCATCCAAGTTCAAAATGATTTTCCTAGAAAGTCCTTATAAAGTTCTACCTTTCAAATTTTTTTCATATTTTCTAAACCTATGGTTCAAAAGTTAGAGGGGGGGGACACATTGTTTTTTAATTTTGGAGCGATTATTTCCGAAATTATTGACATTATCAAAAAATTATTTCAGTAAACCCCTATTAATTTTTAAATACCTTTCCAACAATATATCACACGTAAGGGTTGAAATTAAAAAAAAATCACTTCCCACTTTACATATAGGGGGGCTACCCTAATAAAACATTTTTTTCCAATTTTTATTTTAGCACTTTGTCGGCGTGATTGATACACATATTGGTACCAAATTTCAGCTTTCTAGTGCTAACGGTCACAGAGATTAAGCGAGGACGGACAGACGGACAGACAGACATGGCGAAACTATAAGGGTTCCTAGTTGACTACGGAACCCTAAAACGAGGGCTAGCCCTCATTTGATGGGATGAATAGCGTATTTTAATGAATCTTGTGAAAATTAGTTAAAAATAGCGTTTTTAACTATATAAAAATAAAATAAAACAAAATTTAAGTGTAATGTATAATTTCTGATAACTAAACTGAAAAAAACACGAAATAATCTTCTCTCTTCAAACCCGATACTTTAAATCGTTAGTAAAAGTAACTTTACCTTGCATGCCCTTTAACCTCTCAAATGATCTTTCATTTTTTTATTTTACATTAATTTACTTATTTTGTTCCTTTGCTACAGCTGCCATATTCAGAAAAAAGTTACAGATGTTATGTCAGTGTGACTTTCAAGAAGACGGCTACGTGGATAGGTTGCGGGTCAGTACGAGATAATAAAAAACCGTTATAACTTTTAAATTAAATTTAGGACAAATTAATGTTTTCAAATACTTATGTAATAATTAAACTTTATAATTTTATTAAAATTCAAGTGAAAATCAGCATTGCAAGTGCAAGGCGCTTGACAAAAATAAAATGTGCTTTAACAGGTTGATCAATATTTAAATTGTATTTATTTTTCTACGTAATCGCAAGCTTTCATAACGTTTTGTATAAATCACCTTTAATAACGTTTTGCATGTTTGTTAATCCCCTTGGAAAAAAAGGCTTGATGTTTTTCCGGTGAGTCGTTTGTAAGGTGAATCGATGAGCTGGGGCATTGTCATAATGAAAAAGCACTCCAGCACGCTTCTCGACGTTTATTCTTTAGTTTTTTGTGTGTTTTTGATTAATAATAATATATAGGTAATCATCTCCGATTATTGTCTCTCCTTTACTTAAATTGGCGATCATTATTATACCTTCCGCATCCCAGGAAACAGAGTCCATTATTTCTTCAGCGGACACAGACACATAAAATCTCTTGGCTGGCAGGGAAGACAGATTTTTCCACACTTCGATTAGGTTTTTAATCTCCAGTTTAAAATGTCAATAAAATACGTTTCATCGACGGTTACGAAATGAGTGCAAAAAGTATTTAGATTATCTTAAACTATAGCTAAATTTGGCTTCAACTTTTGCTTTCTTTTGAGCATCTCTCAACATTCGGGAAACACAGTGCAAAAAGTATCTGAAGAATACAAATTGGCAATATTGACAGAGTTATTCGTGCTGGTAGTTTCAAGTACAGTACTTAAAACTTACCGTTACGACTAAATCTAGTCCAGTTTAGCCCCCAGAAGACACACGTTTGCGCGTTAACCGCTAAAAAGAACCCCTTTGTCGTATCCTCTCAGTTTCAAGGCACTCCCATTGTTGCCTCAGCCAGTATCGGAATCCTCGGCGTCGACATATCGAGTGACGTACAGTTTCGTGGTCACTTGGAAGGGAAGGCCAAATTGGCCTCTAAAAAGCTTGGCGTGCTCAGCAGAGCGGGACAGTATTTCATTCCGGCACACCGCCTGCAACTTTACAAGGCGCAGGTTCGGCCGCACATGGAATACTGTTCCCATCTCTGGGCTGGGGCTCCCCAGTACCAGCTCCTTCCACTTGACCGCATCCAGCGCAGAGCGGCTCGAATCGTCGACGACCGAGTGCTTTCCGATCGGCTCGATTCACTGGCGCTGCGAAGAGATGTTGCATCTCTTTGCGTATTTTATCGCATCTATCACGGGGAGTGCTCTGAGGAATTGTTCGGATTAATCCCAGCCGCCAAATTTCGTGAACGCACTACACGGCAAACGTCCCGATACCATCCACACCATCTGGATGCTTGGCGGTCCACCACTGTACGTTTCACAAGGAGTTTTCTTCCACGTACAACCTCTCTGTGGAATAGTTTACCACCGGCGATTTTTCCGGACCGATACGACCTGGGGACCTTCAAGAAAAGAGCTTACTCCTTTCTAAAGGGCCGGCAACGCACCCGCAATTCTCCTGGTGTTGCGGTTGATCATGGGCGGCGGTAGTCACTTAACATCAGGTGAGCCGCATGCTCGTTTGCCCCCTCTTCTATAAAAAAAAAACCGTACTATAACTTTGTTGATCTTAATTCTTAAAGTTCAAATTAAAAACAGAAAACAATGCAGCGTTAGAAAAGCGGAGGAAAAAATGTTGAAGTTCATGTATTTCTTTAAATAATTTTTTTTGTCATTAATTAATGACATCCCACCAAAAGCATAAATATGTGCAAAGGTATCCAAGAGCGGTAGGTAACATTCAGCGTCGTCGGCCGTTTAGACCTCAACTCTTTTATCAGCGAAGCTGATAATCCCCTTGAACTTGCACTTGGCCCCTTTTAGATACTTGTTTTCGGTGAGGATAATATATCACGGCAACCATAAGCGATTTATATTATGGATTTTGGGAGTACTTTATATTGGTATTTAAAATATTTATAGTAATTAATATAGAATTCGCGAGTAATATTAGGCTCTACGCTAACAACGATAAGCTTTTCGTTTGCGCATCAAGCATAATAATCACACGAAACTATAGACAAAAGATAATACTTTAGAAAAATATAATATTTAAAGCTATCTTAACCGACTTCATAAAAATACGAGGTACTCAATTCGACTGTATGTTTTTTGTGTGTGTCGCAGAACTTTTTTCTAGATGAACCGATTTTAATGATTGTTTTTTATTTGAATGCCGATGCTCCCTATATGGTTCTATATAAATTTGATCAATCTCTGACTAGCAGTTTTTGAGTTATCATTAATAGTGCGTATTTAATCGACTTTGACTACATTGATAATGTTCGCATTTTATTTATATTGAAGTCCGTTTTACAATATTTTTAACGCTTTTTAAATGCGTATTTGAAAATAAAACATGGAAGGCACATTTTTAATGCTGCAATGCAAACGAATAGACCTTGGGGTCTGCAGTCCTCGACCTATATATCCATTATCCAGTAATGTCAAACGAAAAAAGTTAGCGAACAATTATTCACAATGGAAGCCACTTGTCACTATGAAAGCTACGGCGACGCTCTACGCCGCAATAACCGTAGCACGTAGCAGGAAATGGGAGTTACTCTAACGATGAGCGCAGGATTCCTGCCAAAGCTACTTAATGATAATGAATGTGGTGTGTTTCAAATTTCGACCGAGAAATACATTTATTGAAAAGCCAGTGTGAAATATTAACGTAGTAGTATTGTATTCGTATTGTAAATAATTTGTCTTCAAAATTGTAATAATTTTACTTTATACGTCGAGTACAAAAGTGTTAAATAACACTTTTGCACTCGACGAATTTTTCGGCTCGGCAAAATCGATATGATTAGGCAAATGTGTGTTTAAGATAAAATTATTTTTAATTAAAAAATTTTATTTATCTTGTAATATATAAATAACTTTTAAATAAAAATTCATGAAATTATATTATAATATTTACAATCAATACTAATTATACACAATATATAAAAGAAGAAACTATAATATAGAAAAACTAACACCAAAAAATTTAAATAGTCAAAAAGGCCTCCGTCCCGTGGTATAGTGCCAAGAACGCTGGCTGCGCTTCCTCGCTGAATAGCTATACTTAGCCTTTGAGCGAGGAAAGAACCAGCCCTCTTATCAGCAGCAGCGACGACCAGCCGTGGATACAGTTCCTTTAGGAACTTCACTGCACGTGGACCCCACGGACCAATAGATATTTAAATTAACTTGATTAAGGTGCTACCATGGCAAATATTCCATAAATTATTATATGGAAAAAATATATAGAAATTAATATTACAAAATTATATTTTTTAAAAATCATCATTTATCTCAAGTTAATTTTAAATAAGATAATTTTTCGTTTATGATTGCCGTGATGTATTATCCCCACCAAAAACAAGTATCTAAAAGGGGCCAAGTTCAAGTTCAAGGGGATTGTCAGCTTCGCTAATAAAAGAGTTGAGGTCTAAACGGTCGACGACGCTGAATGTTACCTACCACTCTTGGTTACCTTTTCATAAATTTATGCTTTTGGTCATTAAATTAATATTTTTTTCATAAATTAATGATATCCCATTAATTTATGAAAATAAATATGAATATAATAAAATACATGTACTTCATTTCTTTCCTCCGCTTTTCTTTTATAATTTGAACTATTAGAAATAAATACTTAACACTTTTGCACTCGACGACTTCTTCGGCTCGGCAAAGTAGCGATCAAATCGATATGATTAGGCAAATGTGTGTTCAAGATGAAATTATTTTTAATTTAACCTAACTTGATTAAAAATCATTAGTTAAAAAATATAATTTTATCATATTAATTTGTATATTTTTTCATATAATAATTTATAGAACATTCGCCAAGGTGCTACCTTGATTCATCCATACAAGCACTGCAAGTTCTTATACCTGTTCTTCGACGTGTAATATTTTGCAACCTTACAATTCTTTGTTGTGCCTACTTTAATCTATGGTAACCGCAGTTAACTATGACATATGGACGTTGAACATCTCAGTCCCGCCCGTGACCATGAGTGCTGTAAAGCGTTCGAAACGTCGGGTATTTAAAAAGTTAAATATACGCGAGAAATTCCGTAAAAACTAGTATTATTTCAATGTGTAGTGTTCGCGTAAATATAAGAAATCATTATCTTTGTTGTACCTTTAAGAAAAGAAAAAAATGGAGCTTTCCATTTTAGCCCAATTTCATCATAATTGAATATTGACGTCAAAACTCGATCTCGTATTTGACGATGCTACGTATTAAAGTTTTCCTTGCAGACCAGGGTTGAAAACAGATTCATCATCATCATCATCATTACAGCCCTTCACAAGTCCACTGCTGAACATAGGCCTCCCCCAAGTAATGCCACAAAGCACGGTCCTGAGCCACCTGCATCCATCGACTTCCTGCATATCTTACCAGGTCGTCACTCCATCTAGTGGGGGGTCGCCCTACACTACGCCTACCGGTACGAGGCTGCCACTCAAGAACCTTTCTTCCCCATCGGTTATCGGTTCCTCGAGCTATATGGCCGGCCCATTGCCACTTCAGCTTACTAATCCGTTGGGCTATGTCGGTCACTCTGGTTTTACTAAGTCTATCACGCAGAGAAACTCCGAGCATAGCCCTCTCCATAGCTCGCTGAGTGACCTTGAGCGTCCTCATACGGCCAGCAGTGAAGGACCACGTCTCAGATCCGTAAGTCATCACTGGCAACACGCACTGGTTGTACAATCTAGTTTTTAGAGATTGAGATATACCTGACGAGAAGATATGTCGTAATTTCCCGAACGCTGCCCAGCCGAGTTGAATCCGTCGATTGACCTCTCGGTCGAAGTTGGACTTACCTAGTCGGACTATTTGTCCCAGGTAAACGTACTCGTCAACAACTTCGAGCATAGTGCTCCCAACAACTACCGGCATAGGTGTGACATGGACATTAAACATGATCTTTTTTTTGTCCATGTTCATCTTAAGACCTATCCGTTGGGAGGCACTATTGAGGTCATTGAGCATAGTGCTTAAGTCCTCCAGCGATTCTGCCATAAGGACTATATCGTCGGCAAATCGAAGGTGAGTGATGTACTCGCCATTGATGTTAATACCGTATCCTTTCCAGTCCAGTAGCTTGAAAACAGATTGCAAGGGACTAATGAGGTTATGTTCTCGTAGATAAGAGCTTAGTGGCTCGTATACCGGACTTTCTAACATCATAGATACCTGTTAGCTGTTCAAAGTCGATCCACGGATCTTCAAGGGATTGGATTCGACTTAGTAAGTACTCCTCAGTTTTTCTACTCGCTCCATCGTTCTTGTAGTGTGAGCAGAGAGATTTGATGTTATTGAAGCATTGTAGTTGAAGATCCAACATTTTTGGGATGTAGTTTTTTCTTGGTACACTATGTTTTTTATTTTATTTTTATTTATAGGATAGGATGACAAACGAGCACACAGTCCACCTGATGGTAAGTGGTTGCTGTGGCCCATAGACATCTACATCTATCCTCGATTACGAATCAAAATGCAGATGCGTTGTCACCCGTGAGGACTAAGATGGAATGCCTCGTTTCCAGCAAAAAGGGTCTCCGGTTCTCTTCACTCACCATACGAAATACAGCAGCATTAAGCTACTATTTCACGCTGGTATTCTATGAGAGCGTGGTCCTTCCCCGGTCGAGCCGACCCATTCGTGCTACAACTATACTATTAATATAACTGCAGCATGGCTCTACCACGTAAACAATGTGTAAGTAATGTGTAAACAATGTTTGTAGTAGAGTTAGTTAGTTGAGTAGCAGCCCCGTAGTTTACGGTGACGCTCGGTGACAGTCGTTTCGGGTTGACCCGATCCGTAACACCAGTTAGTTGTATTTATGTAGTTGTAACTATCCCGTAGTTCACGGCGATAAGTGAGTTGAAGTCTGTCCCGCAGTTTACGGCGACAGTAGTGGCGAGACGCGCTGGTTGTGGCTCGACTCGAAGGCAACAAATTTCTTCGCAGCCTCTTTGTTTCCAATCTTCGCAAAATGAAACTTCAGTAAGTAGTACCAGCTTCGAATTTCTCCTTCTTGGAAATGATCGTGGTGAGAGCACGAGTGTAATTGCCCCTGAGCGATATATTATGCGCCTTCTCAATTCACCGGTGAGACCCGCTTCTGGGAGGCCGATGAACCGATCGCTACCGCAAAGAGACAAATAACACTAAATACCCTTTTTCTCGAAGGACCTCAAAATATCTGTTTTCGCTCGAAGGACCATAAAATGTATGGTTTGTAAGGCCACACACTTTTAAGAAGTAGAGTTGTAGTTGTTGATGAGCACGTCAGAAGGAAAATATCACCAAAGTTAAAAGTTTAATTAAAAGTAAAATAGGTCATAAAGTGGCAAATCTTTCCTTGAGTAGTTGGTGTTCAGAAGGACGGTTGTTGACGTACTGCCGATTGTCAGTTTGCAATTAAAAAGGTTTGCAATTAAATAAATTTAAAATCACGCGACGCCCGGCTAAGAGTAGGTTACAACGTTCACTAAATAAAATGTGTGGTGTAGCGATACAAACAAATTAATTGAAATATGAACAATTGAAATGATATGTCTGATTGAAATGATATACATACCAAAATTAATAGTTAATAATTTAAAATAAGTCACCTTTCTGAAAACCAAGTAGCGGAAGAGAATTTTTGAAGCATTTGCACTCACAAAACGCTTTTACTTTTAATAGGTACTCAAGTTTTGTAACTAAGAGTTGTTCTCTTTTTTGCAACAAAGTAAGTGTTAAATCTCTTGCTCACGGAAGTTCTGGCTTTAAGTTGTATAAATGAAAGCGGTTATCACAAATTATTTAACTGCAACATTCGGCTCGCGGCCAGCTGGTTGTTCAGTAAATTTCACTAAACTATTCAGGTCGAGAAAACCACAGTTCAGTTGCTCACAGCTCAAGTTAAACTTTTATTCAGAACAAAAAGCTCTAGTTCAACACGTAAACTGATAATTTAATAAATAAAAATGATATTAAAATGAGTGTTAAGTGAGTATAAAATTATTTTTTTAACAATTTAAGCGTGGTGATGTAGCAGATTACCATTCCGCTTGCTAAGCGTCAATAATGTAAAAATCCAGTTTATTTGACAAACAATGGGGAAAGCCTATGATCAGCAATGAATAGCCCTATTAAAAATAATAATGTGGCAGCCTGAATACATCCCAGTACTGGGCACAGGCCACAGCGAGTTTTAGGTCTAAAAGGAGTTGATTAAGTTGACTCCAACGCGAGATGACCGTTTTCATATACCTACACCTAAAAATGGTTTCCGAAATATTATTTTTGACTTTTCAGATATGCAGTTTTCCTTGCGATGTTTTTCTTCACCACCGAGAACGTGATAAATCGAAACTTCAAATTTTAGTTAAGATGTGAATGGAGTCGGCGCGGATCTTAACTTCTCAAACGCCAAGCGTCCAAATTTGACCGCTTCGATATTCCATCAAAATTCAAGAGGTCATATTTGACTGCACCCACCCACAGCACTTTAACCCACAGACACATATGTTTAGAGACTACTTCTCTATGAAAAAGTTTGGCATTATAGAATCAGTGCTGTGGGTGGGTGCGACCGCTCGGGATTTGCCAGGCACATACGACTACACGGGAATTTTATGGGGATTGAAGTGTTAATTAAGTTTCTTACGTACCTACTACGAAATTTACGTATAGTTCGGTTTGATTACCGGCTTATACAGATTACTTTCAAGATTCTATCAGTTCAATTCTACTCATAGTTAAAATTATAATAAACCCGTGTTTAAAATTAGATTTCTTTGATATTTGTAGTACTTTTTCACATGGGCCTGTTTATTTACTCATAATAGCTATGAAACAGGGACTGTCACAAAATTTTAAATAGTTATGTCTGAAAATATGAAAGCTATCTTAATATATGAAAAACTGGTTTATAAATCTCATCAAAAGTAAAAAGGCTGTGTCAACTATCACGAACTATTCCATCAATTGTGGATAAAAATCTCACAGTGCATTTAATTTTCAATTACTTATATTGGACTTGATACCTACAAAAAATATGTGAAATATTGCTATGCCGATAGACACAAAGCATATTCAACTAAAGACCTTCTCTCTTAATCAAAGTTTCGTGTACACAGTTTTGCTAGTAATTTTGCTAAAATTGACAATTATGATAAACCATGCAGACAGTGGCCACCGAATTATACCGGTCTGAAAACTTTTAATGCTGCAATAATAAGTACATATTTAACAGAATTGTGTTTAAATTGACCAGTTATGTACTTATTTCTAGTTTATTTGGCAGTAATAAGGCGCTATTATTACATTAAAACTATGACAACCAAAACTTTACTATCTAGTAGTCAGATATATATATATATATATATATATATATATATATATATATATATATATATATATATATATATATATATATATATATATATATATATATATATATATATATATATAGTGGCGCTAGGACGACCTGACAGCCCGAAAACGCGATTTGTCAATGTGTGCATTAGCTAGGGATGTACATTATAATAACAAGGACTGTCAAAAAAATTATATAAAAAAGTGGTAAAAAATTAAAAAACTAGTTAATGTATGAAACTGAATAACTTAAAAAATTTACTGAATTTTTAACATAATATTCTAAATTAATTAAAATAATATAAGATGTTCTTATCTGCATTTTGTTGGATTTTAATTCAAAATATACAAAATATCAATAATTTTTGAAGAGGTGAGTCTACCGACTAAACTCAAACAATTTTCTCAATGTATCAGATCGGAAAATTGTATTTTGGACGTTTAGAAAAAAATATTTACTGCCATGGACAGTTTCCTCAGAATTTCTTTTTCAATATGATTTTAATCACATATAAATAGGTAGATACTTAATTATTAAGTAATCGCTCATTAATATTTTACATATTTAATAAAACGTTTTGCTGGTGAAATAAAATCGGGGACATGGAGGACATAGTGGATTATTTATTTTTCATATTTTAAGTAATACTTTCAATAAATACACATTACATTTGAATTGTTAACAATTAATAATATTATAAAACCCGTGTAGTGGCGGTTAAGAATATCTACTTTAAAAAAAAAACAGAATATTAACAATGCTATAAACATTCCTAATATTCCCCCCTTCACCACTCGTGGTAAGCTTAAATTGCTTGTGTTCCGTGAGGTTCACGCCAGTAATCCAATAGCGGATTCGAACCCACGACCTTTTTTGAGTTCGCAGTCCGCGCCCTGCCATTAGGCTACTGTCGCTTCGACTACCCCATATCTTCCCGTAGGTGTCGTAAAAGGCGACAGAGGGAAACAGGCAGGAGATCGGCAGCATCATCTTCCTGATAGCAGCAACTGTATGAAAAATTAAAAAAAACTGTGGTTGCCAACCCACTCGCCAAGCGTGGCAACTATGGCAATATAACCCCATGATAGTTACGAAGAAACGGCCTCCAGTTCCCGGCGGCCCTGCTATTCCTGGCTACGGTGGCAAACATGGTATTGGCGGGGCAGGGGGTACTAAGAATCTCCAGTGGAGGTTCGGTTACCACCTGCGATGACTGGACTTGGCAACATATAACGCACGCAACCTGAGGACAGACGAGAAGATCCTGGAGCAGGAAGAAGAGATAAACAAATTGCGCTGGAATATTATAGGATTATGCGAGATCTGAAGAGAGGGGGAGGACACGATGATTCTCAAAACCGGCAACTTGTTCTATCACCGGGACGGCGACCATCTGTCCCAAGGAGTGTTGGATATATCGTCCACAAGTCTCTCGTTAACAACATTGTAATGATTGGAAATGTGTCGACGAGGGTTGCTTATACTTAGAATCACCAAACGATATTCACTGAAGGTCATACAGGCTTACGCACCAACGTAAGAACATCCCGATGAGGAGGTGGAGGAAATGTATGAGGATATTTTTAGGGCCATGCATTGCCCCAAAACTCACTATACGGTGTTAATGGGAGACTTCCACGAAAAACTAGGCACAAGAAAGAACGGTGAGCAGAAGGTAGGAAAATTTGGGGTAGGGAAACGGAACCCAAGGGGCCAGCAGCTGGCCGACTTAATAGAGAAAGAGCGACTCTTTATGATGTACTCTTTCTTCCAAAAGCGGCCCCACAGAAACCTGGATCTGGACCTGGTCGAGCTCAGACGGTTCGACAAAAATGAGATTGACTTAATGATTTCTTAAATTTACGCAAACACTACACATTGAATAAAACTATTATTTACGGATTTTACCCTGTTTAATTACAACTTTAATTTATTTTTATTATCCCGACGTTTCGGGTGCTTTACAGCACTCATGGACCTGAGGGGGACTGAGATGTTTGACGTCCCAATGTTATAGTCCGGCTATCTTCAGCTTTTGAATATTAAATCGCACCAAAATTAATATAATAATAAAAATAAAATTTTTATTCAATGAGATTGAATTATGACGACTAGACGGCAATTGTTCAGTGATGTCTCAGTGATCGCAAGGGTGAAAACTAGCAGCAATCACCAATTGGTTAGAGGCACACTGAACCTAAACGTTAAGTTGGAGAGGTCTCGTCTAATGAAGTCAACGCTCCGTCCCCCTCGTGCTCTAATCCAGAATCCCGAGACTTTTAAGCACGAGTTACGTAACCGCTTTCAGTGCCTAGAAGATTGCAATGCAGTGGACGATATGGATAACAAGCTCGTGGAAACTGTCCATACGCTAAGTTCTGCAACACCCGCCGCAGAAGAACACAAATACTCTCCGATCACACTCTTAATCTTATGGCTGTTAGATGGGAGATGAGGTTGCAATCGTCAGCATATTTGACTACATACAGGCAATTTAACAGACAAATCTCCAAATGCGTGCGGCGGGACTTATGCAACTTTAATACTGCTTAAATTGAAGAAGCGATCGAGCGGAATCAGGGCTCCAAAGTCTTTGCCAGAGATCTGTCTGCCAGAAAGAACCAACTGTCAAAGCTGAAGACTGAGTGTGGCAGCATCGTTTCCTAGACACCTGTAATTTTGAGTGAGATTGAGTGGTTCTATGTGCGGCTGTACATATCATCGTTAGAGCCACACGCAAGTGTGAGTAATGATCCAAGAGCAAGTTTTACCCGACACTATTCCGATGATATCCCGGACGTCAGTCTGAGTGAGATTTTATTGGCGCTCCAGCATCTTAAAAACGGCAGGGCCCGAGGCGAGGATTGAATTACAACAGAGCTTCTAAAAGTGGGTGGAACACTGGTAAATAAAGCTCTTCAGAAGCTCTTCAATTCCATCCTCGATGGTGGCACTACTCCCTAGGCGTGGAGCAGAACTGCGGTAGTCTTATTCTCTTAAGAAAGGCGGTCTCACGGTCTACACGGTCTCTTAAAGAACTACAGAACGATTCCCTTCTGAGCCGCGTCTACGTGCTGTTTTCGAGAGTCATTACGAATCGTCTCTCACGCAGACTTGACGAAATAAAGCCTTCCGAACAAGCCGGTTTCCGAGCAGGCTTCAGTACCATAGATCACCAGCTGATCGACCACGACGGAAACCGTATTGGCGGTCACTGATCAGCAGGTGATCCTCAAAGTACCGCATGAGCTAGCAGTTTACAATAGACTCCATTATTTTAGACAACTAGGAGGTGATGGCGGTAGGCATGTGGTTGGACGGGTCTGAGCGGTCGTCTTTTTTAGGGATCGGGTGGAATAAAGCTGTCTTCCCAGAATTCGGGACTACGCCTTGCTAGTAAGAGTACAGAAAAAGACGTGTTGAAACCGGTGCCAACTCAGGAGCACACGTCTTCAGCACAATTGTAGGGACTAGATCAGGTCCACTAGACTTACTGACGTTCAGGAAGAAGAGTGTTTTGCGAACCGAGCGCTGTGTAAATCGCACATCCGTCATGGAACACTTACATCGCGGAATGGTCGGCGGTGTGTTCCCCCTCGTCATCGAGAGTTGAATAGGACGCTAAGAGAGAGCCTAACGAATCGGCTTCTACTCTGCGACATGGGACAGTGAGTCGTCCTCTCTTTGCAAAGATGGAAGAGATGACTGACAGAAGTTCCCTTAGACAGCGTTGGCGAGAGACCAGAATGCACGGGTTCCCGTAGGAAGGCGAACTAGCTTCTCGCCAATTCTGCCAATGTTTTCGGACCTTGCCTTGGCAATGACTCTTTTAAAAGACCTAGAGGCGGAATTATACTTCTTTTTAAGAGCGCTGGTGCTTACATCCCGAGACGTTGATATGTCAGCCCAGACCGGGTGGCACCCCAGCTTATAGCGTGAGATGCTATTTTACAGGAGCGACCAAACCATGGCTTGAATCTGCCTCCGATGGGGATCACATAGGACGGAGTAAAACGTTCTATACCTTGAAGTACTACATCAGCGACAGAATCAGAAACAACGCTAGGATCGTCCAGCAAGAAGTAGACCCGCCCCCAAGGGTGGGATGCAAAAAAACACCGCATCCTATTCCTATCGGCCGACCTATAGTGCAAACACGGCTACTCCGGACAAGACAATGGTCTGACGAGCCTAAATGAGCATCTACGGAAACCTGATATCCGTTTGGATGAGAGGTCGGCAGGGAAGGTGTAAGATCTTCCATATCTGGCATCCACGTAGGCGAAGAAACCAGTTGTGTCAGACCATATGCCAAAGCAAAGTCATTAACAGATTTCCCCGCATAATCGGTTAAATGTGAACCAAGCCATTCGGCGTGGTGGACGGTAAAATCGCCAAGGATCACGATCTCTGCGGATGGGATCTGATGTAGCACGGAATCTATAGTCATTTGGACATAGTCTAGGAGTCGGTCTGTTTCGGTATTACCGCTGTGGGACCGCTTGGCGTATGTGAACTATGAGAAAGCCTTTGATTCCGTCGAAATTTGGGCGGTGCTACAGTCCCTTCAACGGTGCCAAGTTGACTGTCGGTACATCGAAGTGCTGAAGTGTTTGTACAGTATGGCTACGATGGCTATCCGAGTACAGAATCAGAGTTCGAAACCTATCCAACTGCAGAGAGGTGTAAGACAGGATGACGTTACAACCCCGAAACTCTTCACCGCTGCATTGGAAGACGTTTAAAAGCCACGGAAGTGGAAAGGATACGGTATTAACATTAATGGCGAGTACATAACTCACCTTCGATTTGACAATCTGCCACTTTGCCCAGCGTATGTGGACTATATATATACTAACTTCGACCGAGAGACCAGTGCGTGTTGACATTGATGACTTACGGATCTGAGAGGTGGTCCTTTACTGCTGACCGTATAAGGACGCTCAGCAAGCTATGAAGAGGGCTATGCTCGGGGTTTCTCCGCGTAATAAGTTCAGAAAATAGGATAACCGGAGTAGAACTAGAGAGGCCGGCAAAGCCCAACGGATTAGTAATCTGAGGTGGCATAGGGCCGGCCTTATAGCTCGAAGAACCGATAAACAATAGGGAAAAATGGTTCTCGAGTGGCAGCCTCCTACCGGTAGGCGGAGTATAAGGTGACCCCCCTCTTGATCGAGTGACGACCTGGTAAAACATGCAGAAAATCGATGGGTGCAGGTGGCACAGAACCGTGCTTTATGGTATTACTTCAGGGAGGCCTATGTTCAGCTGTGGACTTGTGAAGGGCTGTAGTGATGATGATGATAATAAAGAAATACGTTTGTGGCGGCGCTGTCATTGCACCACAAGCGAAACACACCGAAGCCTAAATGGCGCTATTAAAGTTCCGAATCATAAACAGTATATATAGAACAGCGCCGAACTACCACATGGAGCGTTGGCTGCTCCCCAGGCAGAACATCCTGCTCGGGGGGAGATCTCCCCTTTTCCTTCTACGGCCATAGTGGTGACCACCCGACGTGATCTAAACACGCAACCAACAACCTTTGGAAACTACATAAGTACTTACTTACATACTTCAAGCCTTCGTCATTATCCTCAAGAACCCTTCCATTCACTTTTTTATACGCGGTAGAGCCATGCTGCAGTTATATTAGAAGTATAGTTGTAGCACGAATGGGTCGGCTCGACCGGGGAAGGACCACGCTCTCACAGAATACCAGCGTGAAATAGTAGCTTAATGCTGCTGTATTTCGTATGGTGAGTGTAGAGAGCCGGAGACCCTTTTTACTGGAAACGAGGCATCCCATCTTAGTCCTCACGGGTGACAATGCATCTGCATTTTGATTCGTAATCGAGGATAGATGTGGATGTCTATGGGCCACAGCAACCACTTACCATCACGTGGACTGTGTGCTCGTTTGTCACCATATCCTATAAAAAAAAACTACCGAGAATCGTCTTCTTTCGTCTTCAGTTCCTGCAAAACCAGTCCAACTTGTCTTCATTTCGACTCACCGCAGATTTATAAGGCAGACTTCTGGCATTTGCTTCGATACATTGTTCTCACCGGCATCACTTGCCAGTGCGTAGTACGGCATGCATTACACATCGGCATAACCCGTGCATTCTGGTCTCTCGCCAAGGTTGTCTAAGGGAATTTCTGTCAGTCATTTCTTCCATCTTTGCAAAGAGAGGACGACTCACTGTCTCATGCCGCAGAGTAGGACGCCAAGAGAGAGCCTGACGAGGCTCTCTCTTGGCGTCCTACTCGACGCTCGACGACGAGGGGGAACACACAGCCGACCATTCCGCGATGTGAGTGTTCCATGTCGGATGTGTGGTTTACATAGCACTCGGTTCGCAAAACACTCTTCTTCCTGGACATCAGTAAGTCTAGTGGACCTGATGTAGTCCCTACAATTGTGCTGAAAACGTGTGCTCCTGAGTTGGCACCGGTTTCAACGCGTCTTTTCCTGTACTCTTACTCACAAAGCGTAGTCCCGAATTCTCGAAAGAAAGCTTTGGTCCACCCGATCCCTAAAAAAGACGACCGCTCAGACCCGTCCAACTACAGGCCTGTCGCCATCACCTGCTTGTTCTCTAAAATAATGGAGTCTATTGTAAACTGCTAGCTCATGAGGTACCTTGAGGATCACCTGCTGATCAGTGACCACCAATGCGGTTTCCGTCGTGGTCGATGAGCTGGTGATCTTCTGGTCTACCTACTCATAGATGGGCGGAGGCAGTAGAGTCCAAGGGGGAGGCATTGGCTGTTAGTTTCGACATAGCGAAGGCCTTCGATCGGGTCTGGCACAAAGCGCTTCTTTCAAAGCTCCCTTCCTATGGGCTTCCCGAAAAATTGTACGATTAGATCACTATTTTTCTTGAGATCGTACGCGGAAGAAAACTCCTTCTGAAACGTACAGTGGTGGACCGCCAAGCATCCAGCCATCCTCCATCCTCCCATTATTTCCTATATTTGTATTTTTTTTTAATTTTGTCAGCGATGCTCGTGTTTTTAAAGATATGATGGATGACAACAATTTTTAATTTTGTAACCGTTAGGTTGGTTCAAAAGGGATGTGTTCATAAAACAGTTATTATTAGTGAGATCATTCATTTTATAACTTCCGCTCAAATACAGTTAAGTTTTATAAAGGAGCTCATTGGTTTGACGTAGTTAGACGAAGTTTAGGCGCCATCACTGCACGCTTGCAAATAGCCGGTTAGCGGAGAAGGCCGATTACATGTAGGTCGGCTGGCGATGATGGTCGTTGGAAAGCTAACAGTCGGTTAGCTCACGGCTATAAAGGGGTGGTGCGTGGATGCGAAGCGACTTCAAGCTGCACTTAGACTATTATATATTTAGAAAGTAGGTAAGAAGATTGAACAGTCGTTTATCTAATTAAAGGCGCTACGATTTTCGGACAGTCGCATGTAGAATAAACAAAAAAACCGGCCAAGAGCGTGTCGGGCCACGCTCAGTGTAGGGTTCCGTAGTTTCCCGTCCGTCACAATAAGTGTTCCCACTTATGAGTTTAAAGGTTGGTATCCATTATGTTGGCGCTCCAGCAGCGCTCCGCGCTCCTGCAACTGCTTCCGGTAGTGGGTACTGTTGTTTCCATCCAAGTTCAAAATGATTTTCCTAGAAATTCCTTATAAAGTTCTACTTTTCAGATTTTTTTCATATTTTCTAAACTTATGGTTCAAAAGTTAGAGGGGGGGGGGGCGGCACATTGTTTTTTACTTTTGGAGCGATTATTTCCGAAATTATTGACATAATCAAAAAATGATTTAAGTAAACCCCTATTAATTTTTAAATACCTTTCAAACAATATATCACAAGTCAGGTTTGAAATTAAAAAAAAATCACTTCCCACTTTACATATACCCTAATAAAACATTTTTTTCCAATTTTTATTTTACTACTTTGTTGGCGTGATTGATACACATATTGGTACCAATTTTCAGCTTTCTAGTGCTAACGGTCACAGAGATTAAGCGAGAGCGGACAGACGGACAGACAGACATGGCGAAACTATAAGGGTTCCTAGTTGACTACGGAACCCTAAAAATTTAAATAAGTAAAAGCCGACTTCAAAGAACTAAAAAGAATAGGTAAAATAACTTCATATTCTGAAGTTGTTGCAAAGACAACATGGTACCTAAAAAAGATAAATTCCCGTACTTCAGAATGTGTAGTTATTTTATTGTTTTTCATGTCTTCTATCAGCTTTTACGATTTATAATTTTTTACCCTTTTGAATATACTACGTAATATCACAATCGCAATTTTTTCTGAATTTCCTTCTACATTTTGCCATCCTGAGGGGTGGGATTTTTTCTCCAATTTTATATGTGATCACACCTGAAGTATATATAAACGTTTTAATAAACAAACATCTTAATTGGTTCACAATCAATAAAGATATAATATAGAAACAAAATAAAAACATACAGTCGAGTTTATATCCACCTCCTTCCGAAGGGGGGTGCGTCTCCAAATCATACCGAACACTGCCGATTTAGAAATCACTAGCGATTTATGGGCGCACAGATTAAAATAATTATTTTCAAATTCCAAGCAGTAATAAAAATATAATATTTTTTAAAATTAAATAGATAAATATATTCTTTTAAAATTAGAATATATTTAATTAGGCAAATGTATTAATTAGTTACAATTATTTGTAAAGATGCATTAAGATAGGACGTTACAGTCTCTTCAGTATAAATATTTCGCCATTCGAAATATTTTAATAACATAAAATGAAATGAAATATACACAAAAAGTAATTAAACACATATTTCAAATGATATTTAATTGATAAACCACACGATGAACTCAATAATACTAACCATAAGGAAGAAATTCCCTAAACGTATTTTAAAGAGTTCGTTTTGAACTTACGTTCGAATTTTCAACCTAATTCTGTATTTACGTTGCCCCATAATACTATAACCATAGCGAATTTAAGTCATCTACATCTCTGACAGACATACAGACTAACAACCGTATCGTTTCCACATTATTTATTATATTACAAGTTCCATGTTGCTTATTATGGCACAATACAGTTCAGGCAACATAAGTTCAACAAAACCCATAATACTATACTATGCAATTTCTTTACATTTAATCCGTTTACAAAAATAAATACTTTGACTACGATCATTGTAGTAAAAAAAATCTAGTTTTAAAATTCCTTTCATGAAATAAAAAATGTATTCTGTTTCCACCTTCAGCCTTACGCAAAACATAATTCATTTTTAATCACATTGCTCATATTTCAACTCACGTAATGCTGCCGACATAAAAGTTCACCACCTGCAAATTGGAAACTGTTCTACGCACTGAACATTTTTGTAAGGCTATAGGATGGTGTAAACTCTGTTGTTTTTGTAAAAACTGTTCTATTTTTATTTCATTTGGTCGTTTAACCGTTTAGTAAATCAAAAACTGCTGTTTTGTAGTGTCCGCGTAAGAGAATCTATGACCCTTTTTCTTTTAATCGTGACAATATAATAAACGTATCCTTTAAATACCAGTACTTAATTTTGTTAACATATAATTTACGATTAATAACTAGCAATGTTTTTGTTTTACTCCCGAGGCTCAGTAACATCGAAGTAGATCTTGGCTTCCGAGACGAGAATACGCCACTTTTGCCCGTATTGCGTAATCTATCGCCAATTGTAACCAGTTTGAAGAGCAAGCCGATCAGCTTCAACCCGGTCCCTCCAGAGATATTTATAAGTCCATCAACTTAACGCCAGTCAATCGATCGATCCAAATATACTCTCTTAATACTCCGATCCCCTCTCATCTCATCTTTATATAATCTCAGTTCTATATAACCAAACAAGTTTGTGTAGCTTATATGTCCTTGAATTTTCCTTATTCGGATTTTTTACGAACGCTCCAGCTACCATCTTCTCTTCCAACTGGGCCAACCATTCGTCTTAAGATCTTCTTCTCTGCTACTAAGAGGTTGTTTTTTTCGTTCTGTGTTAGTGATCGAGCTTCATGACCGTGAATGTATTTTGTTTGGGAATGACTTTCTTTTATTTTCTACCAAGAAGCCTAGCCACTAGCGCTTTATCTTAATGCATATTGTATGTGTAATTCGATTTTCTCCTCTCTGGTGTTGGTGTTACATGATATACGTGCTGGTGTCTCTTTCGCAAGGGCGAAAGGGACACCAGCACGTGTGTCACACCAGCTAGATGCTGACCGACTGCTGAAGATAAGTTGAGAACCAATCCATTGTTTCGGGGGAAATCAAATCACCAGTGACCTTTGGAAGAGCGAAAACAGTGCTATGATTGGCCCTGAAGCCAGACAGAAAAGGGATTAATAAATTGTACTTATAAATAAACTGTGATAGTTGCCCTTGTACACTGGTCTCAAGTACTTTCGATAGGAAAGGAAGAATGGTGGTAGGTCAGAAGTGATTAGGTACAGTAGGAATGGAAGTTTTCGGCAAGTTGGAAAAATTAACGTATGTGTTCGTAATTTTTATAAGGTTCAGAACAGACCCGTTGGCGTTTGATTTGACATAGGAAATGATCTTCATAGATTTATATTCTCGTTTTGCTGACTACTTATTAACGGATATTCAATTTTATAAAAACAAGTATAAAATCTACTAGTATTTAGTTTTTTATTTATTATGTGAATGCATACTAATTATCGGCGCTATTTTTATTGCTTATAATGGCAGTGTTAAGTGCATTGAACAAAAATAGCACTTATGTGGACTTGAATGGGTCAGGTATCAGCCGACAATATCAGCACAAACTTTTCTCGATGCTGTAGTTATAAATTTCCAGGAAATCTATAATATAATCTATGGTTATTATGGTTTGGTTATGGTTAGTTATATTGGTTATGGTTGGTTATATTGGTTATGGTTGGTGGATAATCTATGGCTATTAGAGAGGATGATGAAGAAAAGATATTTTTATCTAAGGAATTATTATCAAATCAACTTTTTTGTTGATTGTGTTGAACTTTACCTCGAAAGTATTTTTTACTTTACCATTTTTCTTTGGTTATTTAGATATTATTAGACATTATTTTCAAATAGCGTGGTCTTTACAACACGAAAATAGTCCAATTTCAATATACCTAATTTGTTCCTGAAAATAAAAGTCAGGTACGGATTCTATAGGAGTTTGGCCATTGTGGATATCATACAAGTTCACAGAAGAAATATACGGAAAGCAGGTGCTCGATAAATGATGGTACATAATAGAATATAATAATTGGTGATGATGTTGATGGTATAGAATTAATACTGCTGTGTTTTCCGCAGACCCCTTTTTACTAGAAACGAGGCATTTCATCAACAACGCATCTGCGTTTTGATTCTTAGTTGAGGATAAATGTCTATGGGCCACAGCATCCACTTACCATCAGGTGGACTGTGTGCTCTTTTGTCACCCTTATTCTTTATAAAAAACGTATATTATGGGTGCAGCATGAATGTGTTGGCTCGACCGGGAAGGACCACGCTCTCACAGAATACCAGCGTATCAGCTATTACAGCAGGATAATGCAGCTGTGTTTTTCAAGACTAGTGAGAAACCGGAGACCGAATAGATTTTTACTATTCGTAGTACATTCTATCTTAACAACGCATCAATACTTTGGTATTTAAATAATAGTATATAATATAAATGTAAATGATGATATAGAATAGAATAGTATAGAACGATTTTTTTTTCAATATAGATTATTACATAGTACTTAATAAAAGTATTTTTTTTTATTTACCACTGGTTAGAAAAGTACCTCTGTTCTGTAAAGAACCAGCTAGAAAACCAGCGGGAATATAACATTTTATAGGATTATTTAAATAATTATGTAAGATTTAAAATACTAGACTTACGACCGATAAGCATTACCACTACTGGACTTTTGATAATATAATCACTAATCCATTTACCAAGCGTGGCGTTTACGACAAACTTGTTACTTCACGGAGAGGAGAGTTCAGGTGCGGGTTATGATGGGTGAAAGGGACTCTATTGTTTTTGTTTATTTTCACTATTACTTGGCCTATTTCGAGTACGATGTCATACGTATATTCAGTACACTGATGACTTATTTGGCTAATAGAAGAGCACACGCGATGTACTTGCGGTGCCACCTAACTTCAAGCGGTTTGAGTTCGTTGATAGAAACGATAGCATGTTTTCATGACGTCTCTATGTTCTAAAGAGTTTTAGTGCTTTGAAATAGAATCAAAACAGTTAAAGGGACATTTTAACGTATCATAAAATCTTTCAGAAATTTCTGTCAATTTCTTCTTGTAGAATAATTTCACTAACTCAATTATTCTTATTCTATGTAACAATTTCCAATTAAAATAAAGATACGTGTGCAGTCGACATGACGTAGAAATGAAACCTTCGGAAAACTAATTTCGAGAAAACAAGACGAATGCAAAGTATCAGGAGTAAAATAATTGGGTTTATTTATTATAATATCGTTTACGAGTTAAAAATTATTTTAGGTTTTATGCTATTTAATATATCATATACAGACTATATATTATACAGACACTATATTATACAGACTCCAAGTCCGCAATTTCAACAAATGACAAGAGTGACAAAGAAATATTTTACTTTACGTCACCTAGTTTGTTCTATAGGTAAAGTCATTTTATCGATCAAAAATTGATTGACTCTTAAGTTGGTACGTTAAATAGATGTGGTTAGATGGCCTAAATAGGACTAACTTAATATAAATCGGTAAGATATGAAATCGTAAATTATTGTGGGTAGAATGAATATGATAATTTCATTCAATACGGTAAATTTTACTAATAAATTTGTAAACAAATTAACTGTTTATACTAACCATCTTTAAAGCTCCGTACAAGGAGGTGATATGGATAGGAAACACTGTATACTGTATTCTATCTCATTATCTCGCAGGTTAAATCCTACAGATGTTATATGTTTGTCTCTAGTTTCAAATCACAATGATTCCAAAGAAGTTTTCACTTCCCCATTATAACCCTAGTATACAAGTATACTCGTATAGAGGCCTGGTGGCTACCGTAAACGCGAAAATGCCAGATCCTTACGTGACCTCCGTCTGCTTTATATGTTTATGAGACTTAAGATGCCTAGTTTTTTTTAATAATATTTTGTTTATAATAAGTTTTGGTTTACAAAACTTTTAAAAATATTTTCGTCATGCCAAAATTCTCATTATTGTTATTTGTTTATAATTGGCAAATGTTTTTTGTTTACAGGTAACTTTAGAAGAACGAAATGGAAGACTCAACTTTGCTCCGAGCGAAATACTTCGAGAGTAAGTTCGAGAAACTTGGCATTGAGTTATAGATTTCCCAACTGCCTTCCAAATACTTATTTGTTTTGTTCTGTTTGGCCGTAAACAAAAAATACCCTTTTTGATCTTTCTTACGGCTTATAAGTTAAGCGGATTCGAACGGAAAAGTAAAAATATAGTTACTAACGATTTTCGAAAACTTTTTTTTTTTTTTTGTAGAAGTGGAGGCTAACGAGCATGTGGCTCACATGATGGTAAGTAGTTAACACTGCCCATGAACAACCGCAACACCTGAGCAATTGCAGGTGCGTTGCCAGCCTTTTAAATAAGAGTAAGCTCTTTTCTTGAAGGGCTCTATGTCGTATCGGTCCGTAAAAGTCGCCGGTGGTAAACAGAGTATATCCTATACGAGGAAGAAAACTCTTAGTAAAACGCACAGTGGTGGACCGCCAAGTATCCAGATGGTGAGGATATTATCGTGAATTTTGACGAAATGTGCGTTCGTGAAATTTGGCAACTGGAACTAACCCGAACAATTCCTCGGAGCACTCCCCATTCATTCAACAGATGAAGATGCAACATTCCTACGTAGCGCCAGTGAATCGAGTCGATCAGAAAGAACTCGGTCGACAACGATTCCGATCGCTCTGCGCTGGATGCAGTCAAGTAGAAGGAGCTGGCACTGGGGTGGCCGGCCCTGAAACGAGAACAGTATTCCACGTGAGGCCGAACTTGCGCCTTGTAAAGTTGAAAGCGATGTGCCAGCATGAAATATTGTCTCGCTCTGCTGAGCACGCCAAGCTTTTTAGAGGCCAATTTGTCCTTTCCCTCTAAGTGACCACGTAACTGCACATTATGATATGTCGACGCCGAGGATTCTTATGCTAGCTGAGGCAGCAAGGAAAACGCCTTCTAACTGAGGAGATACGAAAAAGGGGTTCTTCTCAGCGGTTAACGCGCTAACCTGTGTCTTCTGGGGATTGAAGGAAATTAGATTTAGTCGCCCCTAATCCGAGACTTTGTGAAACAAAAACTCAATTTCAGACACAAGTTTGTCCCAGTACTCGGCGATGATTTTCCGAGAAATATTGACATGGCCGGTGTATAAGGCATCACCAGTGCTGTAGTCTGCATAACAATGAATGTTACCAGCTTGCAACATATCATTGATATGCAGAATAAACAGCGTTGGTGATAGCACGCAGCCTTGTGGAACACCAGCATCAATAGGCTTGTAATCAGACTATGCGCCGTCTACTATGACCTTGATGCTCCGATTAACAAGAAAACTAGTGATCTAATCGCACAATTTCGATCGACCATGGCGGAAACCGTATTGGCGGTCACTGATCAGCTGGTGAACCTCAAGGTTTCTCCTCCTACCAAGGTTTATAATGGACTTCATTATTTTGGAGAACAAGGAAATGATGGTGGATGAAGGTCACCATTTTGAGGGATCG
The DNA here is from genome assembly GCA_036936625.1 of Parnassius smintheus behrii. Taxonomy (NCBI): domain Eukaryota; kingdom Metazoa; phylum Arthropoda; class Insecta; order Lepidoptera; family Papilionidae; genus Parnassius; species Parnassius smintheus. The sequence goes on along the minus strand of JAUPFT010000003.1, from coordinate 30,238,690 downwards.
GGTTGAACAAAATTGTCTTCTAAGAATTCAGGACAACGCCTTGGAAGTAGGAGTACCGGAAAAGACGTGTTAAGACCGGTGTCGACTCCGGAGCATAAGTCTTCAACACAATGGAAAGTTCTCCAGTAAAAACTCGACTTGCTGACGTCCAGGGAGAGGAGTGCTTTGGGAACCGAGCGTTGTATAAATCGCACATCCGACATGGAGCACTCACACCGCGAGATGGTCGGCGGTGTGTTCCCCCCGTCATGTAGAGTCAAGTTGGATGCAAAGAGAGAGCCTAACAGACCGGCTTTCTCCTCTGCGGCATGGGCCAGTGAGTCGTTCTCTCTGTACAGAGATGGTATAAATGACTGATAGAAATTCTCTTGGACAACCTTGGCGAGAGACCAGAATGCACGGGTTCCCGAAGAAAGGCGAACCAGCTTCTTGCCCATTGTGCCAATATGCTCAGACCTTGACTTGGCAATGTTTCTTTAGAAGGACCTGGAGGCGTAATTATACTTCTTTTTAAGAACGGTGGTGTTTACATCCCAAGACGTTGATGCGTCAGCCCAGACCCAGTAGCATTCCTGCTTATAGCGTGATGCTATTGTACAGGAGCCACCAAACCATGGCTGGGATCTGCTTCCGATGGGCATCACAGAGGACGGAATAAAAAATTCCATACCTTGAAGTACCACATCAGCGACAGAATCAGCAACAACGCTAGGATCGTCAAGCTAGAAGCAAACCCGCCTCTAAAGGTAGGATGCAAAAAAAGACTGCATCCTATCCCTATAGGTCGAACTTTATTGCCAAACAGGGCGGCAGCCTGCAGAATTCAACTGCGACGTTAATGTGACTGGCACCATACTCTGGACAAGACAATGGTCCGACGAGCCTAAAAGGGCGTTGACGGAAGCCTGATATCCGTCTGGATGAGAGGTTAGCAGAAGGTTCAACAGGGAAGGTGTATGATCTTCCACTTCTAGAATCCACGTAGGCAAAGTAACCAGTTGTGTCAGACCATATGCCAAAGCAAAGTCATAAACAGATCTCCCCGCATGATCGTATTTGATATTTAAACGTGAATCGAGCCATTCGGCATGGTGGGCGTTTAAATCGCCAAGGATAGCCATTTGGACGTGGTCGATGAGTCGGTCTGTTTAGGTATTACCGCTATGGAACCTATAGAGGCATCCGTAGATGCAGGGATGTTCGTCGCTGCTTACGCGCAGCCATCATAGGATGGACAAATGAAATGAAACAAATGTCTTCCCGATGTTTACGCAAACTCCAGCCCGGGGCACAAAGCAATGTTCTAATTTGTACCCCGGGTAGGAGAGATTTGAAGTAGAGAGCAAGGCCGGCTTCGCCGTCTCCAGATGGTAGCGTGGCAGGGATCGCCTTAGTGCTGTTGCTCCGCTTGCCCCAAGCAATTTTTGTCGCGAACTGTGCCCCCCCCCCTAACACACAGAATACGCTTGTTAGCCTAAGCACCCATGGTCAGGAAGAGTAGGATTACTTGATCGTGTATGCTCAGCGAAAGATTCTCCGTCAACAGAGGTGCTGGTACCCTCCTGGAATAGTTCTTCACTTCATTCCACTACCATGTTGATACGGGGGGGGGGGTTGAGCCTGCCACCTGCACTCACCAAGGGAAACTCAGAAATCTCTACTTCACGCTGGTATTCTGTGAGGTCGTGGTCCCATCCGTGCGACAGCAAAAGCTGCCGCGTGGCTGCCACTGTTAATTATTATTCTGAAAATATAGTTATTCCGAAAATATAATAATATTATGGACATTATTTTCATACATAAATATTGCCTTTACAATACTTTCTTCCGAAGTAATCAATTATGGCCAAAATATTCCACACTTATGTGTGCTTCCGAAATATTTCAAGATGAAAGGGTCGATATCGTCCTAGTCATAAAAAAGGCTCGGATCTGGGACACGACCGATAGTCGCCTTAATTTTCCATCACTATCCATTCTAGTTTATGTTTGTGACCTCAAACGAGAATCCATGACCCTTTTTGTGGCTACCTCACCTTTTAAAGTAATTAATTCACCTAATGTGATTTTGGCAGTATGTTCCTAATTAATAACTCCATTTCTTTACCAAATTAGCAGTACATTTACTATTTTGTTATATTTTATCAATATAATAATAACACATAATATTAAAGCATGTGTATTAATACCGCTAACTTCTTTGTACTAGATTTGATAATAGATGCATTTTGGTTACACGAAAAATTTCACTTCATAAAATCCCCACTAACTTTCAGTACACGTAATCTCATAAACATAAAAGAACGCTTTGCTAAAATTGTCAGGTCCTAATCTCAGACTATTATCATCGTACCCATCCGTAAATTTATACGCAATACACATACAGAACAACCACAGAATAAGAAAGAACATCGAAAATCATTAGGGATAGAATCGACTACTGAATTAAAATAAGACTAGTCTAAATAATTCTTATACAGCTCCGACATTGTCTTTCTTTATTTACAATATTACAAGTAGATCTTTAAGATTTGGCTTGATAGAGATAACAAATAAAACATAAAGGCTTAAAATGCGAGTAAACATGAGGAACTCAATTCGGATGTATTTTAAATGTTTTAGGTAATACAAAATTTTTGATTTTAGGTTTATTATCAAAACTGTACACTTTGAACAGTTTAAATTGAGTTGACATTTTTAAAATAACATAATTATGGTGTATCAGAATTATACACACGTCTTTCTAATTCACTCTTATTGTGAAACTAACCAACATTTTATACTTTACCTTATATTTTTGGTTAAGAAGGCACTCCAGGTCAACTGGTTCCGACAGCTAAAGATGTAGCACGTAGCCTGTACGAAATTATCTCCCTCGAAGAGGGCGCCCCAGGCGGCTCAAGCAAAATAAATTATAAACGAAAATAACTTACGCTTTACTTTAGTCACGTACCAAATTTTTTTTCGCTATACCTTGTAACGTTTGTTTTCACACTATTTTTATATATATATATATATATATATATATATATATATATATATATATATATATATATATATATATATATATAAGTACATTAAATTTCAAGTTTTAGAAAATGCGGACACGAATATATAATATATTTTTTCATGTTATACTAGACTACTACTAGAACTACGAACTCACTGCAGTCTTGTATACTGATAATACATACATTTATCAGTTAGTTATTATATTTAAAGATTACATATCCTATTATGGCATTGGGACAGACAGCGTATTTGTTTGTGCCATAACTCCAACAACCTGAAACCACAAGATATAAAAACTATTAAGCGTGGCTTGCGACCGATGCAAAGACCTTTTACGATTGGGGCTCGCTGCGAATAGCCTTATGTCTACTTTTTGCTAAATTATGTTTTATTTATGCCTTACATTTACATAATTTGTCTGAAGAAATAATTGTACTGAAATACTCTTACATAACATTGCGGATATACACGGCTATACTAAACCAATCGAGTCTATAGACCAAGTGTCATTATTGACAACATCGAATTGCACATCTTCCGCTTTATATCAATTTATATATTATATCAATTCATATATTTATCTTGGGTATATTTATATGAATCAAGGGGATTTACCATATCATGTAAGGTAAGAAATTCCATATTAGTACCTAAAGACAAGATGTTTTTTGCCGGATTGCGTATAATTAATATATTTTTACAACTTCTAGCAGCGTCGTGAATAGGCGTTATATGAGAACGAGATATAGCTAAGTCAAATTTCGCCCTTAGAATGGATATAAGGTAAAAATTTATTAAAATGAAAGATGGAAAAGGATATGTGTATTTATGAGTCTCCGTAGGGAACGTACACGTATACGTATATGTTGAACTTACTGAAGTGAGTACAGCGTAGCAAGAAGGTGAACATAAAATGACTGAGTTATCGCTCTTAAAAGTCATATGTATACAGTCGTAAAGCTTGAATGGAGCACCTTATATGAAAATAATCAAGAACAACTCGATGTTTGTTCAATTTCATCTTGCTATAGTACCGTAACGATAGTGACAATAAAATAAATTGGAGAATATTTTTTGGTATACTCACGAAAATAATTATTTGCTTGTATCTATCATTTTCAGATATATTTTAACGTCACGAATCATATTAATTTATACAATATCAATTATATTCGCTAGCTTAATATACATATATAGCGTTTTATTAAACTCCATCTTTCTTTTGTGTTTATTTGCTACTTCTTTTGATAAATTGTTATATTTTTTGAATAGGTTAGGAATAGTGTGATTATATCATTAATTCTCACTAATATCACGAACGTGAGAGTGTGTGTATGTTTGTTACCAAAAATTTTATGACAACAAAGTCGCGGATACTATTCGATTTTATAAAAAAAATATCAATCACAGCATGTTTATATTCATATTTATTCTTTATTTATTCTTTCGATACAGGCCGAGTCCGCTGGCTTTTGCTTGGCAATGGAACGAATCAACTGCGATATATACTCGTATATTACAGTCCTGTTATTCACGTGAAAACATAGATGTCAGTATTTTCACACCTGGATGCCCCTGATATATCACACAAAATAAATAACACCCACTTTGCTTCTCATACACATGGGATACATAAGACTTAATCATAAATAACACTTCAACGTCGTTTGTTCCGAACGGCACTACGCGACGTACACACAACTAAAGTACAGCTAGTTCCATAGCTATTTTACTACTAAATCAACACAAATATCAACGCATTGATAAAAATTGGATATATTTTCTCGTTATATTTTCTTCTAATTTGTTTCGATTGAAAAATTGCATTGAATTACAATAGTAAACAAGATTATGACAATTACGTCCAAGAATATATATACGTTACGATACGTAACTTTCAAAACTCTTGCGTCTATTACAGTACCCAATGTCGACAATTTTAAGTCTAAGTTTTAAACAAAATATCGTTACGAAGATGGACAAAGAGTATATAAATCACTTAGTGTATATTATTATATTCTATATTACTACGTTTATACACCTTATAAAATCCAACTCCAATTCTTCCGTTACGTCAAGGCAAATGTTTCACGAATCGTCGTCGCCGATGACTGCACGTGTCTCAGGCACTTTTATTTTAATTGACATTAAAGTTAACCATTTCACTGTACCATGAGTCATATATAAACATTTCGATTATTTAACTATTGTGTCTTTTTCGCTGACAGGAAATTTGTTATGACGTGCTGTAGCAGGCACGAATGCTCCATAGGCTGACAGTTCATACTTTCATCCATTCAATGAAAAATCATATCATAAAGTGATTTACCAACATTATGAAAGAATAAATAGTGTACTAATACCATTAAATATATAACAATTAAATTACCTAGTACATTATGAAATTCGTTTCAATAGCAAAATATATTTATGCACGTTCCTACTATTTATTTTATAATTTGCACATTCTTATTAAAATTGTTATGTAAATGTCTATGATGTCTACGAATAAAATGTTTAAATGAAAAGAAAAGAATGAAGTAAGTGTGTATATCTTTTCACACAATAACGTCCTCCACTCATTTACTACAATAGTTTATTTAATCTAGTAGAATAGAATGAGTTAATGAGTGTAAGGAATAAGTTACGAACAATGTATTTGAGATTTATGACCATAGAATACAGATAGATAGGATTATTAGGCTATATTTTGCTCATAACTTTAAGACTAAACAGGCATTTTTGAATGAGTTACAATAAATGAAGTAGTCCATTTTTTTCACTCCACATCAGTCATATAAAATAATTAGACGTTTCTATTCCTTTGTTTTTTTTTAAACAAAGGTGTAAGATCTTTGACCGAGAACACAACAACAAGAAAACACTTTTCGCATAAAGTGATCCTACACATACTACTGCATACATACTCTATGACAAATATAATGTTAGTACATGTTCCAGAGCAGGAAGTTCGCAGTAAGTGAGGACTTCTGAATGCCAGCGTGCTCTACACGCTCCGTTAAACTTTACTTCTTTCTTGATAATAAGATAAAACTTTAATAAGTATCCTTAAGTATTACACCATTTGCATCGAAATGTTACAAAGTTTTAAATTGAAATAATGCATTTTACGACGATGTCATAATTTTATAACAAAGAAATTTTGTATTAAATTATATCTTAACCTGTTTGAAAAGCAATGTTATTTAATTGAAATTCAAAATTATTATTTAATTGAAATTCAAAATTATATCAGCAATTAAATTTGTACAAAATATGAATGTTTCATCATCATTATCATCGTCACCAAAACAGCCAATCAAAAGATCAAAGCTCATAGTAAATCTGTGATCTCAGTACACAGTGTATCATAGACATAGTAGAGCAATACTGCAGCTTAGTATGTTTGCGTCACAAATAGGTCGGCTCGAACGCGGAAAGGTCGCACGTGTAATGTGATCTATGATCTCATTACTACTCTACTCTATGTTTTAGTGATACATTGCCTCACAGGGAGGATTTATGCCATAGTAGATACACCAACAACATCCCTATCCCGTCGAACGGTGTTAAACTATCCCTCTTCGCGGTGTTAAACAGCATGTTGGACAGGCACAGTAAAATGTCCCTCCGCAACAAGCGAATCCTATATAAGGTCTGCATACGACCTGTCATGACCTACGCGGCCCCCATTTTCGCACATGCTAAGCCCACAGTTATAAATGAACTTCAAATAGTTCAAAATCTATTCTGTTGTAGGGCCACTAACTCGCCCTATTATGTCCGTATTGCCAACCTACACCGAGACTTAGAGCTCCCAACAATCCAGCAGTTCCTTAAATCACTCTCTGAGAGATTTTTAAAGCCTCAGAGTTCCACCCAAAGCATCTCATTCGTGAGACAGCTGCCTATGCAGCCCCTATCCACACTCGCTATAGTGTGCGCAGACCGAGAAATTCTCTCTCGGACCCCCCAACAAGCTTTCGGCTGACCTGAACTGCCTCCTGGCGGCTCAGGCCGAGCCTACATAACACATCCCTTAACCTGCCTTAGTTTTAATATTGTTTTGAGTTGTTTCCCGTTTTATTTCCCTCTAGCCCTACAGACAGCCACGAGATGAGGATGACGATTGACGATATAAGCTATTGGTTTTATTACGCCGCCACGGTCATGATTCAATACGATCTATGACTTTTTTATATAATAATGTTGACAAAAGAGCACACGGTTAACCTGATGATATAAGAATACTGTCGCCCTTCATTAGAATAGAATGCGTCGTCAACAATAAAAAGTGTGTTCGGTTGTTTGACGCGAACATAATATGCTGTAGTATGGCTCTACCACGTAATAAATGCTTCTTTTTATAGGATAAGGTGGTAAACGAGCACACAGTTTACCTGATGGTAAGTGGTTGCTGTGGCCCATAGACATGTACATCTATCCTCGATTACAAATCAAAATGAAGATGCATTGTGACCCCTGAGGACTAAGATGGAATTCTTCGTTTCACGTAAAAAGGGTTTCTGGTTCTCTACACTCACCATACGAAACACAACAGCATCAAGCTACTATTTTACGCTGGTATTCTGTCAGAGCTTGGTACTTCCCCGGTGGAGCCGACCCATTCGTGCTACAACTATACCACTAATATAACTGCAGCATGGCTCTACCACGAATTTTCTATGCGATAACGAAGTAGTTCGACAGTTATTTCTTTATTCACTTGCAAAGTATTATATGTATATATATATATATATATATATATATATACATAAATATACATATATATATATATATATATATATATATATATATATATATATATATATATATATATATATTAAGTTATAGGTAGTATATATAACCTCTACATATTATATTCGGTTATTTCTACTTGTTTTGCCACTTAATGAAAGTATTTAAATTTATACATATTTTATTTCGGCAATAAAACTCGCATAAATCTCCTATAGCAAAGTTATACCAAGCAAAGTTGCCCAAAAGTAATGAATTAATAAATTACCAAAGACCGAATGTCACTAAGCGTCCCGTAACCAACTTGAATCCCTCCATTAGATGTTGTTTACTTTGTCAATGCGCAAATCTTAAGAGGCCGACTCACGAAAATGCCCAATGAATATGCGATGACACAAACCGTACACGAATTTTCCATTTAAACCATAATGAAAATTCACGTACAAAATTATTTGTCCTTTTATAAAAGAAATATTTGCATTTTAAAACAATTTCTGTTGATGGCTCGGTTTTCACTTTCAAAAAAAATCAATAGGTATACCCAATCCAAAAACATCTTATTATGAGCGTGCGGTGAATGGTAAGGTGCTACTATAAAAGATATTAAGAAATATAACAAAAAAACTTCAATCATTTTTGATAAATTAATAAAATAAAATGATAAATTGAGAAACTAATAGATGAAATACGAAATTAAGTAATGAAAGTCAATAAATAACTTTAAACAGGAAGATAATAGGATTTTCACTCTTATTGAAAGGAGATTAATTTATATTAATTATTTTATTTAAGATAATTATACATTACAGTCGTCACCATTACAGCCCTTCAGAAGCCCACTGCTGTACATAGACTCTTCCTAAAGAGGGATAAAATTACCACACATTAAATGAAACTAATTTTGCGGATTTTATGGCTTTTAAATTAAACATTGACGTCCTTTTTCTGAGATTTTAGTGTTTTTAGCCCTTTGGCTTTTACAGCTTTATTTGACTCACTCATATAAAAAGGCAAAGGCAATGATGATTATGGTTCCGTGTAGCGGTTTATACGAAGAGGTTCTGCACAACCCCTTAGTATAAATCATTCAACGCTCAAACGCACGTTAGCACGACGCCACTAAATTTGTCCTAAAATGGTTTTCTTTATTCCAGAGTGTTAGTCAGCTGTCGCAGGAACAGTTAAAAATTTTAGTACCAAAAATTTCAAGTTTTGCCGCAGCAAGGCGACGAGGTTGCATTACATATTGGGCGTCATAAAGTAGTAGCCAACGTAGTAAAATGATTTCGTGTGCATAAAATGAATTTTAATGTTTTCATGGAATCAAAATAAAAAAAAAATTATTTTCGTACTGATAAGAAAATCGTTTAGTACAGTGAAAGATGAAGAGTTCCTACTGATCTCGTGAAAATGAAGCGTGAAGTCATATTATTAGGCAGGAACTTGGTAAAAAGCACACCTCAAACGCGAAGCGAGAGGAAGCGAGTGTTACTTTTGACTTGACAAGGTCCCGCTACATGCTCTAATTTTTTTATATCTAATTAAGATAAAAATAACGTTGCGTACATTTTAAATGATACCGAAACTATGCTCAACTTTTGACACATTGACACTTGACACGATAACCTTATAAGTACAATAAGTTGAGCATGGTTTTAGCAAGCTTTAAACGTTACTTTAAATATACCGCAGCATTTGAAGTGACGCTTAAGAGGGCATATGCGTTTCGCGTCGAAAACTACATGTTTTATGGTTTTTCCAAAGGCGATATCGTAACGACGTGAGGAGATTATTTGCTGAAAATTAAGGCTTTAGAAAGATGAGGTCTTTATTTAGTACATAGCAATGCAAAATCATAGTTTTTAATGACGGTTTTTTAGGGCGAAGACAATCCCTTCACAGTGTTTTACGAAAATATGCATCAGAGTTATCTTTCACGTTGAATACAACCGTTATTATAAGCTAAAATACTTTATTTTAAGCGTTATTATAATGGAATATATAGTCTTTTAGTGTATAGCAAAACCTAAATTACGAAAATATTTCGATTTAATATTATAAAATAATATTATAAAATCACCAAAACTGTCTACTTCAATGTATTTTTTTCCATGTATTTGCTTATAAACATATCTATTTTAATTATTTTATCAAAATACATGTTATGTTAAATATCCAATAAAATTTTTAGCTCGTTTTATTTTGTCAATTATTTTATATAATTATTTTAAAAATACTATAAAACATCATGTGCAGACGCCGATCGATTCAGTATGCTCCGGGTAATCCCAACGACAGGACGTATTACTTTTTCTCACCGACACCGCGCGATCGCGTTGATACACCGATAGGGCTATACTACACCATACTATAACTAGATACCTATAGCACCATCGAGCATTTTAAACGATTCAGACTTTTATAAGCGATATTTTTGGTAGTAAGTAATTTTGAAATATGTATATGATTGTAATATTTAAATATTAAATGATGTAATGGTGGCAAATTTTCATTTCATATATATTTTTTTAGAAATGAGTAATGAACGTAAGCAATTCGGATCAAGTAAAAATACAAAATCGTTGGCTTTCACCTTTGGCTCCGTGGCGGAGTGACTTGGTAACGAGTTGTAGCGCTGAGCGCCGTAGGTTCGAATCCCACATGGAACAAAAATTTGTATTACCTACAAATAATTGTTCCAGGTCTGGATGTTTGTCCTTGTAAAATTAATGTATTTAAACTGCCCCAACGATGTACTTAGGAAAAATTCCTAGTGTGGAGATAACGTTATGATTAAACAAAGACATGCCATCAAAAACATAACTTGTAAAATAACCAAGTCTCGCAATGATGATACGGCCGTGCCGCTGTTTTGGTCGACATGGCGGGGGCACTACCGTGCCCCCAGATATAAAACATATGAGCCGTGCTTGAGTTGAGTAGCTCAAGGGCGTAGTGCTCGCCGTAAACGCGAACAATCCGGGCTCAATCCCCGCTAGTGTTGCCAGGTGTCCCGATTTGCGCGGACGTCCCGTTTTTCAAGGGTCTAGTGACACGTACCGATTCACCCTTGATCGGGACGCCAAATGTCCCGATTTTCACTAACCTTGTTATTCTATACTTAATCCATAATTTTGACAGCAAAAATAATTATATCTGTTAGCTACTACCACATTAAAATATTTTTACTACGACATTGTCTCACCAGTCGAAAAAAAACCACAAAAGTTTTAAACAGAATTATATTAAAATGAGTGATTTGAAAAATTCAGGGGCTGCAAAAAATAACAAATAGTTCAAAAATGTTTTTTTTTAAATTTTAATCTAAATGTTTTTTTTTATAATTTGCCTAAAATGAAAAAAATCAGTTTTTACGTTGTTTGGATGAAAAGTAATTCATTCATGAGATCAGATCCGAATAATAATTATCATCATCATCATCATCATCATTACAGCCCTTCACAAGTCCACTGCTGAACATAGGCCTCCCCCAAGTAATGCCACAAAGCACGGTCCTGAGCCACCTGCATCCATCGACTTCCTGCATATCTTACCAGGTCGTCACTCCATCTAGTGGGGGGTCGCCCTACACTACGCCTACCGGTACGGGGCTGCCACGCGAGATATAGCTCGAAGAACCGATAACCGATGGGGAAGAAAGGTTCTCGAGTGGCAGCCCCGTACCAGTAGGCGTAATAATAATTATAAAACACAAAAATAAAGTAAAGTTACAGTCACAATTTCTCGCATTACTTTCATACTGTGATATTTACAGTTAGCGTTGACCATCTGAGCTACCACGGCTCTTAATAAAGCACAAAAGGCTACAAAGAAACCTATATTTTGTAGTCATTCTAGTTGTCCGGATATGAAAACCAAATCCTCGATTATTTTTACCTTCCGTCCCGAAATTTTACTTGCTAGACCTGGCAACACTAATCCCGCCGACACTAATGAAATTGTTAAGTTGATGAATTATGTTTACTTTATGAAACAGAATAAAAGTTTATCAAATGATATATATTTTATACAATACATATTTTTCAATTAGAACATATACACATATTATAATATACTCAATAGGGTGAAAATGTAAAGCCGACTTCAATTTACTAAAAGAATAAAACAATTTTCACATATTAGCCTCCGATTTCTATACACTATATAAGCCATTATATGGAAATTATTTTTTTTATTATTTTAGTTCCAATAGTATCAAAGACAGGTATATAATCAAAGATCAGTGATTCGTAGTCGTCGTTAGGCAACTATAGCATCGCGCTCGCCCTGACACGCACGCAGAGATAACATTGTAGTGTGCGTCAATATTACGCCGTTCCAAAGCGATCGCGTAGATTTCGACTTGGACATATTTGAATATGCGCTCTTAAACGACGCCTTTTTTTCTTTGACATTCTGACATTTTAAATGAAATGGATATTTACCTGTTTATTCTACGCACTGCAAAGCAAATACTTTTATGTTTATGTTAAAAAGAAAATTAAAAATTTTAATGTACAATACTATATACACATTTTAAGCAATAATGTACTGTGATCAATCTCATTCCGAGCATAAACAGAACGTTTAAATGTATTCAATAAGCACACTTAAAATATTTTATTAATATCGCTTACGATTACTTAGTTTAGTTAAACTTCTACGACACTACAACAAATGTTAATTTTGGAAAATATATATTTTTATTTACCCTTGTAGGAGATTAAACTCGGTAGTTATTATCTAACAATGTTACATTTTAAGACACCCGTCACCGATTACACCGATAACATCGTAGTTACTGTTAATGTCCTCTGCTGAATATGTCACCCATTAATTGCCGTGCCAAAATAAGGACGATATTTGCCATAGTTTGCACGCTTGGCAAGCGTATTGGCAATGCAGCTTTTTTATTATATTTTTTATCCTATATATTGTATCCAGAAGAGCTGCAAATCAATGTTTAGTGGATGGCGCTACGGAGCCGTCCACTAAACATTGAGGGTAGTTTAAAAAAAAGAATTTCGATCTGTCGGCCCTTACCTAAGCTACTGGATTTGCATAAAAATTTTCCAGAAATTTTATTTATATATTCAACTTTTTATTTTTTATATTGATTTACTTAGATTCTTAATAAAAAGGTGAATGTATTATTGCTTAGTTCGCAAACAAGACGAAAAACGGCAAACAAAGTTTGTACGATAAAACTTTTTCAAACTTTCGTTTTATCTTTTAATTTACGTAGCTGTTTTTGTCCTTGCCAACTGTTCTTGTATTTTGTCACTTAGTTCGTAAACAATAGGCACAAAAGAACAAGTGAAAGCAGAATTGTAAACGCTACTTAGAAAGATTGTGATTAAGTGAATAAAAAGATTGTGATTTAGTGGGTGTCGTAAAAAGCGACAGAAACAAACAGATAGAGAGGAGATGGGCAGCAGCGTCTTCCTAATAAAGACTGAAAATAAATAACTGCGATTGCCAACCCGTATGTATGGGAGATATATATTATATAAGGCATTACAAGGGGGAGGTCTAAGTGCAACTGTGGACTTTATTGAGCTGTAACGTTAAAGGTAATAAAAAGCTTAATAAGAGTAGCACAGATAAATAATATACAAGTTCACGTTCCCTCATTTCCTATGCAGCTCTTCATTTCGAGGAAAAAGAAAGGTTTGGCGCTTGTAAATAAATAATATCGTATACAGTAGTTGCAAAATTAGATTCGAGCAAGTAAACCTGGAGAATATGTATTAAAAATTCACTCCCTGACGCGTTCATTTATCGCATCAAACATTTACATATTGCATTTTTTTACTAAAATCTAAGCCTTTATTAAAAAATAACGTATACTCTGTAAGTAAGAATCCCATTATGGAGGAGAGAGTGGTAGGGCAAATTGGTAGACTTCAAATTTATTTCATATAACATTAAAGTGACAAACAAACCTATAGTTCACCTGATGTCCCAAGTCCAAGTCCCATGGGCACCAACAACCCAAATCAAATAAAGAAGGCTATGGAGGCTTTCCCAAATGTCCCTGTAATTTTAACATAGTCCAGTGTCTAAGGTATTGGAGAGCGTTGTCGAGGAGAAGTATTTAGATCGCCTTGATCTATCTTTATATTAACGGAGAGTTCCGATGTAATATAAAATCTGTCATTCAAAGGATTTCGCTCAAAATACAAGTTTTATCCCTTACTTATTTATGAGAACTATCTTACATGTTATATTTATTTTATTTTAATAATACAAATAATGTATTTCTTCGAATTCGGTTTTCAGCTTCGACAGTTCTCTCTGGCAAAAACTGGAGCCCTGGTTCCGCTCGATTGCTTCTTCAAAACGAGCAGTTGCGTAAGTCCCGCCGCATGCATTTGGAGATCTGTCTGCTCAGTTCCCGGTATGCTGTCAAATCTGCTGAACACTGCAGCTTCAATTCCCATCTAACAGCTATGAGATTAAGAGTGTGATCGGAAAGTTATTGTGTTCGTCCGCGACGAGTTTTACAGAACTTAGCTGCGATCACATGGACAGTTTTCACGAGCATGTCATTTATATCGTTCACTGTATGCAGTCTTCTAGATACTGAAAACGGTTTTGTAACTAAAGCTGAAAGTTTTCGGGACTTTAGATTAGAGCACGAGGGATCGGAGCGTTGACTTCATTTGACGACGATTAGAAGAGACCTCTCCAACTTAACGTTTAGATTCAGTATGCCTCTATCCATTCGGTGATCGCTACCGGTTTTCACCCTCGCAATCACTGAGACATCACTGAACAGTGATGTCTCAGTGTCGTCTAGACGTCATAATGAAGTCAAGAAGAGAAAAAGAAAAGAGTAGAAGTCGTTTTTGTCGATCTGTCGGGCCTCGTCCAGATCCACTTCCTGTGGGGCCGCTTCTGTTCATCATAAAGAGTCTCTGTTTCTCTATTAAGTCGGCCAGCTACTGGCTCCTTCATTTCCGTTGCCCTATTCTGAATTCTTCTTAACTCTCATCATGGGGGGTATATAACCATAGTTGCTTCTATGACCAACGCACCTTGATATTTAAATATATATATATATATATATATATATATATATATATATATATATATATATATATATATATATATATATATGTATATAATATCTATGTATTGTTTATTGCATATATTATTATTTCTTTTATCCTCTCTATTTGATTATTGCTGCACCGCCTCCATAATATCTATCTCTGTTTAGCCTAATGGTTGACTGGGAGAGATTGCCCTATGGCATTAAGTCCGCCATATGTACCTTTTTTGTGCATGAAAGTATAAATAAATAAATAAATAAATATTTATCTATTATTTAGACAAGGAGGTGAGAGCTAGTTTGTATAGTAACACCCAGGGCACACTGAGCTCGCTTTCCTACTCAATAAAGGTAACACCGACCTTATGCATGATCTCATATATTATGCGTCCTCTACACGAAGAGAAGAGAAGACTGACTGAATAGACGGGTTATCTGTGAGGTCGGTAGCCTTATATTATAGTATACCGATTAGTCAAAAAAGAGCCTCGACGTCGGCTTTGCAATTTATGGGGAACGCCCCAAATTCAAACTTAGTATGAATTTGGGAAAACTTATTGCTCTCTTCAAGGCAGAAATTTTGGCCACACACACAAAAATCGATGTGCAAAAACACTACGTCAAGCATATTATGAATATAAACTCTGATAGTCAAGCAGCACTGCTAGCTCTGAGATCAAAATTAGCGACCTTGAAGCTAGTTAGAGACTGCGTTAACAGTCTAAAAGCCCTAGGGTGTTACAGCAGGGTCGTACTAATATGGGTTCCGGGAGATGCTAGTTTTCGCCATATGCAATGCAGAAGTTTGTTTCGAAGAAAAATTATTTTTTAGCGAAGAGAGCTTGGGCATCCCGACTCGGACAGGTTAGATTTGAAGGAGATGGCGGGGTCGAGTGAGCGAGCGAAGCGAGCAAATAGAGTGGTGTGGTGCTTCCCTCCCCCAACTCTCCCCCGTAGCGCAGTCGAGGGAAGCCCGGTCGACGGAGCCTCGCTTTGCGGAGCTGCTACTTTTGAATGGTTTATAAAAAAATAACCACGAAGGAAATGGCGGGATCTAATCGCTCGCTTCCGCAATCCCGCCCCCTCTTTCTTCCCGCCATCTCTTTCTTACCTAACCTGTCCGAGTCAGGATGCCCTAAGCCACGGGCTCGCATCGCTCGATTTTACACTCAATAAAACAACAAAATAAAAATTAATAAACAAACATTTTGTGGCCGTTCCGAATGCGATCATAGTACAGACACTAGCTAGTAAGCTAAGCTGTTCTGTATTGCAGCCGTTTTTGTTTAAACAATGTCTTTCGAAACCGATCACAGCGCAGACAAATTCCAAATGGCTGTGTTATAGTCGTGTTTGTACTTATTTATATATACGGACCCGGCTGCGCTACAGAGCAGCTACTGTCTGTGTTGCTTCCGCCTATGTATTTACGCTTCCGGGTCATGCGAGTATTGAAGGCAAGTAGCTTGCCTGCAATACCCGGCACCCGAACCATTTTTTGGAATCCCAAAAGCCTGGACCGATTGATCCTTGAAACTCTTTATCATATAAAATCACTTAAGGTCTAGTCTGATATATCAGGCTTAAAACATTCTAAAACCTTAATTCGGGCTTACGATCGTAAATAAACTTAAGAAGCCTGTGGATTAAGTAAGAGTAAAATGCGTATTGTGACACCTTACAAGACAATGTTGTCTAAAAAGCACATGTCCATCCTGGGCCTAAGCAACTCAATGATTCTGTTTCTTAACGGAAGAAACACTTCTGCATATCTAAACTGATTAACCACTTATGCGTAACGCGTAACACTTATCTGGGAAAGTATGTATTTCGCCCGGAAGAAGTAAAATTGCTTACATCTAAGCAACTCCTTCAATTCTTTAAAGACATAGAGCTTAGCGGTGAAGTATAGCTATCGGAGCGATCACAGTAGATCTTATTAGTCACAGTAATACTGTTCTTTATAGACCTGCGTAGTTGAATGCACAAAAAAAACTATATCATCCTGTAGGGGTCGTAAGAGGCAAAAGAGAGAAACTAAACCAAGAGATGGGCAGCAGTATCTTCCTGATAGCAGCTGATTGAATATAATCGTCAAACATGGCAACTATGGTATATAACGCCTCTATGAGGCCATCTATGGGGTCGCCTAAGTTCTGAACTTTTGACAGGCTGCAACGGTAATGGTATAATTATTTTTATTTTTATTTTCGAAACGAATATTTAATAACATTTAAAATGTACGAAATATAAACGATTCACTTATAATTTGTTTCAAACAAAAGTTTCGAAATGTGTTTTTCATTTTAACTGTCACAGAGGCGACTATGTAACTGTGGGAAGTAACGCAAAGAAAAAAGCAGAACTAGCTATTAGCTATGTCAAACAAAATGAAGCGTGATTTGTATTTGCCATATCTACTATGTTGTTTAGGCACTAGGAGGATGTGCTAACGCTCAAAACAGCAGTAGAACTATTATAACTAACAAATCATTCACTTACAGTCGACCGGACTGAAATGTTAGTTTAGTTTATTAGTTGAAATTATTATTTTTTCTACAGTATAAAATTGTATATTCAACAGTATTTAAAACTATAAAAAAAAGTTATTTTTATACAAAGTAATATTATGATAGAAATTGTGGTGCCTTATTTAAAAGACTTCCTTAAAAAGCAAATAAAGCTTACTTAAATCCTCTCATGGCAACTTGCCGTAGCTTTTCGGTAAAAAGCGAATATTTACATCCTAGCATCTACACCGGCACTATAGGTGGCTGAATGCCAAATGAATTTTCTGATGTAGCCCTCTTGTGAAAAGGAAGATAGTGAACCATTTCTACACGACTTGGCTAAACATAGGTACTCAACGGCCTTCCTCATTTCTGCACAATTTATGTTAATTTAGACAACAGTAATGTTCTCTGAAATCGCTGGCATTTGGTGAATTCATAAATATTTAAGTACTACAAGCTTAAGATAATATACAACGGTTTTTTTTATGTACTCATATGGCGCAGCTATGGACAAATTTTCCAGTCGTAATAATTTACTAATAGTTACTAGAAAAAAAAAATTAACCATCGGTGATGTTTATTTTTCATTTCGGGTACTTGAACTAAATGTAGAATTCAAATTTCATCAAAAAGTTCAAAAATGTTATTATTTAAATAATGAAATTAACTTTTGCTAAAACAATAGGAACCAAAAAAAGGTTAAAATTTTTAGTCAAATAGGTTACAATAATTCATTCCTGTCTGCGTCAAAAAACGTAGAGGTAATTTTAAGCGAGTGCAATTTATAATTTGTAGCCAGCAGTTCCGCCTGTAGGGGCAGTGAATAGTTTTTACCACTTGCGCTCTGTTCTCTCATTCAATACTGTGCTAACCTCTCGTGTGCTTGAAGCGCCGAGCCGCGGTCATTGCTTTTTTTTTTTGACATCACGTTTAGCGAGCCCTCGCATGAGGTCATGAGAGTGATACTGACAGGTGCTAATGTAAATAATGATATATTTTTTATTTTGTATGCCAGCGATATATAAAACTATCAATATTAATAAAATAGTATTACTATTTTATTAATATTGATAGTAGAAATAATTTAATTCATAAGAATTCATACTAGCACAAACTCCTGTTAAAACAATATTATATTCACATGAAAAAATCACCGCGTAAGCATATGATAATCCACTATGCCATATCATTCCACAGGTGACGTAAGAAGTGACAGAGGAAAACGAAACAAAAGATAGGCAGCAGAATTTTCCTGACTAGGATTATCTCCTGTATCGTAAAGGCACTATACTCATATACATTGCACGAGGGCAAACATCCAGACCCGGAACACTTAAGGTCTAGTCTTTTATTTCTTTATTTCTAGGGCAAACAAATACATGTTTCGAACAGGATTTGAACCATCAGCGTCGCAACTCAATGCTTAGCCAGAGGCTGCGTAGCGCGCAGCGCCATGAGTCGTCAAAATTATTTGTGTGATGAAATAAATATCTATGGATAAAATTTATATCAAGGAAATAGACCTATTGTTTTTGCAAAGAATTTTTGCAAGTAGTTCCGTTGGTTGCGTGATTTCCTATCAGATGAATCTCTAACGAGTAAAAAAGTTGTAAACATTTATATGTAATAATTTAATTTTTCATGTCGTTTGGTGATGGCTTATTACAATTCATCACCCCACTTTGTCCTGTAGGTATCGTAAGCGACGACTGTAGAAATGGCAAGAAAGGCCTATACGCGATAGACGTCAATATCATCATCTTGTACATAGGTAACGAATGTAAAATACTAAGCGTTAGATGAGTAAAAGGTGTAAAGCCTCTAGTTCTGCGATCGCCATTCTTTCTAGAAAATAACTAATCGGATTCTACTGTTACTGTACTGTACTTTAAAAAATATCTATATGTTTTTGAGTGTATTTAAGCGCACCTTGGTAAACTTTCTGTCTCGCGTATCTTGAAAATAAACGATGATATAGTATTTAAATTATTATTATTATAATATATATTATAATAATTTAATTCAAAGCTTTATTACATAAATAATACCTTAATAATTTTTTGTCTTTAAAAAGTTAAATTTACAATTATTAACCGAACGGTAAGGTCAGATCGTACACATTATTCGAAATTGTATTTACTTTTAAAATTTATGTATTGTAGCATGAAATCTAAAACTCTTTATTTTATTTACTTGAGCTTTATCAAATACATTACTTAAACAGAGCTATTATTACAACAATAAAGTTTGTGTACAGTGTTCTCTTACAGCATAACGAAAAGCAAGACAAACTTAAAGCAGAGCGAAATAATCGAGTACCGGTAACACAACAAGAGGCGTTGGAGTCCACAGCATTTCCATTATTTACCCTAGCGGCTTGCGCTCATTCTCAGACAAATGAATTGGACAATAAAGCGGCGAACACCAGTCAACATGTCGAGGGTGAAACTTTTTGATACTAAAATGAAAAGAAACCTTTATAAAATTCTGACGCCTTAATTTTTGATGTTATGTTAGTTGTGTTTCCATTTCAGAAACAGAAACAATAACAACTAATTCCTCTGCTTTGTTAATGAATGGCTATCATGATGTTATCAATCCACTTATTACGATCTTGCTTGAACTGGTCTATGTCAAAGACATCCATCCCATTTATGATCTTCTTTTCGAGCTAATTGGTGATTGATAATTGTGTGTAACGTTCATGTTACATATGCGCCGGTAGTTGTTGGGACCACTACGATCAGAGTTTTTAACGAGTACGCTTACTACGTAGGACAAATTGTCTGAATAGGTAAGTTCAATTTCGAGTAAGAGGTCAATTGTTCAGGATATTATAACGCATCTTCTCGTCACGTAACTTGAAACTTCAAAACTAAAACTTGCTTTATATACTTATATATATATTTTTTTTGCCTTTTGCCTTTGAGCCTATGACCCCGCGAAGTGACAAAGTCAAATATGCCTACCATATTTATTGTTTTATTGTCGTTCGTAAATTAGGGTGGATATGATTTGAATCTCAATAGATTTTAATTAATTTATTTATGTAATTCAAAATATGTGTTTTTACTTTTTAAATAAATAAATAAATACATAATTTATTCACAAGAAATATGGTACAAAGATGTTCTAATAAAATAATAATGTATTTTAGTACTTAGAGATTCATTTGATAGATATTCACGCTACTAATTGAACTGACTGCAAAAAATTCTTTTCAAAGACAGGTTTAATTCCTTGATATAAATTTTATTAATATAAATTTATTTCGTCATATAAATAATTTTACTATATACATAATAACTTTACTACTGCGTAGAGCAATTGAGTTGCGGCGCTGAACGTCGCGGGTTCATATCCCGCTCGGGACATGTATTTGTTTGCCCTGGAAATAAACGTTCCGGGTCCGGATGTTTGCCCTTGTGCAATTAATATGAGTATACTGCCTTTACGATTCAGGAGATAATCCTAGTGGCGGATCAGGAAAATTCTGCTGCCTATTTTGTTTGGTTTTCCTTTGCAGACGCTTACGTCACCTATGGAATGATATGGCGTTATACTTCTGAGGACTGGAATTTTACATAAAATTTAGCGTTTGTCCTTCGTTTCGAACGGTATAGTATTAATGTCGATAGTTTTAATTGCATAAAAAATTAAAAATATATCATTATTTTCATAAATGATATCGACCATCATGATATCGACCTCGTGACCTCATGCGGAGGCTCGCTAAGCGTAATGTCAAAAAAAACAATGGCCACGTACAGTACGTACTCACGTACGCAGTACAGTACTGAAAAAGAGAACAGAGCGCAAGTGGTAAAAACTATTCACTGCCCCTACAGGCGGAACTGCTGGCTACAAAATATAAATTGCACTCGCTTAAAATTACCTCAACGTTTTATGGTGCAGGCGGGAATGAATTGTTACCTGAACCTATTTCACAAAAAAATGACTTCCCTTTTTAGTTCCTATTGTTTTAGCACAAGTTTTCTACGTGATAGAGCCATGCTGCAGTTATATTATTAGTACCTAGTATAGTCGTAGCACGAATGGGTCGGCTCGACCGGGGAAGGACCACGCTCTCACAGAATACCAGCGTGAAATAGTAGCTTAATGCTGCTGTATTTCGTATGGTGAGTGTAGAGAACCGGAGACCCTTTTTGCTGGAAACGAGGCATTCCATCTTAGTCCTCACTGGTGACAACGCACCTGCATTTTGAATCGCATACGAGGATAGATGTAGATGTCTATGGGCTACAGCAACCACTTACTATCAGGTGAACTGTGTGCTCGTTTGTCATCCTATCCTATAAAAAAATGTAAGTTTCATCCTTTATTAATAACATTTATAGTCTTTTTGATGAAATTTGAATTCTATATTTAGTTCAAGTAAGTACCCAAAAGAAAAAAAATAAACATCACCGCTGCTATTTTTTTCTAGTACATATTTGGTTGATCAAATGACTAGCCAATAAAACTTATTTTGGCAGGAAAATTTGTCCATAACTGTGTCATATGAGTAAATAAAAAAAAACCGTAGTATATTATATTAAGCTTGTAGTACTTAAATATTTATGAATTCGCCAAATGTCAGCGATCTTAGTGAACATTACTGTTGTCTAAATTAACATAAATTGTGCACAAATGAGGAAGGCCCTTGAGTTGAGTACCTGAATGTTTAGCCAAGTCGTGTAGAAACGGTTTACTATCCGCTCTTTCATAAGAGAGCTACATCACAAAACTCATTTGGCATTCAGCCACCTATAGTGCCCGTGTAGATGCTAGGATGTTGTAAATATCCGCTTTTTATACCGAAAACCTAAGGCATGTTGCCATGACAGGATTTAAATAAGCTTTATTTGCTTTTTTTTAGGTAATTCTCTCTTTTTTAAATAACGCACCGCAATTTCTATCGTAGTGTTACTTTGTATAAAAATAACATTTTTTATATTTTGAATGTCGTAGCATATACCATTTTGTACTGCAGAAAAAATAATATTTTAAACTGAACTAATATTTCAGTCCGGTCGACTATCAGTGAATGGTTCGTTAGTTCCGTTGTTGTGTTGAGCGTAAGGCCATCCTATTGGTAGCTATACAAGCTAATAGATATGGCAAACACAAATCACGCTTTATTTTATTTGACATAGCTAATAGCCTAGTTCCGCTTTTTTCTCCGTGTTATTTCCCTCATTTACATAGTCGCCTCTGTGGCGGTTAAAAAAAACAGATTTGAAAACTTTTGTTTGAAACAAATTATAAGTGAATCGTTTATATTTCGTACATTTTAAATGTTATTAAATATTCTTTTCAAAATTTATAAAATTTTATTATACCATTACCACTGCAGCCTATCAAAAGTTCAGAACTTAGGCCATCCCATTGATTGCATGATTGAGACGTTATTTACCATAGTTTCCATGCTTGACGATATTATTCAACCAGCTGCTATCAAGAAGATACTGCTGCCCATCTCTTGGTTTAGTTTCTCTCTTTCGCCTCTTACGACACCCACAGGATGATATAGGGCTTTTTGTGCAAGCAGCTACACAGGTCTATGAAGAACAGTATTAGAGTGACCTATAAGATCTATTGAGATCGCTCTTATAGTTATAGTGCACCGCTAAGCTCTACGTCTTCAAAGAATTGAAGGAGTTGCTTAGATGTAAGCAATTTCACTTTTTCTGGGCGAAATACATAGTTTCCCAGATAAATGTTACGTGTTAGGCATAAGGGGTTAATCAGTTAAGATATGCAGAAGTGTTTCTTCCGTTAAGAAACAGAATCGGCACATCCTTGAGTTGCTTACTGGGCCTAATGTGCTTTTTAGACAACATTGTCTTGTCAGGGCTCTTGCCACAATACGCATTTTATTATTTCTTAATCCCAAGGCTTCTCAAGTTTATTTACGATCAATTAATATGATTAAAAAAAGGATCAATCAGGCCAGGCTTTTGAGAGACCACGAAATAGCTCGGTTACCGGGTATTGCAGGCAAGCTACTTGCCTTCAATATATATATATATATATATATATATATATATATATATATATATATATATATATATATATATATATATATATATATATATATATATATATATATATATATATATATATATATATTATAGGTAATATGCTTGACGTAGTGCTTTTGCAGATTGATATCTGCATACCAGTGTGGCCAAAATTTCTGCCTTGAAGAAAGCGATGAATTTTCCCAAATTCATACTAAGTTTGAATTTGGGGCATTCCCCATAAATTCCAAAGCCGACGTTGAGGCCCATTTTTTCCTATCGGTATACTATAATATAAAGCTATCGACCTCACAGATAACCTGTCTATTCCACAAGTCTTCTCTTCTCTTTCAATATGTACTTCTTATTAAAAATGTGTAGTGGACGAATATCTAAGATTATGCGTAAGGTTGGTATTTCCTTTATTAAGTAGGAAAGCGAGCTCAGGCGTTAATTCTATACGAAGTAGCTCTCGCCTCCTTGTCTAAATATAGATCAAGGTGCGTTGGGCATAGAAAAGCAGTAAGAGCCGCTCCAGATGATTCGTAACGACTTTCGAAAACAGCGCTTAGACACGGCTCAGAAGGAAAATTGGTCGTTGTTACCTTTCTTTAAGAACAAGACCACCGTACTTCTGCTCCAAGCCTCTGGAGTAGAACCACCATGAAAGACGGAAAGAGCTTCATAAGGGCTTCAAGTACCGATTTTTCGCCCGCTTTCAGAAGCTCCGTTGTAAACCCTCGCCCGGAGACTTGCCGTGAATATCATCGGAAAAGTGTCGGACATACTGCGGAACTGCGGTAGCCAACCCGCACGCCAAGCGTTGCTACTATGGTAATACACCCCCCATGATGAGAGTTAAGAAGAATTCAGAATAGGTCAACGAAACCCAAGGGACCAGCAGTTGGCCGACTTCATAGAGAAACGGAAAGAGTTCATCATAAAAAAAAATCCAGAAGCGGCCCTATAGGAAGTGGACCTGATTGAGCCCCAATGGTTCGACAAAACGACATCTACTCTTCTCTTCTTCTCTTCTTGACTTCACTATGATGACTAGACGACAACTTTTCGGTGATGTCTCAGTGATCGCGAGGGTGAAAACTGGCAGCGATCACCGAATGTATAAGAGGCACACTGAATCTAAATGTTAAGTTCGAGAGGTCTTGTCCAATCGTCGTCAAATGAAGTGCTCTAATCCAAAGTCCCAAAAACTTTTAGCTGGAGTTATAAAACCGTTTTCAGTATCTGGAAGGCTGCATACAGTGAACAATATAAATGACATGCTCGTGGAAACTGTCCATGCGGTCGGAGCTGTGTTCTGTAAAACCAGTCGCAGAAGAACACAATAACTCTCCGATTACACTCTTAATCTCATAGCTATTAGACGGGGAATGAAGCTGCAGTCTTCTGCAGATTTGACAGCATACTGGCAACTGAGCAGACAGATCTCCAAATACGTGCAGACTTATGCAACAGCTCGTTTTAAATAAGCGATCGAGTGAAATCAGTGCTCCAAGTTCTTTGCCAGAGATCCCTTTGCCAGAGAGAACTGTCGAAGCTGAAAACTGAATGTAGCGGCATCGTTTCCGGTGCATCTGAGATTTTTAGTGAGATTAAAAGGTTTTATGGGCAGCTATACACATCATCGTTGAAGCCACATATGTATGAGAAACGATCCAAGGGAAAGTCTTATCCGGCACTCAACATCATCATCATCATTACGGCAACTAAAGTGATTAGTAGTACAATTGTATTTTGTTATTAGTTATGGTTGTGTGTTTTTGTTATGTTATTAATGTGAGATACAAGAGATAAATACCTGAGTAAAAGACCTACATCTCTCTGACATTGAAACTATGGTCAGTTTTGATGTTCTGTCACTACATGCTTACTTACTGACGACTGCATCTCAATTGTAACTATAAATTTAGAAGATAACAACATGCCTGCAGAATATGCAGTCTTAGTCTAACACTGCCTCACGTCTGGCTATCTATTGTGGAAGGATGAGTGCTACAAGCAAGTAATTGTGTGGAGATGGGCACATCTGTATCCCCCATAGTCGCCGACATATTCATGGAGAAATTTGAGAAGAAAGCCCTTCTTACTGCTCCTTTAAATCTTAAATTCTGTAAGCAGTACGTAGACGACATTTTCACAATTTTACCATCTAACAAAATAACTGCATTTTTAGATTACCTTAACTCCATAAACTCTAAAATAAAATTCACAATGGAGTTAGACGCAAATAATTCTTTAGCTTTTCGAATTTTAGCATTTCGAATGATTACAACATCTAGGTGTTGTAGTCATTCGAAATCCTGATAACACTATTGGTCACACTGTTTTTAGAAACAAGATCCATACTGACCAATATATAAGTGGTGAACCTTACCGTCATATCGTCACGCACTGGCTACCGTGGGTAAATCTTGATTTCAGAGAGCACAAGAGACAGAAAACATCTGGCCGCCGAACTTCACCATGTCAAGCAAGTTTTGCAAGACCACAAGCTTCGGGTCCCGCGCCTACGTCACATTTGATTTGATCCATGAATGATGTTATAATGATTATGTTATCGTTTAAAAAGAGCCGTTTGGGGGGGGGGGGTTAAAATATGACATTATATCTGTGAGTTTTATCTTGTGTATATTTATTTAATAATAACTAGATGGCACTCCTATTGTATTAATTCGCGCTCTGGTTTGACTATTCCCTGTATAGTAAATAGTCAGAGCGTACAGGTTAAAATGTTCAAATAAGGTTGAGTTTCGTTGTAATGTTGTCTTTACCGCAACAGCTATGAGGATCGGTGGTGAATGGAAAACCTCGTAATTAAACAGAAGATAATGAATTAAAATATTTCACTAACACGGACTGGTGCGGCGCGGCCCGGCGTACTAATTACTCTACAACCCTCAGAAAAGAGGAGGCATGGGCCCAGCACTAGACCACTGTAACTTTATTTAATATAGTTCACGGTCTCTTGGACAGTAATCAGGAAAGCAATATGAATATCTTTAAAATATACTGCCATAAATTCAGATGCACATGCTTATCACTTATAACAAAGTACTTTACAGTTTTTACATTTTAAAATGGTCATAAAATGAGCGATGAATGTTACATGCGTCATACTTGTGAACAGGTACTGCTTGTGAGGATTAGTCTGCTCGGGTTTGCAACATATTTAAAGTAAAGTAAAGTTACAGCCTCTCATTTCTGAGAGGGCAAGAGAGCCCTAAAAGTGCAAGATAGTGCCCGCCGTGCTACCCAATGTTGCCCAAAATCAGTCTTGGTCTTGCAGTCTTGGTGTTGTTCTTGCATTTTTGCAAGACTAAGACCAAGTCTGACCGTGCAAGATTTGAGCAAGAACAAGACTAAGCCTGCGAGACTCTTGCGTCTTGCAAATAGGACTGAGTGTCGTTTTAGAGAGTATAGGAGTTCGGATACACGCATATGGACTCTACGAGACGCAAAATATTATATTAAAAATTTTTAGAAATAATGACTTATGCACAGCAAATGAAAATATCTACTAAAAGATAAAAGAGTGCATCCCTAGTTTGACCATCAGCACTTAGATAGTGCGCTGCATCTTGTTGTCGGCATCATCAAAGGTCGGATACTGACCTGTTAAAGAAATTTTGCAGCAATTCGGAAGTACAAGGTCACGGTACATGCGCCGGCAGCTTCTATTGATATCGCATACAATTTTCGCCACCGCGCCGAACGCACAAAGTTTGACACTGTTTTGGCGGCTTCTCACTGCGTGTGCTATCACGCGCAACGCCGCGCCCGCACGCGCCACGCGCAGTGTGAACGTGGCGCGGCGTATGCTATCCGTTTAAAATCGGTAACTTCAAACGCGGCGTGGCGTGGTGCGGGCTCGCGCGTCGGTGCGCGGGCGCACGCGGCGCGGCGTGTGCTTACAAGACTGAACTCGTTCATTTCGTCTCAACTCGTCCGACGTTGAGGTACTCTCATGTTTATATAGATATGGAGAGGTCTAATGAGACGATTGCTGAATTTTTAATTTTAACAATGTCATCCACAAGCGCTTTTTCTTCCTTTGTTTGTTTTTTTTTTGTAAATGACATCCACAAATTAAGACAAAAGCGGCTGAAGCAACAGCGATGCCTTCTTCTTCTGTGACATTGCTCCATGGCTGGAGGTGGCAATTCGAATCACACGACATCAGGTGCGCTGCGCTAAACAGACTGACTAAGTGGCTCAGAGTTTGGGCAAGCACGCGCCACGCCGCGCCAGTTAAAACGGGTGGCGTGGGCTCGCGAATGGTGCGTGCTTGCGCGTACAAACCAACACGGGTGGCGCGGCGCGTGATAACACACGCAGTGAGAAGCCGCCATTTGATTGTCGCCACAGAGTACAAGTTCCAAAGAATAAAATAAGTTTCCGGTTGCTGAGAATGGACACAAGTACATTACGCTGATCTCACAAGGAATATTGTAATTAGACAATGGTAAAGGTAGGTAGATATCATAATAATTTATTGCAGTAAGTAATTATTATAATTCAACTATATGGGCTTATAATAATTACTTACTATTATTATTATTATTATAACCTAATTGATAAACATGCTCAATAACTTCACTGCAAATCTTGATTTTTGGAAGTGTGTGTTTTTAAAACACAAAGTGCTCAAACATGTCGTCACCCATTTCATAAATATGTAGACACTTTTAACACACTTGAAACGTGTAAAAATATTTTTACAGTGCTAATCGAATTATATATAAAAAGCGTGCATATAAAACAAAAAGCGTGCAATAAGATCTATATACTGCTTAGGAGCCCGAGTATCTCAGAGAGAACTGTTTAAATAAATTGATATCTTGACTGTTGCAGCACAATATATTTTTGCAAATATCATGTATGTACGATAAAACATTCTTTACGATTTTACTGTGTTCTTTTTATCAATCACAGTAAAATTATCGTGCTACCAGGAAGTATGTTAAATAGTTGTCGTAAGACTGTGGTGAAGGCATAAAGTCAAAGCTTAACCTACACAATTTGTTTGTATCGAGTCTGCGGTCATTCGTGACATGCTCCTATAAAACCTGACTGTCACGAAAGGGCTACTTTGTGGACGCTAACTTAACTGGCTTCCATTAAGAATGATATTTATACTTACTTGCAATTGGTTATCCTGCTGAGAAACTAGGACACAATGTTTATACAAGTTACAGCCCCATTAATTATCATTTATGTTTTTTGAGAGAATTTAACTTAATTACGGCGCTGGGCGGACAGATCAACGATCGCAATACGCGTCCTGATTTTGAACTTAACTATAATTGTGCAATTATCTTAATATTAATACACGAAAGAAAAACTTTACAACCACCCATTTTTTTGAATATTGCACTTACTCAGGAGTGTGAGATTTAGTATAGTTAAAGTATAGAGGAAGAGTGCAGAAAACTAAAATTTATACATAAAAAATTCATTGAATTAAATTAAATTAAACATTCATTGCTTACGTTTATATTTCCAATGTCTAAACACATATTAGCCACTCGTTTTTTAACGTTCATACTGTCAAAAACATCATAATAACAGTTAAATAGTCGCACAGAGTAGAGAATGTCGCCAAATAATATTAAAATGTTGCCATCAAATAATTACTACATAATTTTGTGATTTCAAACGTTCCTTTTTCAATAGTCTTATGAGTGTATGTCAACATATATAATTTAATATATTGTTAATTATTTAGCTTGCTTAATACAAAAACTTAATAATTAATGAATCACGGCCAAATTTCGGCAACTAGGCGACCACATGTATAACAATAATGTTCTTCGTATTGATTATCAGCCACGGCGGCCAGTCTCAACGGAGGCTAGCCATCTGTGTGGGACAAGACTATGGTGCAAGAGTGTTTTCGCAACACAGGTGCACTCTCCCTTCCCTCACTTTCATAGTCCGATGAGACGACACCGCAACTGACACGACCGGTGAGAGATTTGGCGCGAGTCTAACTGCTTTACGTCCTTTCGATCAGTAGTCGCCACTAGATAACAATGCAGTTATAATATCATCGTATTTTTCACTGACCAGTGAAATTTCACTGCCGGTCGTGAGACTTACGATGTGATGGATACGGGTGGTGCGTATTTTAATTTCGCCACGCACATACACACGACCGCACGCACACATATGTATATATTTACCCTTCATTGTCATTGCTTCAATTAAATGGGTTGCATAGAGCGAATTTTCATTCGTCTGGCATACTCTCCTTTTCAAGCTCGAGCGCTGCAAAATTTTATGATAAGCGATAAACTAAAAAAGGTATGAGGTGAGCAACACAGCAACAGCTATGACGTAGCCCAACGGATTAAGAAGTTGAAGTGGCAATTGGCTGGCTATATAGCTCGAAGAAACGACAACCAATGGAGAAAAAAGATTCTTGAGGCAGCCTTCTAACCGGTAGGCGAAATGTGAGGCGACCCCCCACTAAATGGAGGCCGACCTGGTAAGTCATGCAGGAAGTTGATGGATGCAGGTGACTTAGGACCGTGCTTTATGGGATTTCTGGGGGGAGACCTATGTTCAGCAGTGCACTGGTGAAGGGTTGTAATGATGATGACAAAATATTATTAATCGAACTATAATTAAACTAAAAAGATTCGCGTTCGATCCCTGCCAGCTGCAATTAAATTGTAAATTGCAATTTTAAGTGCTTATTTAACACGTCCTCGACATGACATGAAACAATTATTTGATTACTATTTATTGTATTGTATTTTGATATGAAAATGACACCAAAGAGGTTAACTTCACAGTTTCTTTCATCATTTTGTTTCCAGTCACTTCATTGTAAAATGGTAAAAAAGTTAAGTAGAACTAAAATAATTAAATTAGGTGAATCACAATATATGCGATTACTAATAAAACAGATTTTCTCACGAAGATCCATGTACGGCATTACCTCATAGCATCCACGCACTATAGCTCTCCTGTCAATTGCTGTAATGAATAGAAATGTTTCGTATAATGAATTAACAGAATCAGGCGTTACTTTGCGGAAATCCATTAAATTATAGTTGGTCACCTTAGCGGTCTGCCACCGCAAGGTATACATCGCCTGAGTAGTAGAGTGCCTCGTGTAGTAGCGTAACACGTGTCGTATTATCGTCAATGGTGTGTCTTTCTTAGTGAAGGAAAGACACACCATCGACGATAATACGATAATACGATACGTGTTGAGTGTAGTGGTGCTGCGATTAGTGGTGACGGGATTAGTGCACGCAATTGAGGGAGAGCGGGAGCTGCTCTTCAAACTAGTTAAGACACATCATTTTATTTCATTGAGCGGATATGTGCGAAGTGACTCTTACCAACTTTCATATAATGAGTCGAGAGCATCATAACTCCAGCGGTCACCCTGTTTATCTATCACTGAACACCATGCCCTTATGCCACATTATCGTCATACCGTGTTAAGGTTTATACGTACAACGTAAAGCCACACTGCAGCATGTCTCTCACATGCAGCAGTGTGGCTTTATCAACTTGATCGAGAAAGGACGTCGCTCGTAGTGACGAGAACTGAAGACCCCTCTTTTTACTAGTAAAAATGTGTTTAGTCTTAGATCTTAAGGATTACAACGCAACTGTATTTTAAGCTATTGCATAGCTTCTATCGCGGGCTTTGAGCGCGGGGACCGAATCCAGAAATTCCGTAACGAAAAAAACCTCACGCTCCCCACTCCGACGGGCACGGAGGTGTGGCGTTGAAAGCCGTGCATCGTCTAACGTCGTTTCAGTTCGGCAGACTTCGGCACTCGGCAGACTTTGGCACGGTGTTTGTGTGCGTGCGACTAGTAGTATGCGTGTACACTAGCTGCTAATGAATGATAAAAATTCCTGAATAACCTACATGTATTGTAAGATATTAAAAATATTTTAAACAATATTAACTTCTCATTTATACAATAAGAGAAAAAAAAATTTTTTTCTTATCGGTCACCACGCTCAAAAAGTGTAACTTGATTTAATATCAAAGACTTAACTGCATAAATAAAATAAATAATTAATTATAATTGCATAAGTTGATAAAAAATGCTATGCAATAGCTTTACCGCGGCAGTCCCCGAGTGCCACACGTCTTTTTTTTATTCTTAATCAAGAGTAGATGCAAGTATTTTTGAGACACGGTACACCTGAGTGGACGGTGTGCTTATTTAGCACCTTACTTCTATCTGGAATGGCTATAAGTTCTGTTACACATTAAAATGCATAAATTTAAAAAATAGTGTAATAACAGTCTAAGCAAATAATTCAAAATATTTTTATTGAATGTAGCCGCTTTTGTCTTTTGCTTTCAGTCTCTCCGGCCTTAAATCAAAGATTTATGCTCTTTCTTGAGAGGCTCAAAGTAACGTCTGGAGCATGCCTTGCCCTGTAGTATTGACCAAAATTTGTGTTGAACTACAAATCGTCTTTCGTATCAAATCTAGACTAGACGAGTTTAAGTCAAGCCTCTCAGTCTTTATCTTTTATAAAGGCCGGAAAGTTCTTTTCTGTGAAAATTTTGAATTTTCATGCCTTCTGACCAGAAGCAGAAGTTGTAATGTACCTTCAATCATTTATTTACACCGTTATTCTGGAGGGACTGGTTTAGGGTATGACCTGTATATCTATGGAAAGTACCACTCAGGTCTTGTTTGATAATTCGAGATCACTCTAATACTTATAAATTTTAGAGTTTAAACGCATTTCAAACACAAAGAATACAGTAAAATAGAAAAACCTTTTTAATTTGTAACCTTATTTTCGACCAGACTAGTTTAAAAAAAGGTTGTACATACCATTTTTGTGTAATGAAAATGCGTAGGTATATCGGAAAATCCTTTGCTGTCGTTATTTTTGCGGATCATGATAAACTTGACACACTCAACGAACACGTAAATGTACGATATATAATGTTCAGCTTTACACCTTAAATAATGAATAAAAAGCAAGTTACACAAACAAGCAAAAATTCTTTTATTTTTTATTACTTTAACGAACTTATTTAAAAAAAACTATTACATTAATATGGTGCAAAGAATCGTCGACCTTGATCCTGAATTTGACCTTGATTTACTTTTTGTTAGGGGCCGTGGTAGCTCAGATGGTTAGTGCACGCTGTAAATTTCACAGTACTCGAGTAACCCTTTTTTGCTGTATTTCTTCAGTTTCAAGTTGTTTCACTCCGTTGCTGCCTCAGCCAGTATCGAAATTCTTGGCGTCGACATATCGAGTGGTGTGCAGTTTCGTGGTCAATTGGAACAGAACGCCTAATTAGCCTCTAAAAGCCTGGCGTACTCAACACAGCGAGACAGTATTTCAATGCGGCAGATTGCCTGCAACTTTACAAGGCGCAGGTTCGGCCTCATATGGAATACAGATTCCAGCTCTGGGCCGGGGCTTCCCAGTGCCAGCTCCTTCCACTTGATCGTATCCAGCGCAGAGCGTTTCGAATCGTCGACGACCGAGTCCTCTCCGATCGGCTTGATTCACTGACGCAGCGAAGAGATGTTGCATCCTTTTGCATCTTCTATCGCTTCTACCTCAGGGAGTGCTCTGAGGATTTTTTCGGATTAATTCCTGCCGCCAAATTTCACGGATGCACGCCTTGTCAAAACTTAGGATACCATCCACATCATTTGGATACTTGGCGGTCCACCAATGTAAGTTTTACTAACTAACTGTAGAAGTTTTCTCCCTCGTGGAATCGCTTACCGCCGACGATTTTTCCGGACTGATACGACTTAGGGACATTCAAGAAAAGAGGTTATTCCTATCTGTAAGGCCGGCAACGCATCTGGTGTCGCAGTTGTTCATAGACGGCGGTAGTCACTTACCATCAGATGAGCCGCATGCTCGTTTGGAACTCTTCTGTTTAAAAAAACCCGGGTTCGATTCCCGCCGGAACCAATAAAATTGTTAATTGCAATTTTAAGTGCTCATTTATCACCTGCTTGGCGGTGAACGAAAACGTCTTGGATTTCCTCACAATGTTTTCCTTCACAAAGAAATAAGAAAAAAAATATTTCGAAGACATGTGAAGCTCGTCAACACGCATCGGGGCAGCGCGGCGGACACTCCTTGATCTAAAACTTTCTAAGAAATGAAAAGAGACCCGTGCGAAGCAGTGGGACGTATATAGGCTATTTTACTTTTTGTTTTCCTTTAACTCGAAAATATTTGGTTTCAAAATATTTTCATTTTAGGCATTATACCTATATAAACCATAATATCAATATTAATTAACACCCATACTAAGCAAACAACATTCTAATATGTAATCAATTATGAATGTTTAAGATATTGTTATTTTTCAAAATAACGACAAAATAAGTCTTAATATAATAAAAACGAAACAAAAGCGATACAAACCCAACAGGACGTAAATGAGAAGGGTATTATTACAAATGTAATCCACGTGCGTGTTAATACGAGCAGGTCCACATTCTTTTATTAAGAGCAATTATATGGATAAACCATTTTAATTTAAAAAAAAAACCTTTCTTAAGATAGAGATTGCAAAAAATATAAAAATATTAATAATATTTAAATAAATATATCTTGTGCTTTGATAAATAGAACTTTTCATTCGTATTAAATTATAACGCTTTACCCTCAAAATTGAAAACCTTTTTTCATGATAAAACGCCATTATGTTTAAAATCAACTGAAAAGCGTAACCGATCTAAATTTCCTTTGTACATGCACAGGCTAAACTTTAATAAAATAACGGCAGGATTTGGTATTAATATCTTTTATAAGTATATTCAATTCCTACGTCAATCTCGTAAAAGGTATTATAAATCCTGTAGTACAATTCAGGGTTGTTTTTAATAAAATAACCTATTTTTTCAACAACATCTTTTCTTTTTAATATACTAAAAAAAAACATAGTACAACAGAGAATTGAAACAGATGTAACTTTATTACCAATTTCTAAATAGCTTTTAACCTCTCAAACGCCATGCGTCCAAATTTGACCGCTTCGATATTCCGTCAAAATTCAAGAGGTCAAATTTGACCACACCCACCCACAGAATTTTAACCCATAAATACTTATGTTTAGAAACTACTTTTCTGTAAAGAAGTTTGGTTTGAATAAAAAGTGAGTTAGTTCAGGTAGTTCAGTCATTGCGTACGCCATTGTCATTTGGATGTTGTTGTGT
Source organism: Parnassius smintheus behrii (assembly GCA_036936625.1). Taxonomy (NCBI): domain Eukaryota; kingdom Metazoa; phylum Arthropoda; class Insecta; order Lepidoptera; family Papilionidae; genus Parnassius; species Parnassius smintheus. The sequence goes on along the minus strand of JAUPFT010000003.1, from coordinate 30,204,114 downwards.
TGATTTTTGGATTTTTCTAGTGTTTTATTCGTGGATTTGCCAGGCGCATGCGACTGCATGGGAATTTTATGAGGATTGAAGGGTTAATGGAGACTCCATTGTTGTCTTATGTTAAGATTAATGAGAGCGATATTGTAGTAATGCTATTTGGTAACCAGTTTTTTGTCACAACCTCATTGTGAGCCCATTATACAACCAATTCGCAATGGACACTTCTTTTTCTTCATCATCAATAGTTCGCATAATCTGGCAAATGTAATAGCTTGTTTGCTATAAACAAGCAATTACATTTGGCAGAAGGTCTTTATTAGACATAATTCATAGACACTGTTTTACTCCACTCTAAAATCTATTCGTAATCTATAGAGTACATTAAAAATCATATTGTGTATCTTAATATGTAAAATCTAATATATACCTATACTTATCAAATACTATACTTTTCATTGTTATTTATTAATACGCTGTGCTCGCCGTTCGAATCCGCTATTCATAATATTAGCACTGCACTGTTGCTTGTTGGCAGAAATGGACAAAAAAGTGGAAATAGCCCAGATGGATTCATAAGCAGAAACAAAGTCCTATTAATATAGCCTCCGTTAATTTGATAATTATTACCGTGGACGAATCAACCAGTAGTGCACAACCTTTATCTTCATCACTGTACCCTATACTTTCATGTCACTTTACTATATAATACGTAGGATAATATTATGTTTTTGGTTTCGTAAATCATCACTGGTGACACGCATTGGTTGTACACTAAAACGTTAAGATTCTAAGGAATATAAGTCAGGAAGATATTCCCCATTTTTTCCAAACGCTGCCCAGCTGACTTAGACTAGTTGGTTTACTTCTTGGTGAAAGTTGGATCTACCTAAATGGATATTTTATCTCAGGTTTACATACTCATCAACAACTTTGAATTTAACGTAACATGGACGTTAGACATAATTTTTGTTTTGTACATGTTTATCTTAAGACCTATCTATTGAGAAACACAATTGAGGTCGTTGAACATATATCAAAGATTTATATTAATGTTACACTAGTGTTGTGTACCCTATTCTTTCCTAGCCAGTAGGTTAAAATTGTCTTCCGAAACAGTGGTGAAGAGATTCGGGGATATGACGTCACTTGCATCACACCTCTCTGCACTTAGATAGGTTTTGTAGTATTGTTTTGTACAGTACAAATACTTTAGCTAGAGGTACTATTGCACCGCCAAAATTTTGACTGAATCAAAGGATTTCTCATAGCCCATTATACGCCTAACGTAACGGTTAATACTCTGCCGTGTTCTGCGTAACCTGCCGTATATATATATATATATATATATATATATATATATATATATATATATATATATATATATATATATATATATATATATATATATATATATATATATATATATATATATATATATATATATATTTGTGGTTGCTAACCCGCTTGCCAAGCATAGCGACTATATTATATATAAATGTATTCGTGTGGCATATATGCCACAATTTGGGTGAGTAGAGATATTTTCTTCCTTCCTGCTGCATATTAACGATCTGCTTATGCCCCGTATCTATGGGAATGCAGACGACAGCACAGCTGTGGAGAGATACCAAACGAATGCTCCAGCCGGTTTAAATCAAATCCAGTCCGAAAATGAAGCTATGGTTGAGCGTCTGAATCTCAAACTACAGACAGTCGCTACAGACAGTCTCTTAATTGGGAGATGCCAATCTTGTGAAATTCAACGCCTCCAAATACAAGTGTGTATCTTTACTGCGACTGGAGAATAGACTGACCACCTTTAGTTGTTGGGGGTTAGGAAAAACATGAACTTCGGACGGTTTATTGAGTCCAAGGTCAAAGATGCGGTGGTATTTCACGTTGGGACAGCTGGTTAGTCTACATAGAGTATTGGTGCCATATTTAATCTGGTGCTGCAGAAGCAGCAGCTTTGGACTCTAACAAAAACGTGCTAAAAGGCTTGTTGGTGACTTAAATCTCGTTAAAACCAGTATCACGAGTCTTTAACAGGGGATCAAAGTAGCCAGCCTTTTTGTTATCTACAGGATGTATTTTGGAGTGTGCGCGGGAATTGCATAACTTAATTCCTCCCTCTCCCTTCCACCATTGGACGACCAAACGCTTGTCCACTCTCCACCTTTTTACTGTCGAATTATCACGCAATGGAACTAAACGACTTGCTTAATCGTTCGTAATACGAACAGCAAATGTGTGGGATAAGTTGCCAGCATCTTTCTTTTCATCCGATTACAATTTGGGTGTTTTCAAGGCAAGAGTGAATAGGTTTTTGTTAAGTCACCATCTTCATCACATTGTTAAGTGCGCTTCACCATCTCCGGCTACATCACCACTTGCCATCAGGTGCGATAGTTCAAAGTGCATATTTAAAATAGTCAATAAAAAAGAAATGTTATAAAAGTACTAAACATCTATACGAAATGCTAGCAGATTGTTTTTAGATATATTTTCAAGCCTTAACTGCACACACAGGTATATTAAACTTAAATATAAACGAAACTATATAATATAAAAAAAAATATAATAGAAACGAACGTTAACCACATCCCATCGGGCAATTTCTATTTTTCGTAAAATATATTTAGGCGTAATAAAACACGAAGTACTTTCTAAGTTCTACATCCATTAGTACTGACAGACTGGAATATTTTGAAATCTCGAGATTTGAAATTTATTTATTATATTTTCCTTATCATGAATAAATTTATGTGTTTAGTAACAAGTGCATTAATACATTATATCTGCAGTAAACGTCTTGATAATTAGATTGTAAACTTTACAAAGTATCTATTTACAAGAATTACTTCCTTCAGTACTTACCAGTTATATCCGCTGAGCTGCGATGTACGATGTTAGTATAATTCCTGTGTTCACAGAAGTTATCGTAAATCCCACCTGCGGTGTCTGTTTATGTGGCACTTAATTAAATTAGGGTTCACGATATGGTCGTGGTCGCGCCAGTGCGGCGACGCAAAGGCAACGAGACGGCAACGCGGTGGCTACGTTCGCTCCCGACGGCGAAACGGCCAGCACTAACACGGCCGTCGGCCGCCCGCCCCTCGAACAACCCTCCTAGTCCTAGCTTATAGGATCTCATGTCGTCCTTCACGAGTGCTACGATAAGTTGCAGCTTGTTGTCGCCTTAGACTGGAATTGCTGACTGTTTTCCTGCTAAACACCCAGACCAATTTACATAAACTAAATAGCGATGCACCGTTTGTGTCACGATAGTTGTATGGAAAGATAATGTCTATAAGTTTTAAGTCCAATCTTTACATCCCTTTTTAATGATGACCGAAAAATAAAAAAATAAGCAATGGTTTAACTTAAAACTCATATTTGTAATTTGTAGTTATAAGACTTTTTTATTGCAAAGATAAAGAAGAAAAGGTATAAAAAATAAGTATAAAATAATTATATTTAATAATATATCTATTTAAACCTATAAGCATCGTAAAAATACTAAGTAAAAAATTTATTATTTCGAAATTAATTCGAAATTCAATCCGTACTATTACAAGACGATTCCAAATGTTTTAAAAGTTAATTAAAGTAACAAAGAATTAAACTTACCGTTTTTAATATTGGCACAGAATTTTTATTGGTACAAGGATATAAGTGGCAAGAAAGAGAGAAGCTACCCTTATAGTCACACTTGCAACATATCCAAATATATATTCAAAATTGAGTGAATTTAAAAGAAAATAAGGCAAAAGAGTCTTGGTTTTAAATTCTTAAAATTTTCTCAATTATATCATTAACAGAGGATTATTTACAATGTGCTGGTTTTTATATTAACCTTCATTACCATTAGCCTTAAAAATCCATTGGTGAACGTGGACATGTACTGTCCTTCCAAATCTCTGAGTCAGATCGCTGGGCATTTCTATCGCGATACAGTACATTTTTAATGTACGTATTTAAATAAGCACAATATATAATATGGATTTGTAATTGATCCTATCTTATATGGTAACTAAATATATAATACTAAAACATTTCCCTTATGTTAAGGACGTTATAGTCGTATTAGAAGTATTTCGAATTTAATAAAATGTAGTAAATGTGTCTACTCTGTTCTGCAAATATTGTTATATTTGCTGTGAGACATTCCGCGTACGTAGTTTGTGCAAGGTGACCTACTTTGAACTACAGACAAAATAAAAGCGTATCAAAGTGTACGATGCATGCAAGCTCAAGCGACCGGGCTGGCATGTGGAAAGCACGAAACCGGAAGTGCACTATAATAACTACGGCTAACAAGATCGATGTTCCATACAGATATACAGCTAACTATTTTAATTGTTAATGTTAACATAATTTAAATACTTACCACAAAATTCCAAAGAGATCGGGATACTGGTTCAGTAGTTACGAAGAAATAAAAATAGAAACATGAATTCAAAGGGTTTATTTTTTTTAATATTGGAGATACTTTTACTACCGCCTCTCATAAAGAACAGCAACACCAGGGCAATTACAAATATATTGCCGACCTCTTAAAAAAGAGAAGGCTCTCTTTTATTTAAGGTCTCTAAGTAGTATAGGTTTGAAAATCTCTGGTGGTAGTCGATTCCACAAGGAACTTGTGCGAGGAAGAAAAATTCTTGTAAATCGCACAGTGGTAAACCACCAATTATTCGGATTGTAAAGATGGTATTGCGAGTTTTGTCTGATGAGATGAAAATTGCGATAGAATATGCAAAGGGATGCAATATGCCTTGTTAGTGCTATTGAGTCAAACCGATCAGAAATTAATTGGTCTTCGACACCTTTCGAATCTCTCTGCGCCAGATGCGATCAAGCGGAAAGAGCTGGTATTGAGGTGCTCCAGTCCATAGATGAGAACAGTATTCCATGTATGCTGACATGAAATACTGTTCTGCTCTACAAAGCATGCCTAGCTTTTTAGAGGCCTTCCCTTTCAAGTGACCGTGGAACTGAACGTTATTTGATATGTCGAGGATTCCGATTCCAGCTGAGGCAACGAGGAGAGGTTACGATACGTAGGACAATCAATAAGTTTTTTATTATATAGTTATACAAAAAGTATTATAGATACCATTAATACTTATTTTACATCTTTTCAAAATATTCTCCATGATGCTCTATACAAAGTTCCATTTGCCCAAACCAACTCTGAAAATACTTTTGCCAGTCTTGATCTAACAGGTCGGAAATCGTTTCTTCATAGGCGGCCACGGCTTCGTCGGCGATTGAAAAAAACTTACCTTTTATTTTTTCTTTGACTATTGGCAACAACAAGAAATCACAAGGAGCTAAGTCAGAGCTGTAAGCTGAGTGAGTTAGAGTTTCAACACCAGATTCCTCAAAGAATGCTTTTGTTCTAAGGGAGGTATGTGAAGAGGCGTTATCGTGATGCAGTATGATTCACCGAAGCCCTGGCCTTTGGTCTTCTCTACCGCACAGCTTGAAAAGCTTTGGGTAATTACAACTGTAGTATACCATTCAGACTTGACTGACCTACAATTTTTCAGCATTAACGTTGACAAATGTTCGCTCCGCGATAAAAAACTAGCCACCATTTTTTGCCGACGTTGCGAGGTCTTTGCAGTTTTGTCGGGAACTGACCATCTAAGTAGGTTCATACCGATGATTTCCTTTTATTTTCCGGATCATATTGATAGATCCATGTCTCGTCATCAGTAACGATTTCTGAAACACGCCTAGATGCCCTGTTTTCAAAACGTAGACGCATTTCATTCCAACGCACACGAGTCTGTTTTTTGCTTTCGGAGAGCAAACGGTGATCCATCGACAACAAAGCTTCCTCACTCCAAAATGTTGATGTAGGATGGTATGATGAATGCTCCCCGAACTAATGCCTACAATCTTTTCGATGTCCGTATATGTAGGTAATTCGTGGGTTTTCTCGCACCAACATTTCGGTAGTCCATACATTTTTTGCCGTTACTGCTGTACGCCCCGTGTTGCCCCAGTTCTTTGGCCACCTTTAAGGTTAATTTTACCCCTTTTGAATTCAGCAAACCACCTAACAACTGTTGTGCCTGATGTAGCTGAGTCCCAATCTTAATGTTATTATTATATTAGTCGTAATGCTGATTGTACCGTTGTAAACTTAATTGTTCGGTTAAATTAAACCAAATTTAAAATCATAATAGATCATAGCGCGCAAATGTTCACGGTTAAGACCCATCGTTTTAAATGAACAGCGCGGGAAGCGTTGCAAGAAAATTAATAGAACTTTGTTTTTTTTTAATATTAAGCGATTGGATTATGGAGTTCTATTTTTTAATAAATTTTCTTTTTAGAAACATATAACACGGGAGCGTTCCATTTTTAAATTTCGAGCATCTCAAAAATTATTGAGTGACCTACGTACCTATAGTAAATATTAGGTAGGTATGTTATTATAAGGTATGTTTTAGCAGATCAATAAAACACAGCTACGAATTTTTAAAACGATATTTATTAATAAAACACAAAAATCCTATTAATTTATTGCCCCTTAAAAAGCGTTAACTTAGTACATAATTGTCGTTTTGTTTGCTTGATCGCGGTTTTACGTACAAGATATTTCATATTAATGTTAATATATTTTTGAATGGCCTCCATAAGTTTTCACTTCCTTAGACACTTCCTTGCTCCAAAACCCCGAAAGAAATCAGAGGAACCCTGTGCCCAGGAGTGCGTCGTATACAAGTTGTAGCTTTACTTTTCTTAATGTCATGTTTTTTTTTTTTATTTCAGGACTGATTTTTCAGTCATCGAATAAATTATAATCTGACTTTGTATAAATGTGAAACAATTGGATAGCTTAACTTATACAATCATAATATTATGTAATTTGTTTATGTAGTATTTCATCCTATGAATAACTCTTATTTGATGATTGAAAAATCAGTTCTACATCAACTTCCTTCTGAATATAATATATTCAGAAGCAAGTTGATGTAGAATATGTAAGCGCAAGTAGCCCAATGATTAAGGGTGCGGACTGCTAACTTAGAAAGTCGAGAAAGTCAAGGGTACGAATCCGACATTAACTACTCTCGTGAACAATTCCTACGAATTGCTAATAGGAACTTTATAACTTTAAAAACTTATTTCATTTTATTCGGCTTACTTAAAGTGGCTGACTGAAGTACATACATACATAAGCACTTACGCCTGTCACCCAGAGGGGTAGGCAGAGACTACAGACTTCCATTTGGCACGATCCTGACACACCTCTCTTACCTCTGACTATATTGACTGAAGTATTAGTAATTTCAATAGCGTTACTTTATTTTTATAAAAAATATAAAACTCCGAATAAAAAGATGCTGTTACAGATATATCTAAATTAATATCATAAAGAAAAAAACTGATTGCTAGTATGTTTGTTTATAATGAGTAAACTCAAAAACTACTTAAACCATTTTATCAATTAAATTCCTTCACCTATAGAAAGCTACATTATCAGCGAGTTACATAGGCTACATTTTATTTTGAAAAAAATGCGATCCATACGAAAATATTGGAATAATATAACGGAAAGTATCAAAAATTTGTCCTTGAGAGTCAGTATTTGGCGTGCAATGCGAAAATTATTCATGACATACATGTAAATAATGTCCTACATGTTTAAGATACTCATCATTGCTCATAAAAATTCCGCGAAACTATAGGGCTTACTATTATATTTAAGTCACAATAACAGATTTTTGTTCAAATTAGACAATTAAAACATGGATAGAATCGAAAGATGATGACGGTCGTGTTATTATATTAATTCTTATCCAACTTAGTAATTTCATAATCAATTATTGTTGATTATGTACATTTTAATAAACCTTTTTAAATTATTCGAATCGCACTTTTCGTTTAATAGTTACGAATAATAGGAATAGGAGGTATAACATATCAAAGCGTACTAACTCCATCAATATAACTTTTGATATAAAGGCATAATCCATAACATTAAAATAGAGGATACAAACAAACAACTTTGCAATATAAAACTTTTTATTGGCAGTCAAATCAACAAATAAAATTATAATCTACGCATATTCAAGTTATAATAATCAATCAAATCTTACATATTTTTTTGATCTACCTAATACATATTGATGCACCCACCATCACTGTTTTATACGACACTTCCGATATTATTTCAAACTATATGCAAATACATCCAATATATTTGGATATATTTGCATACGGTTTGACATGGTTATGAAGTATATTACTTACTGAATTAAAATTTAGCTATTCCTTCCTCTTCTTCCAAACAGTCACACATTTTTTGCTGTTCTTGATTTGAATCAGTGACATCATCACTATTACTAATATGTATAATTTTTTATAATATTCTAACTCTTCATTCTTCTTCAATCTTGCCATTCTTTTCCAAAACATTTCTCCAGCAACATGTACATCGTTTTTCTTTGGCTGATTAAGTAAATTTTTATTTTTAATAATTGCAGTTTCTGGTACATTTTCAATTTAAAACATCCTTTTCGTAATTGGATTATAGTCTTTTCCTGTATCAGCATTTTAAAAGTTTTCGATTTCGACATTGATTCTCGTTTAAGTTGCCTAGTTGCTCTATTTCTTACCATTGTTATTTTCATGTAAACCCTTTTTGTGTCTCTGATACCTTCCATCTTTTTTCTGAATTCTGATAGACTTTTTATATCCAGCGTGTTCCATTCTTATCCCATTTGATGAATTTTACCCTTTTCGGTGTATATTTGCATATATCCTTCTCGTGTGATAATTTGTTCTCTCTTTTTAGTTCTTATGCCACTCTAAAGAAACGATCTGGGGGAATGTTCTCTTACAGGTTAGAAGAAAACAATTTCCTCAATATGTGACGGAACTTTAAATAAAGAGCCACTAACATAAACTATGAACAACAAGCATGTTTTTGTTTTGACCTCCGCAACCGTCGCAGAACAGTCTTAATTTAGTTTTGGATTCAGCAAAATTGTATGCTTGTAGAAACGATAATACGGCAGAGTATATTTTCACTGAGCCTTTACCAGCCTTTGTTTTTCTCCAAGTAAAAATGTGAATCTTGGTTATGCAGATCAACAATAAATATTTCACAGTACACAAAGTTTCACTAATAATCAGTTTAGGAAGAGGATGTTTCGATATGATGAAGATCAAAATAAAGTCTAATACTATCAGACTAGTCTGCTTTTAGTAACATATGAAATATCTTGACACGTAACTTATGAGCTCCCAAATTGTGCATTAAACTAGCTTTCCTTTGGGTATCAGTTTTTGCTTTCATAGCAGATACCATCATTTTGCAATAACTACAAACATCAACAGCAGGCGTGCCAAGTCCAATTTAAAATTGTGTACTAAATATTGTTGCAAAGAAAGTTTTTTTTTTTACTTTACGAGTTTAATTGGCTTGATTGTAATACTATTTCAAAAAGCTTATCTATTGACATTGAGCTATTATGTACTACGTACTAGAGGCGACACTGCATTCAGATACTGTGTTCCACTCAACTGCGGTGCATACACCGCACTTTAATCAGTCACTCGCTTGGCGCTGTAGAGTTGTCACGTGTTGTGTTGATTTGAAAAAAAATCTCTTGATAAAAATATGCCGTCGTGTGTACTTAGATATTGCACAAATAATTCAAGAAATGTCATTAAAAACCAAGAAATTACTTTTCATCGGTTAATAAGATACTTAATCAATAAATAAAGTATTATATATTAATAATAAAACAAATTATTCCTAAAACGCAATCTCGTGTCATGGAATATAGATTATGAAATTAATTTGTTCAGATGCGATATTTCTGTGGATACTTAAGTATAGGACGAATATATTATTATACACCTTTTTTATTTAGAAACCTATATAAGTAACTATAATTAGGCTAAATTTTTCATGTCTTAAATCTGCTTATTATTCTTTTATTTTATTTTTGGGTTTCCACTTCAAAGTCAAAGTGGAATAAATTCGTCCATTTTTAACTCTCGCGTGCCCAGCGTTTATGAACGACTCTTATTCTAATTTAAATAAATATATTTGTAATTTATATATTATGTTAATAAGTTTTGTTAAACATACATTTAGTATGTTTTCTTATATTTGACATAGTTACCTTTTATAATATTCAGAAAAATATCATTAAAATGTAATTCTGATAGCATATTATGTAATATTATATTAAATAAGCAAATATAATATACAAATAAATGACAAAATTAAAAAAACGTACTCGATATAATTTACCTATTTAACAGTACAATTTACTATTACCTACGGGTGATTCATTCTACCTATGTTTATTCTATGATAAAAAAATCAACCGCGCGAATACAGAGTAGTGCACATTTTTTGTTTGAGATAGCTGTTCTAGTATGTAAGTACACATTACTTCAATGTCTATTGACAAAGTCGATGACAAATAAATACGCTGTTTTTTTTTTGGTCGATGATAGTGACTGGCACTACCTTTAAATTTAGAGATGAATTCAATAGCGGCCTGCTTTTTCTGGGCAAAAGATGTGCCTCGTGAAATAACATTATGACGTAAATAAAGACACGCAAGTACCTTATTAAATTAAATTACCAAATGCTTTGATCCAATAATAGCTGCAACCAACACGTACCTTACTTCTTTACGGCGAACTCTTAAGTTTTGATTACGTGACCGTTTTCGTGAACTATTTGAATGTTCTCGAATTATTATTATTTCCTCCATCTTCAGGTACGATTATGGTCATAAAATAATCACGAAACTATTTTAAATTATTCAAATGGAAAGCGTGAACACACAAAAAAAACACAGTATAACTTATATTTTTTTTTTTATTAACGGTTCCGGCTTGGATGCTTGTCCTTCGTCTCTTAAGCCATGTGTTTATTTCATGTTATCTTCGTTGTTATAGAGTTTTCTTCACAATATGCTGATGTGTCACATTGTGAAGTTTTTGGAAGATTTTGACGACAGCCCAACCCAGCAGGGAGTCGACGACGACAGTCACTCAAGTTCATAAGGCACCTAAGCGATCAAAATAACTTGAGGTCCACATCAACATCGAACCACCTGTTTTGTCGTTTTCTCTGATATTTAACGTGCGCAACATTTAATACACAAAATCGCATCACTTTTACGTATTAAAATACACCACTTTATAAACGATATAACGGTAGAAACATTCCGTTGACGGTCAAGTTCGGTCCGCTAAAACTTTTTGTTGTTATTATGACAAAATGTTACCACAGATAATATAGTTTGTTCCGTTCCGAAACATGAGTGCTTCGATGTCTAAGGATGTATCACACTTTGTTTTAACGACGAAAAATACACTTTTATACGGCAATGGACTTGGATTTAATATCGTTTTAAACGTTTTATACTTTTAGTTCTTTTATATAATAAAAATACTGGAAATACGTTTTGATGCGTCATAATTTGACATGAGTTTGAAGGTTTAAAAAGATTGATAATCCGTTTCGTACAGTCTTATTTCGATGGACGGAGTTAATACGCTTTGATCTGTTACTCCTTATTTCCTTTAAGGTGACTGATTGGCTGACTAATCTATCAACGCACAGCTTAAATCACTGGAAGGATGAAATTTGGAATACAGATAGTTATTATGACGCGGATGTAACCATCGGCTAAAAGAAAGAATTTTTGAAAATTTAATTACTAAGTGAGCAAAACAGGGAGCCACGTGAGAGAAGCCGCAGGCAAATGCTATTTATCTAATATTTATGTAATTAGCCCGTCCTAAAACTAGTATTTATATAAAATATTAATTAAAAAGTTAGTATATCGAAGTCATTATTTTTAACACAAACACTAATATTCAGTGAATAGTTGCTCGATGAATATATTAAAAAAATAAAAGGATCTCCTTAAACAACGTACAACTAACTATAATTTGCAAATAAAATAATAAAAACTTATAAAATATTTTCTTTTATGAAACGTGGAAAATTCATCGGCAACTGACACCTTAGAACTATTACATAATGTAACGTAAACGTAGATGATATACGGAGGACGGACTAACATAAATATTAGTTGAGAGCATAGATATTTTATTTTCATTGTAACGGAGAGAAATATTCCATCTCACAAAATTCTAAATGTGCATTTTATTGGGTAGCTTTATAAATTTTTACGACAATTTTATAGCAGTTCGCACAATGAAACATTACCTTGGGAGCAACGCCGGGAAATTATGTTTTTTAAGTTTTAATTTGTAAAAGCTTAGTTATCTTATATTATTATATATATATATATCTTTAATGCTCCAAGAAGTCGCCAAATTACACTGTGTGGAAGTTAAGTTATTTCCATAACCACAATTAAGTATGGAAATTACGGATTCTATCGCGTTTAATTTTAACTTTATTAATTTCCGTCGACTGGTTTCTGATGATGTTAATGCTGTTAGCCTTTTGGCTTTTACAGCTTTATAGGCCTCAGGGCCAGCTGTAAAAGTGAATTTAAATCATTCCGTACCGTTACTTCCGTAACGATGACTCCTATGACAGTGTACAGTGCACGTGTATGAGTTATCTAACGGCTGCCTGAACTGGGGGTAGCGGGCCCCGGCTCTGACGGCTAACTCTTGTCTTTCGATGTTCTAGGCAGTGACAACCACCAAGGTACGCGAGTGTACGGTGTGTACGCTGTGTGAAGGGGTGTGTGACGCGCCCGTCTGCGGACTCGCTGTGTCCCATTCGTTGGCCTATCAGTATTGTTTACATACAGTTTGTGGTACTACGTGAATGTGTAGTATCTATGTGCGACGTAAAACTAGCAGAACTGGGGGTTCAACTAAAACGTTACCGGGCCTCCGGAGGCTTTGCTTAACGCTTGGAGTCGGAGGTTGATGCGTTTCCTACTAGCGGGTTGCGACGTGTCTCCGCGCTCTCAAAGTATCGCTGAGACATTTCCTTGAAATATTTAGAGGTCGTCGGAAGTTAACAATCTCTATGCAAATCCGAGTTTCACTGGCACCACCGAGCTCCGGTGCCGATGCGAGAGAATCTATTTTGGACGACTTGGAGATCGTACATATGTTTATGAGCCGCGTGAAGGCTACGCTTACGTAGGACATGATAGGTCTTACGAAAGCTTTGTAGTGGTGGAGCTTGCGTCTTAGGAACAGTTTGCTTTTACTGTTGACTAGCGGGTGGAGGTGACTAGTGACGGATTTGGCATGATTTTTGTGTTTCGCGAATGTGTTTCGAGAAGGTCATGAAGTGGTCAAATGTGACCCTCGGGTGTTTGGCGGTTGGTTGCCACAGGATCTGGCGACCGAATAGGGTGATTGTGCCTAAAGAATTTTTCGGATTTAAGTTCCGACGATTGAGGAAGGGTTTCCCTTGAAAGTTTATTGCTGTACTTTTTTCAAGGTTTACTTCAATTTTTCGTAAGCAAAACCATTTTCCAAAGCGATTGGCAGCTCTTTGGAGTATCGTTGTGAGAAATTTCTTGCTGAAATGAGTGACTTAAAGTGCCGTGTTGTAGTTGTAGTAGTGTAGTTGCCGATATTGACAACTGAGTCCTTCGGGATGTCACTGGTATAGAGTGTGAAGAAGAGAGAAGAGAGAAGGAACCCTGAGTGACTCCAGACATGAGAAGGTGCATGGAGGAGCGAGTTCCCTCTATACGAAAACGAAAATGGCGGTTGGCAAGGAAGCCTCTGATGATGTGAGCGAGCCTATCGGGCACATTAATTTTAAACAGCTTGTAAAGCAAGCTGTCGTGCCAGACTATGTTGACGCTTTAGCGACGTCGAAGAATAGGGCATCGGTGTTACGGATTCGACCGTTACCAGTTGAGCGGGAGAAGCCTTCTAGGATGTATTGCGTAAGGTGGTGGATCTTATTAGTACACGAGTGATTGGATCTGAAACCGAAATGTTTGTCACAAAGAAGCTTGTTGGTAAGAACATGCTTACAGAAGCGATTCGATATTATACTTTCCCTAGTGTGCTGAGGAAATTGATGGATCTGAAACTATTTTGTCGGGAATTGTATCTTAGTTTTAGAAGGTCGTAGATTCGAGTTTGACCTCGAGCTTACGCCAGTCCACGATAGTTTTGGTCTGAAGGACCTCACCTGTGGACTGCCCCAGCTGTAAAAGGACTGGTCGATGGTCCGAATTAGGCTCTAGAATTATCTTTATAGATGTTATCGACAAACGAACATCTCTGAGTAACGTTGTGTCAAAGACGCCCGGCCGATTTCCGGTAGCGAATGGTGAATGGGTTGGAGTCTCAGGCGCGATAAAAAAGTTAAAAAGTAAAGTTACAGCCTACATTGCGTCCCACTACTGGGCACGGGCCTTCCACTCATTTCTGAGAGGGTTTTAGGGCAATGAATTGTCCGCCGCGCTGCCCCAATGCGTGTTGGCGAACTTCACATGTTTACGAAATATATTTTTTTCTTATTTTTCTGACATGCAGTTTTCTTCATGATGTTTTCCTTCCATGATGTATATACTGCATGGCTCCAGTCTTATATAAAATACCTAAAAGTTGGAAAGAATTGCCGCTATCGATGTTTAAAAAAAAGGCTTCGAAGCTTCTTGACAGTCAAAGCATACTGCTACGAGCTTGATTGAATTACCAAAATATACACTTTTATTACCGAATACCAATTAAAACTTAAATGACACTAATAATTAATTACACTGATTCCCTTTATATAGCTCCGAAGCTTCGCTTGTCTCGCCAAATTCAATACTGCCCCGAACGCGGCTATCAACGGCTTTAAATACACCTTTTCCACCGAAACATCCAGAATATACAGTAAATACGGGCGCCGACCGACCAGGCGCATAAAATTCGAGTGTGGGGCTTCTAGAAAGCTTAATTCTTCTGTTCGATACTAGATGGCCCTGTTGGTGGAAAGTTCAAGATTGATATTTTCTAGGAAGCCCTCCTCGCTCTGGTCCCCGACACTAGATGGCGCTAGTGCCAGGTACCAGATGTCAACTTAGGCGCGCAACAATACTATGGCGTAACAGAATTCTTGACTGATTTTTTTTTTTGAAATTAAGACTTAATAATGTTAAAAATCTGAATTATGTTTGTTTTTGTGGTATTATTTCATTTTGCTGTAGCTGTTTAGGTGATTAATTTATATTTCTGTATATTTTGCATGCCTACTGGTAAAATATGGCTGAACTCACTACCTATATTACCATGTACTGTATGATATTTACAAAATAAAATATCTTTTATCTTTTAAACATTTTGTGTGGTAATTCTGGACTTTCTTAAGGACAAGGGTCAGAAGTAACGATTAGACAGCGTTTGAAGTCCCTTAAGCCATTTATTTCCAGAATAATGTCCTGCTCAAATTCAAATTTTAAAGAGCAAATGTATTTAGCTCTGTTATTTTGAAACGCTAAAGGGATTCGAGTAGGTATTTTATTCAGAATTTATAAAAGGGTTTTTCAAAACGTCTTAATGATAAATTCATCTCATTTGAAGACAGCGTTATGGGCCTGAAAAATAGGCATTAATTAGTCACTCTAATTTATTCCTTATAACTGTAAAGATGCTAAAAAGAAGAATAATAATTAAAATAATGTGAAGAATATTTAATATGATTCTACGTAATTTCTGGAAATGTTTTATATATTTTTTCATTAATTACATATTCAAATAATTATTTTAAATGTTATGTAGAGAAAATGACGAATGAGTTGTTATTACAGGTTTATCTGCTATATCGCGCTGCATTTGCTCGTGAATATCACGCTTGTCACTGTCTCGTTTTCTGTCAGAATTGGCATTACGCAGACTACGTTTCAAATTATATAAAAAAAAGTAAAAATTTAATAAAATAAAATAATTCAAAAATCCATTGCTGAACGTAAGCATCACCTAAGCTATGCCACAAAGCACGGTCCTGAGCTATTTGCTAATACCCGGACCGCAAAGCTCCGGATATTATCAACATATATATATATATATATATATATATATATATATATATATATATATATATATATATATATATATATATATATATATATATATATATATATATATGTTGATAATATCCGGAGCTTCTTTACAGTTATAGCATCTTTACAGTTATAAGGAATAAATTAGAGTGACTAATTAATGCCTATTTTTCAGGCCCATAACGCTGTCTTCAAATGAGATGAATTTATCATTAAGACGTTTTGAAAAACCCTTTTATAAATTCTGAATAAAATACCTACTCGAATCCCTTTAGCGTTTCAAAATAACAGAGCTAAATACATTTGCTCTTTAAAATTTGAATTTGAGCAGGACATTATTCTGGAAATAAATGGCTTAAGGGACTTCAAACGCTGTCTAATCGTTACTTCTGACCCTTGTCCTTAAGAAAGTCCAGAATTACCACACAAAATGTTTAAAAGATAAAAGATATTTTATTTTGTAAATATCATACAGTACATGGTAATATAGGTAGTGAGTTCAGCCATATTTTACCAGTAGGCATGCAAAATATACAGAAATATAAATTAATCACCTAAACAGCTACAACAAAATGAAATAATACCACAAAAACAAACATAATTCAGATTTTTAACATTATTAAGTCTTAATTTCAAAAAAAAAAATCAGTCAAGAATTCTGTTACGCCATAGTATTGTTGCGCGCCTAAGTTGACATCTGGTACCTGGCACTAGCGCCATCTAGTGTCGGGGACCAGAGCGAGGAGGGCTTCCTAGAAAATATCAATCTTGAACTTTCCACCAACAGGGCCATCTAGTATCGAACAGAAGAATTAAGCTTTCTAGAAGCCCCACACTCGAATTTTATGCGCCTGGTCGGTCGGCGCCCGTATTTACTGTATATTCTGGATGTTTCGGTGGAAAAGGTGTATTTAAAGCCGTTGATAGCCGCGTTCGGGGCAGTATTGAATTTGGCGAGACAAGCGAAGCTTCGGAGCTATATAAAGGGAATCAGTGTAATTAATTATTAGTGTCATTTAAGTTTTAATTGGTATTCGGTAATAAAAGTGTATATTTTGGTAATTCAATCAAGCTCGTAGCAGTATGCTTTGACTGTCAAGAAGCTTCGAAGCCTTTTTTTTAAACATCGATAGCGGCAATTCTTTCCAACTTTTAGGTATTTTATATAAGACTGGAGCCATGCAGTATATACATCATGGAAGGAAAACATCATGAAGAAACCTGCATGTCAGAAAAATAAGAAAAAAATATATTTCGTAAACATGTGAAGTTCGCCAACACGCATTGGGGCAGCGCGGCGGACAATTCATTGCCCTAAAACCCTCTCAGAAATGAGTGCAAGGCCCGTGCCCAGTAGTGGGACGCAATGTAGGCTGTAACTTTACTTTTTAACTTTTTTATCGCGCCTGAGACTCCAACCCATTCACCATTCGCTACCGGAAATCGGCCGGGCGTCTTTGACACAACGTTACTCAGAGATTGATTAAAAACTACTTTTACGGATTTCTTTCGCGTTTTATTTATTTTATTTTTAACCCGACGTTTCGGGTGCTTTCCAGCACCCATGATCACGGGAGTCCCCCGTGACCATGGGTGCTGGAAAGCACCCGAAACGTCGGGTTAAAAATAAAATAAATAAAACGCGAAA
Source organism: Parnassius smintheus behrii (assembly GCA_036936625.1). Lineage (NCBI taxonomy): Eukaryota > Metazoa > Arthropoda > Insecta > Lepidoptera > Papilionidae > Parnassius > Parnassius smintheus. The sequence goes on along the minus strand of JAUPFT010000003.1, from coordinate 30,186,474 downwards.
GAAATCCGTAAAAGTAGTTTTAATCAATGTACAGTGTTCGCGTAAATATAAGAAATCATAATATAAGAAATCGTTACTCAGAGATGTTCGTTTGTCGATAACATCTATAAAGATAATTCTAGAGCCTAATTCGGACCATCGACCAGTCCTTTTACAGCTGGGGCAGTCCACAGGTGAGGTCCTTCAGACCAAAACTATCGTGGACTGGCGTAAGCTCGAGGTCAAACTCGAATCTACGACCTTCTAAAACTAAGATACAATTCCCGACAAAATAGTTTCGAACGTAAGCATCACCTAAGCTATGCCACAAAGCACGGTCCTGAGCTATTTGCTAATACCCGGACCGCAAAGCTCCGGATATTATCAACATATATATATATATATCAACCAGGCCAAAAAGTCTACAAAAAAGCGTTACAGAAAGTCAGTCTCGATCCCGCATAGTACCATATGGTACCGAATAATACCAAAATCCTGGAAGCTGGCCAACTTGCAGCCTTTGCTAAAAAAAAAGGAATCCGTGCCAACCCTGCCAATTATCGGTCAATCTCAATTACTTTAATTCTCTGTAAGAATATGGAGCATATATTGAATGTAAGTGAAAGAAGTGACCGAAGTGAAAGTAGTGACCGCCAACACGGGTTTTGCCGAAATCAGTCAGTTGAGAACCTTCTAACGTATGCCACTCACATATAGGGCGAGGCACTCAAGAACAAAGGGGAAGCACTTGCTGTTTCCCTTGATGTCTCGAATGCTTTTGGCATTGTTTGGTACGCTTGCCTTTTGAGTAAGCTTTCAGCGTACGGTTTACATACTGGCCAGATCAACTGGGTGATAGATGCTCTGTTTTCTGTTGTTTCTGGTTTATCCGAGTCGTCGTCGATGACTGTTCATCCGATACTATGGCGACTAACGCCGCAATTCCTTTCCTTCTTCCTTTCTCTCCGCAACTCTCTTCTTGCTTCGTATAGATGATCTGCTTTTGCCTTTTGCATCTATGAGTACAGCTCTGTTGTGAAGAGTTTTCGGGCTAGTCGAGAAAGAGAAGCTGTAGAAATCATGCTAAGGGGCTTATTGGTGACTCGAATCTGATTAAAACTAATCTGACTAATATCGAAAACAGGCGCAAAGTAGCCAGCCTTTCGGTTTTTTACAAAACGCATTTCAGAGAGTGTGCGCAGGAACTGCACAACCTAATTCCTCCATCTCACTTACTACATTGGACAACCAGAAGCTTGGCCAGTCTCCACATTTTCGTCTTCGACTTACCACGTATTCGAACCAAACGGTTTGCTACATCGTTGATTAAACTTACAGCAAAGGAGTAGAATAAGTTGCCAGCATCTGTCTTTGCATCCAATCACAATGTAGGAGTTTTCAAGACAAGAGTGAATAGGGTTTTGTTAAGTCAGTGTGTTTGTCGAACAGTGGTTCAGCGCTGGTTAGAATAGTAAAAATAAGGTGGGTAAAAGAGGGATGGCTACGCAGAAAAACTTTTAGATAAACAACCTGGTAAAATAATATGCACCGTGTTTGAGTGCACCGATCTCTTCGCAATTAGTCCATGGATACTAGAAGGCTAAGACGCGTGTATATCTGTCCAATATGGTCATGTACTCATGATATTACTTTGTGTCAATAAAATTATTACTATTATTATTACTGTAACACGGTCTACGTAAAATTAATAGTTTTTGGTATGATTCGCACAATGTACTGTGTTTAAAATGTTTATTTGCTAATTAAATGAACACAAGTATTTCAGCCTGCCTTCGTCGCTACAATTATTGTTTATTTAACTTCAATAGCAAGTAAACTAGATAAATCTTGCTAAATAATAATAACTGTTTTTCAAAAGGTTTAAAATCTAACAGGGTGAACCTGTCAATTACGGTTACATAATTCTTGTATCCATATAGATAAGGGTAGCGTGACTAAATTTATGGATGAATTTTTAAAAGACAGTAACGAATTTTCATATGCATAGAATAAGTTTTGAGGTTAACAACACAGATTCATAACACAGTATGTTGGGGTCAAATGAATATAATTAAAATTGCGGGAATGACGACAGACCGAGTCTTCAGCGGTGTAATGTTTTACTTATATGAATGATGATATGGTTTATACAATAAAATTAATAAAAACGTTTTTATCACCTAAGTTTATATATTACTAGCGATCGACCCCGGCATCTTACGGGTGACTTCTGATCTCAAACTGAACTGAAACAGTCTAATCCATTCAGAGATCTACTCAAACACGCACAAAAAATTCCATCAGTATCAGACAAGCAATTTTCAACACTAACGGACAGCTATTGATTTTCATATACAGATTATATATATTTTATATTTATATATCGAAAAATATCAAAGAGTAGCCAAATTTTGAACATAAGTTCAAACAAATATATAATGATATACCGTTATTGCAGTTTTTGAAAATACGAGTAAATAAGGTTTCTACTTTTATTTGAAATTATCCCGGACTGCATGTGATTTATGGGTTTTTGCCTACCGATCGACCCTTACAAATGTGTGCGTGGGCAGTAAAATCACTCATAATAATCCATAACCACGCATTTTGAATTTAAAGGATAAAAATGAGATTTTTTTAATTAATTTTTCTTTAGCATTAGTCTATATTACTTACTCTGAACCTTTTCTCCAAATTTGGCCATTGGTTGCAAAACAACCCTGTTTAAAGATTGCAACATTAGTGGCAAAAGCAAAGTAATAAACTCGCTTATATACGAAGAAACCCAATTTTTGTATAAGAAATAGGATAACATGTATAGGACCTTTGTCCTTATCCTTTCGCGAACCTATGGTGTAGCGAGTGCGTTACAAATTCATTGTTTATTGCCACTCGTAAAGTAGGGTGCGTATGATTTGAATTTCGATAATTTTTAATTGGTTTATTTATTTAGTTAAAATTTTTTGTTTTTATTTTTTTGATATGGAAAGTTTTCTTCAAATTAGTAGTATTTATTGATAGATCTATTTCGTAATATTATGCTAATGAGGACCAACAAATGTAAAATATCAGTGCCATAGGTTTCTACTACGTTCACCTGTTACACTCTGTTTTTTTTTTCCAGGCGGGAAAAAGTTATCCAGTATATAGTATTCTATTGCAGAAATCAAAAAATGATTCTTTTCTATTCTATTTTAAAATTTCCAATTCGATCGCGATAGACTCTTTGGACTGTGGATCACCGAAATATCATTAAATATTTCACCGAAATATGATCAAAAGTTAATTTTAATTCTCCCCAGGTTTCAATATCTGGTATTCTACTAATAAGAGCGGCAGCACTGCCTACTAACTTTGCACAAATCTTGTTCTGTATTTCCTATTTCTCTACACGATATTCACATTTATGAATAAATAATTCAAAGAAATTTTCTACACCATCAAATTTCGGAATAATACTAGAAAATTCCTTGGAAATCTCTCTTATTTTAAGAATTTTATTAAAGTATATTAATTTTTAATAATTTAATTTTATAGTAATATTAAATAAAAATTTATGACAAAATTTTAATTTATTAATCAATCTAAACTTAATTTACTTATTTCTAAACAAAAGAAATATTATACCGCGCTTCAAATTTTCGAAATAATGCTTCCACTTTCTAGACACTTTTAATTAAAATAGAATAGGATTGGAAAACGCAAATAGATTAGCGATTGGGTCTAATCACACACTGCCCATGTCCCTCCGATGAGTCTTAGTTCTGAAGCGTGCCTTCCTCGCTGCTTTTCTCTTTGACGAAATTATTTGGTTCGTGGATTTTCATTGTAAACGTTAGAAAACGCTTGTCGTATTTAAATGAATTTAAGTAAAACGCAACGTGAATACCCTACCAGGTGCATAGTGAAGTTATACAGGGGCCGGAGAACGTTTTAAAAATGCAAATTTATTAATTACGAGATGTTTAATCGCTACAAGAATTGGCTTAAGACTAACTGAAAGTTCTATGTTTAAAAAATGCATGAGAGCCCACAAAGGTGCTCGGCAGTTTCCATTTGCCCACTCAGCATATGCCCAGGCATGATAAGAGACCACAGGGTTTGCATTCAGAATATTCTGTGGATTCGGATATCTTGGTGGGTCTCCCTACCGTAACAAGATACATGAGATGCATGGGTAACGAGGCCTTTAAACAGGGTAAAATTTATTTAGCAAAATTAAATAACACTGAAATCACACAAAATTACTTGCATATAAACATAATTTACATTTCTCGTTTCAGCAAAAAAAAATATTTTAACCCTGCAGGCCATTCCTGGAACTTCCCGCTATATTCGATCTCAAAACGCTCAATAAATATTTTTAAGAACTAATAAGTCATTACATCAAAAACGATCTGAACATAAGATTTCTGTAAATGAAAATTCTACCTTATAACTTCCATTTGATTTTTAATTTTTATTTTAACAACGTTATTTTTAAGCCCTTGATATACAAAGAACAAATTTATCATACAGCGTATATCAATCTTATACTTTGTGTAATCGATTTATTTTGGTGTAAACATATTGCACGCCTCATAACACGAAGCGGTTAAGGTATTTCTCTTACTTGAAAACGATGGCGCAATTCATTTTGAAGTTATAAAAAAACACTTTTTGGAAATTTTGGATGAAACCTTGATTTTCGAAAACTGGAGTGAAACCAATAACTTCCCGATTTTTGAAAATTATTGATTTTCATAGTGGGAAGTGAATAAACACGAGACAAAATTAAAAAGCGGTACTACCACTAAACAAGCTCTGAATTGGAGTGATTTGATGACCGTTTTTGAGTAACAATATCTTCCTTTAAATATGTTAATGACTTACAAATTAAATATGTTTTGTTTACTATCTGTATCTTTGTTAAGAGTACCTTAACTGACGAGCATGTGTGCGTAAGTATATGAATGTAAAGGAGACAAGAGAGGTGTGTCAGGATCGTGCCAAATGGAAGTCTGTAGTCTCTGCCTACCCCTCCGGGTGACAGGCGTAAGTACTTATGTATTTATGTTATCTGTCTTTGTTTATTAACAAGGCTTTCCACAAATGAACAAGATAAGTAACCAGCAACACATTAAATTAATTAAAAAGAAATCGAGGTCCGTTGCGGGAACGCTACAGTATGCCGTGTTTCCTTTGCGGGAATGTGATAGACAAGGAAAATTTGCAGATTCTATATTTGAAAATGTTACAGATTAGGAAATAAAAATAAACCACTTTTTCATAATTCTCCAAATTCTTCAACGCAAAAAGTACCCTACTTGAAACCCCTAACAATTAAAAGTACTGACTACCTATATTTCTCTTATCTCATCACTTCCCAAAATCGACGCAAACTGCTTTGCTTTTTCTCCAATAACTGATGAAGATGTTCGTAAAATTATTTTTTCCATTAAATCTAAAGCCTGGCTATGATGATGTGAGTAGAAATATGATTATCCCCATACTTGAAAACATTCTCCCAATCATTACCCACATCATCAATTTTTCTTTCTCTACTGGGGTTTTTCCATCTTTTTGGCGTAAAGCATTTGTCCTTCCACTTGTCAAGTTAAATAATCCCAGTTCTGTTAACCATTTTCGACCAATTTCTATACTTCCCTTTCTTTCAAAGACTTTAGAATCAGCTGCATATAAACAGTTATCCAGCTACATTTATAAAAATAATCTTCTTAGTCCCTTGCAATCAGGTTTTCGTCCTGGGCATAGTACAACCACTGCTCTCCTTAAAGTTCTTGATGACGTACGAGAGGGTATGGAGGAAACAAAATTAACGGTTCTCGTATTAATTGACTTCTCCAATGCTTTCTGTACAGTTGATCATGACATTCTTCTTGCTATCTGCAAATACATGGGTTTCTTTTCGGCAGTTTTGGATTGGTTATCAACTTATCTTCGTGGTCGCCAGCAAAGAGTTAAAGTCAACCAACAGTCTTTCTCTGATTGGTCTGATCTTACTACTGGCGTTCCACAAGGCGGAATTCTTTCTCCTTTATTATTTTCTATTTTTATAAATCTCATAACTGTAAATTTCAAATGCTCCTACCATCTGTATGCTGACGATTTACAGCTGTACGCTCGGATTCATTGATTTATACAAGACTAGAGGAGCAAACCACATTACCGCGCGTCGAAAAAAGTGTAACCACTATCCAAACGCGACGACGTAGCTTTGAAACTAATAACAATTTTAAGTAAACATATATCTATCTCACTTACACAAGTTGCGAAAACAATATCGTCGTCGTAAGATTAGAAAAAGATAGACACACAAACATGCAATGGCGGGTTGGTGTGGCTTACTATATGAATTTACCTAAAATACGCAATAAAAATGAGTTTTTTTTAAGCTGCAGTTAATTGTTTTTATATTAAAAAAGTATATTTTATTTTAAAATCTTTATTACGTCCCCTTAGAAAAAAAGGGATACAAAGCTTATCAGATAAATAGAAGTAAACATAATGATGAAATAAAACGTATTTTTATGGTTCTAATAAATCAAACAATAAAAATAGGTATCTAATAAAATATAATTAATATAAAATGTATACGAAATTATAAATAATATAAAATTATTAATATAAAATAGGTAATAAAATATATTTAAAAGATAATTCAAGAATAAACTAAAATAAGAATAATTAATTATATTGTATGAAAGTTAAAACGTAGTTTTTATTATAATTTCCAAAATATTTAAAATCGGAGGTAACAAATTAACTTACTCCATTAATTATATAGTCTCCCATTAATGTAGGATAATCACAAATGCGGAAAAGTGGCAACATTGAACCTAAATGGCAATATTCGATATTTTATTTAATTTTTTAGTGTTTTAAACGTTAATATGAATATATAAATTAAAACTTACGTATGGAAAGTGATTCCGCTTGATTTATTATGTTTTTGTGACCTTGAAACGCATTCTTTCACTACGCATTTACCCATTTTTTGTTGTGAATCGTTCGGCTTAACTCGGACGGCGTCACCTTGAACACTGAACCGACGTTCGCTGAGTATAAGGCTGTGGCCTTATGTGAAGTGACAACGCTTTGGCGCGGAAATTACTTATCTAGTGTAACATATAAATCAATGCTCGGATTGATCCAGCAGAGGTTAACTCCGCGATCGAAATTTTAAATCTAGATCTTGAGGCCATCTGTGACTGGTGCAGAAATTATGGAATTGCTGTCAATCCTGTTCAATGTCAAGCGATAATTCTCGGTAGTCCTCGCCGTATAGCTAAATTAGATTTTAATTCACTAGAGCCTATCGTTTACAATAGCACAATTATTCCTCTTAGTCAAGTAGTTAAAGACCTTGGGGTAATGATTGATGCTAATTTAAGTTGGCAATCTCAGGTGGCTGAAATAAGCCAGAGAGTGACAATCACCCTGCGTGGCCTTTATCGTTTCAAGAATTTCCTTCCAACCGAGACTAAGGCTATGTTGGTGCGAGTGCTTGTTTTACCACTCATTGATTGTGCTGATGTGTCTTACTCTGATGTGAGTCAACTACTTCTGTGCAAATTGGATCGTTTATTAAATAATTGCATCCGTTTTATTTTTGGCCTTCGTAAATACGATCATGTATCCATATATCGTTCTAAGCTTAAATGGCTCCCTATCTATCAACGTAGATGTATCAAAACTCTTTGCACGCTTTTTTCAATCCTATATGATCCATGCACTCCCCAATACCTGAAATGCAAGTTTCAGTATTTGGGTTCTTCTCACGATCCTAACCTGCGATCCTCCGAGGGAACTGCATTATGTGTTTTTCCTCGCCGTACCAAATTTATTTCTCAGTCTTTCGCCGCTGAGGCCATAAGGCTATGGAATAAATTACCCCCTCATATCAGAAAACCGACTTCCGTTGCTACATTTAAGAGGATGGTGACTGATCACTACCTTTCTTCTTCCAGCAAGTAACTTTCATATTTAATTGTTTCTGCTTATATGTGACTTGACATTTTAAATTATTTAATTTCTTTTAGTTATTTTCGTATGTAAGTATACTTAAAATGTATGTATTATGTACTATTTAAACATTATGTATGAAATGTATCATATATTACTTAGGTTAATTGTAGTTGTGTATATTTATTTTTGTATTTACACTTAAGGTATGTCTATTTATATATTTACATTTACGTATAAATTATCCACATATTTTATGGCACCTGCTAAAGTTCTCTGCTTAGCTCATGGTTGACTGGTAGAGAATGCCTAAAGGCATTAAGTCCGCCAATTGTACATTCTAAGTGCAATAAAGTTTTTTAAATAAAAAATAAATAAATATTTGTTAGAGTTGAATTGTCTTTGAACATTAACTTGGGCACTCTGAAACGATTTTTTATTAGCTACAGAATTACATCAACTGGTTCCCTATTTCCTATCAATAGCCTAGTAGGCATAGTTTGTTAACAAAATGTTTCTTTTTATTTCTGTAAATGAAAATTCTACCTAATAACTTCCATTTGATTTTTAATTTTGATTTTAATAACGTTATTTTTAAGCCCTTGATAGACAAAGAACAAATTTACCATACAGCCTATATCAATCTTATACTTTGTGTAATCGATTTATTTTGGTGTAAACATATTGCACGCCTCATAACACGAAGCGGTTAAGGTATTTCTCTTACTTGAAAACGATGGCGCAATTCAAACAGGTTGAAGTGAGATAAAGTAATCTTTTTTTTTCTTTGTAAGTGACACTACCTGTTAAAATAATAGAGCGCTTAATTTAAAACACGTAAATAATATATTTTAAAAGTCAGGAATATAATGTAGTAATTTATTTTTTCATCAAAATTGAATAAGCGTTATGAGGCGTGCACTTTTGGATTCTTCAAACTTTTGAAAATTCATTCGATTAAGTTTGAACTTTCCTGCTGCACGTGACGAAAAGATGGAGGCAGTTTAACAACGTAGCGGCAGTGAAACAATTCGGCCATAGTAAATTAAGATATTTAATTATTCTATCAATAAAAATCATTATTACTGTAGATTAACGATCAAATTTTATCACTTAACTCTATAAATATGTCAATTTCTTGCATATTCCAGAGAGCAATAACTAACTAGGTTCGTAATTAAACTACCTCTGATGCTTACGTATGATCCCGAGTTACGGTTAGGATATACATAGAGAAGATAAAGTGGCATTGTAGCTCACAATCTAACAATGTTACATCTTAAGCGACTTGGGCTCAATCCTTTACCGATTACAACAGTATTTACCAAGCTTATTTTTTAGTTATATTATTCAAAGACTCTATAAATTAATGATATCTTCGTGTGCAAAATCTCCCAAGTTGTATGGGTTACCAAAAATACACAAACCCAACGCTCCATTACGTCCAATAGTGAGTCAAATCGATTCGCCAACTTACAGATTGGCTCAACACTTAGGCAAAATATTATCACCACTCAGAGGACACACAAGAGCACATACTAAGGATTCGTACCATTTTGTCAGTGAGGTAAAAGACCTACGTCTTACTTACAACAAAACCATGGTCAGTTTCGATGTTCAGTTTCTATTTACATGCCTACCTGTTGAAGACTGCATCTCAATTATAATTAAAAACCTAGATGAAAATAACATGCCGCCAGAATATGCAGTACTACTAAGACATTGCCTTACATCTGGCTAACTATTGTGGAAGGAAGAGTTTTACAAGCAAGTAGATGGCTCACCTGTATCTCCCATTGTCGCCGATATATTCATGGAAGACTTTGAGGAGAAAGCTCTCCTTACTGCACCTGTTACCCCAAGGTTCTACAAGCGGTACGTAGACGATACTTTCACAATTTTACCATCAGACAAAGTTACTGCATTTTTAGAACATCTTAATTCCTTAAACTCTAAAATTCAATTTACTATGGAGTTAGAGGTTAATAATTCCTTAACTTTCCTAGATGTGTTAGTCATCCGAAATCCTAACAACACCATAAGTCATACCGTGTATAGAAAAAAGACCCATACAAACCGATACCTAAATGGTGAATCTCACCATCATCCTTCACAGTTAGCTACCGTGGGCAAATCTTTGTTACAGAGAGTACGAGGGATTTGTGACAGCAAACACCTGGCCGCCGAGCTTCAGCACGTCAAGCAGGTTCTGCACGACAACAAACTTTAGGTCCCGCGTCACAGTGAACGAGTGTAGCCGGCCACAGTCGAGCGTGTGCCTGCTGTACTACCATATGTCAGAGGTGTTACAGACAAAATCGGCTACATCTTGAAGCGAGCTTCTATTAGAACATTCTACAAGCCGACGAAGAAGATTAGTCAGTTCTTACCATCCTTCCTCTACAAGATGCAGGAGTGTACAAGCTTGATTGTGATTGTGGTCTCTCATAAATAGGGCAAACAAAGAGATCAATTAGAATCCGCGTAAAAGCACACATAGCTGACGTGAAGCATCAACGTTCCGGGAAGTCTGCAGTTTGCCCCAACCATTACATCAGATTTGATAGACCACAAATTCTTGCGAAAGAACATCGATTCCTACCAGGGATGATACGTGAGGCTATTGAAATTAAAAAACATCCTAATTTCATTAGAAAAGGAGCCTGGGTACTACCACCTGCTTGGGATCCTATAATTAATAAAATTAAAACTAAATCCGATCATACCACTGCAAGACATCAAAACACAGTTAGTTCATTCTGCGTAGATCGGACCAAAGACAATAATTAAAAAGCTGAAGGTACTCCGGGTTAGCTTTGACATCGGGACGTCAGTCACCTCAGTTCCCCGTGACCATAAAGTAGAGTAATATACACAGAAATAGAGAGCCATCTCCTAGGATTATTTGTCACCCAATATGAATTGTGTCGCCGTCTGGTATATAGATGTATGTAGATAGATGTATGTAGTTATGTATATACAGCTATTTATACTATAGGCGGTTATATTTATATTTTAAGGAATTAGGGTTCAATTAAAGACGTATTGTAGATGTCAGTAATATTAACATTTATTTCTGTTATATATATTTAACATACACGATGTAAAAGCATCTATTCCGCAAAATACAACACCAAACCAAATTAAATATGTTCACCGGGTTACCGGAATGATAACTGAAAGCGTCTATTTCGCACAACACTACACAAACATACAATGTGGTTCCAGCATGAAAATCTAAACAGACAACAAGAAACAGAGGGCTAATCCCAACTCAACCAAACTTATTGTAGCAACAACCGAAAATCACTTATAAACTATAATAAAACAACAACTTGCTCAGACGCCGGTAGCCATTATGTCATATAAAGTTGCTACTTGCTAGTTCGAGAATAACAAAATTGGTGTAGTTGCCATCTAGCGCACCTTTTAGAATTTAATGTTCGAAAGTTTATGGGGATATAGTACAGGATGACACTAGTGTCTTTGCAAATTATTGAACCCCAACCTAAAGTATGGAAGTGTATCTCCCCTGCCTGTGGCTATGGGTGCTGGAAAGCACCCGAAACGTCGGGTATCCTATACCTTTAAACGAGCAATTCTTGTATATATGTATATATATAATCGGAATCTCGGAAACGGCTCCAACGATTTTCATAAAATTTTGTGTGCAGAGAGTTTCGGGGGCAATAAATCGATCTAGCTAGGATTTATTTTTAGAAAATGTCTTTTTGTCCGTGTTTTTAGGCAATGAAAAACTGCTACAATATCGTTAGAATAAGAAGGTAAATTTTGACAATTTGTTAACGGTTACAAATAGCTTAATTTGTATGTTGGGCGGTCACAAAATCGTAATACCATGGTTCGAGCCCAGACCGACCGATCGATTTTTTTATTTTATTTTTCAAGTTCCTTTCTTTTTTGAGAAAATCTATTTTTTCGAGCTCTTTTTCTAGTATTCTTTAAAAACACGAAAATTTAAATTAAACTAATTGCACTCATGATTTTTTATTCAAATAACCAGTTCAGTTTTTTCTATTATGTCGCTAAGATCAAAAAATATTATTCGTATTTCATCAGTATGTAATTTGTATCTAAATATAATTTCCAAAACACACGAATTAAAAAAACCGAGCGAAAAATACCGAGCAAAGCTCGGTCAACCGGGTACTTAAAAATAAAATATATAAAACGCGATAAAATCCGTAAAAGTAGTTTTAATCAACGTATAGTGTTCGCGTAAATATAAGAAATCATTCTTCCTATATTATTATTTATAAAGACATTTGTGTGTTCTTCTTTTAAATTATCTTTTTTTTGTATTTGTTTGTTTGTTTAATGTATTATGAAGTTGTATACATTTATTTTACGATTGTACTTTATTCGTCGTCATTTGTACTATTTGTATTACATTTTTTGTCTAGAATTTTTGTAGATAGTGCCTGAATTTTGTACATATATGCCAAGTATGTCTATTCCTTTCTAATAACAGAAAGGCACACAGTACTTACTCGATAATATGTTTAGCTTTACTACTGTTTGATATCGTGACAAGCACGTTTGCATCTGAAGCGGATTTACCGAGCTCGGGAAAAGGAGACTAACTTGTTCCCAAAGAAAAGGACCTCCTAATAAAAACCAAACCCTAAGCATCAGTTTCATTCTCAATGTAACACATGATAGCACACATCGGGCAATTTTTTCACATCTAAAATACCATTGAAGTACACGGTAACTCAACGCAGCCCAAATCAATGCTATAAGCCTTTTTATATTGATCCAGAATCAATAAACGCGTGTATTTCAACATTTATCGTACTGAAAGAAATAAATGAAAAAAATATTGTAAAATGTATTGAAGTGGTAATTTAAAAATGATATTGATTCCAGAGGATACAGTACAAGTTCGATAAACAAGTGATGAATATTTACGTTAATTAAGTAATAGAATTGTGAGTGCCTGTTTAGTAAAAAGTGTGCAAAATACTAAATGTTTCTATCACATTAAGGACCGGTTATTCAAATCTCAGATAAAACATACTCCTATTTATTTGAATGAAATATATCAAATACTTCACAATTTTTGATATAATAAGGTTTTAATTTATTTAATAAGTAAATTTTATCTGACGATTTAAAAGTCACCCTTAAGAGGTTAATCGTGATTGTATAATTATGGTAGGTAGATGTCAGCCGAAAACAGTTTTATAAATAAATGTTTAAAATTATTTTTTTCCACAAATATTTTATTTTATTATTTTCATATATTACATTTTTATTAATTACACATTACGTTACGGTACAATCATAATTTTATAGAAACTGTACCGCATACTGGTATCGCCGACAATAATAAATGTAAGAGTGAAGTAAAAATTACACTTATTATTTATGTTAAGTGGGTGACCAGCTATCGCTTCTTATGCTGTATTATATTCTCCCTGCTTATGCGTCAAGTTATTATTTACAAAAATATAAATTTGTATCGGCCAGGTCGCGGTATTCATTTTTTGCCATTCGATTTCACTTAACGAATTTGTTAGCGCATTGTTATTAATATAAGCCTTAACTTTAAAAAATTTTTGTATACGCGACTCAACACAGGCAAAGACTATCCCGCTATCTGCCAGTGTCGTACCGAGCTGCTGTGAAAAGGTCTCGCATAAATATGTTCGATGGAAGATTTATCTAACTTTACACGCTATCTAACACATATTACGTGCACGCTGCAGCTATATTATAGTTGTAGTACGAATGTGTCGGCTCGACCGGGGCACGACCACGCTCTCATAGAACCAACAGCGTAAAATAGTAGCGTTATGCTGCTGTGTTTCGTATGGTGAGTGTAGAGAACCGGATACCCTTTTTTCTGGAATCGATGCATTCCATCTTAGTCCTCAGGGGAGACAACACATTTATATTATGATTCTTAATTGAGGATAAATGAGGATGTCAATGGGTCACAGCATCCACTTACCATCAGGTGTACTGGGGAGTGCTCGTTGGTCACCCAATGCTAGAAACAAACCCAATATTTCTCTTCGTATGTTATCAATAATTTAATCCACAAGAGTCAGGCTGTATATTGAGCGATTGTATTTATGTTTTACAGGACTATCTGAATTTAGAACAATATTCATACTGCTTTAATACAAAGTTGTATGTAATAGGAAACCTATTACAAACAACTTTTTATTAAAGCAGTATTTTTGTAAAGTGTTTTCAAGTTCGATAAGAAACAGGTGCTTACTTTGTTTAGACGGTACGCGGCACACATATCCGCAGAATAGCTCGAGTCGGTAGTGATTGTGCGTAATTATAATACTTTCAGAGTATTCTATTTTGATCTTTTATACCTGTATTGAGTAGAAAACTCTGTCATCTAATAGTGCTTAAAGTTGTTAGTTAACATTAGGTAAATTATTATTACCATGTAGTGGTCGAGTCAGAATATCCACTACCCCACATCATCCCGTGGTGGTCGTAAGATGCGACAGAGGGACACAAATCAGGAAATGGTTGGCAGCGTCTTCGCAATAACGGTTGCTGACACCACTTGTAAAGTGTAGCAACTGTGGAAAATATGCCCGCTATGGGCTATGGGTGAGGCCTATGACGGCTATTTACAGATTAGATTTATTAATGTTTGGTCCGATCTACACAGTATGAAGTTATAGTAACTAGAAGTCATGCAATTGTATGTTTGGGTTGGGATTTAATTTTACTAATTACATGATACCAAGCAGATGGCAGTACCCAGCCATCTTCTGTTTTGAACGTGGAATGTTTTTGATTTCAATAACCTCGCAAATCATCCTTAGAAGGAATCGGTGTTCTTTAGCGAAGATTTGTGGTATATTACACTTGACTGATGTAAAAACTTACTAATCTTCTTCGGCGGCTCAAATGTGTTTAAATAGAGGCACGCTTCAAGATTCAAGGTATAGCAATCTCGTTAGTGATACTACGTACGTACGTATGGCAGTACTGCAGGAACACGCTCGACTGTGACTTACTTCACTCGTTCACCGTGACGTAGCCGCGGGACCCGAAACTTGTTTTAAGCGAATTTCGCTTAACGTATTAGAGCTCGGCGGTATAGCAGTTACATGAACACCAAGGCTCTTGATGAAATCAAAGCATCATCTCCTGTTCAGTGCAATTTATGTTAAAGATAGGTTTTGTAAACTTAACATGTCGAATAGTAAAATACGTATCAGTAGCCTAAAGTGGCAATGATCCGGCAATATAGCTCGACGAAGCGACAAATGATGGGGAAGTTTCTAAGGAGATAGTCTTGTGCAGGCAAGCAGAGTGTAGCACGTCCCCACTAGGTGGAGTGGCGACCTGGTGTACCACGTGCCAACCATATGTCTCCACGAAAAGGCAAGCGATGGGATCGTAAGCGATGGAAGTTTTTATAAAGGTGGTCTCATACCGGCATGTAGAGAGTAGGACTAGAGACTCTCCTTAATCATACAAGAAGTCGATAGACGTAGGTGGCTAAGGAAGTTGTTTTGTGGCATGTATTGGGAGAAGCCTGTGTTTATCATAGAATTTATGAAGCTGCAATAAATGAGTTCATTTATAGCGACACCAAAAATAATTCAATGTTAAAATAAATTGACGACACCGTGTGATTACTTAATAAGAATAGGTACGTGTTGGATTCTATGTGTATCTATGTAGCAAGCGGTGTTGGCTTTTCTTAAGTCCATCCTGTCCCCCGTAACCATCTATAGTATAATTTATATACACTTCGTTTACAAAGACGATTCTGCCACTCGATAATTAAATGATAATTTTAAATTTAAATATTTGTTCAAAAGTATATATATATATATATATATATATATATATATATATATATATATATACTTTTGATATATATATATATATATATATATATATATATATATATATATATATAAGTAAATAATTAATATTTTACGGTTTTAACACCTTTTATGAAATAATGAAATGATAAATACTGTTAATGAAAGTCACATTACTTTCACAGTATCTAAAAGCAAATGGTCACAAAATTTAATTTAAAACTTATAGTACGGAAGAGGAAACGCGAATGGTTGTCAGAGAATTTCATAAGGAAGGGTAAACAAGGGTATTATCTCTTTCGCTTGACCGAACATAGGATCCCACTTGAATGAATTCCAAACCCTTGTTTCGTGTAAAACGTTACGAAAACAAATTCAATTCATAGTTATTATATTATTCACTACAATTTGCAGTTACCTACCTACTGTTCAAATACTTTAGATTTAAAATAGAAATACTTGTTTTATTATGATTCTAAAAGCTTTTTGTTACAATTATCAATTTATATTATTTATAATAATACTTAAAAATAAGCTTTAAATCAAAAATAAAATATATTGTGTCATTGAGCGGCGTATTGATTTAAGTTTTAGAATAACTACAGATCGAAGTAACAATAACAATAATATTTATTGTTTCTCATGTAGACTTTCTGATTGAAGTATGTACTGAGATTTTTGTAGAGTAAGGCTACAGAAAATAGATGACAAAACTAACAAAAGGGTCTCCAAACGGATAGACTCTTTGACAAGACTAAGTCATGTGTTACGCCTACTATATAGTTGTTGGGAACATTACGCACGAAGTTGTTGACGAGTTCCTATGTTTACCTAGGGCAAATAGTTCGACTTGGTGAGTCCAACTTCGGCCGAGATGTCAATCGACGGATCGAACTCGGCTGGGCAGTGTTCGTGAAATTACGACACATCTTTTTGTCACATACATCGTGACAAAAAGATGTGTCGTAATTTCACGAACACTGCCCAGCCGAGTTCGTTAGTTGTGTCGTCGACTGGAGCGCGTAACACGAGCGTTACGCGCTCCAGTCGACGACACAACTAGCGCCATCTAGTGTCAGGAACGAGAGCGAGGGGAGCGTTGCAGTTTATGACATCACAAATTTTTCGACCGACAGCGCCACCCGAAGAACTAGAAAATCTATACTCGAACTCTCGGTACATTGCGCGTGTTTACTTGAACATTCCGGATATTTTGCTAATTTTAATAAATAGTTGACGCAAGATGCGATCGAGACAGAGTTGAACTCAGCGACACAAGCGAAGCTTCGGAGCGGAATTAAGTGAATTAGTGTGTTTAATTATTAGTGTTTTTAGTTTTAATTTGTGTAAAGTAAATTAAAGTGTTAATTTAGGTAATTTTATCGGCAATTTTTATTGTCACGAACCTCAAGCTCGTAACAGTATGATAGTTAAAGGAAAAGAGTAATAAGAACTTTTTTAAGCTAAATTGAATAGATATTGAAATTTTTATTACAAAGAGTTTTCTGATAACTGAACTACTAGCCCAAAAATCACTGTTAAAGATCTACAGGTTTCTTTTGTTTAAATTCTACGCGGAGTTATAGTATTTTTATATTATTATGTACGATAATATACCATACATTAAACGAAGATATTTTTTGTGTAGGTTTCCGCTAAGGTTTAGGTTTTTATTTTCCCATATATTTCATTATATTATTACATCCTAATTTCAAAGCAGAAAAACTCTGAGCATACTCTACAGCCAGCAGTGTAGGACCCATCTCAGATTCATATGCAAGTACAACTAACGCCCTAGTTGTAAACTCTTGGTTTTACATTTTAAGGACATAGTATGTGACAAAAAGATGTGTCGTAATTTCTCGAACACTGCCCAGCCGAGTTCGATCCGTCGATTGACATCTCGGCCGAAGTTGGACTCACCAAGTCGAACTATTTGCCCTAGGTAAACATAGGAACTCGTCAACAACTTCGTGCGTAATGTTCCCAACAACTATATAGTAGGCGTAACACATGACTTAGTCTTGTCAAAGAATCTATCCGTTTGGAGACCCTTTTGTTAGTTTTGTCATCTATTTTCTGTAGCCTTACTCTACAAACATCTCAGTACATACTTCAATCAGAAAGTCTACGTGAGAAACAATAAATATTATTGTTATTGTTACTTCGATCTGTAGTTATTCTAAAACTTAAATCAATACGCCGCTCAATGACACAATATATTTTATTTTTGATTTAAAGCTTATTTTTAAGTATTATTATAAATTGATAATTGTAACAAAAAGCGTTTAGAATCATAATAAAACAAGTATTTCTATTTTAAATCTAAAGTATTTGAACAGTAGGTAGGTAACTGCAAATTGTAGTGAATAATATAATAACTATGAATTGAATTTGTTTTCGTAACGTTTTACACGAAACAAGGGTTTGGAATTCATTCAAGTGGGATCCTATGTTCGGTCAAGCGAAAGAGATAATACCCTTGTTTACCCTTCCTTATGAAATTCTCTGACAACCATTCGCGTTTCCTCTTCCGTACTATAAGTTTTAAATTAAATTTTGTGACCATTTGCTTTTAGATACTGTGAAAGTAATGTGACTTTCATTAACAACGTATTTATCATTTCATTATTTCATAAAAGGTGTTAAAACCGTAAAATATTAATTATTTACTTTTACTTATATATATACTTTTGAACAAATATTTAAATTTAAAATTATCATTTAATTATCGAGTGGCAGAATCGTCTTTGTAAACGAAGTATATATAAATTATACTATAGATGGTTACGGGGGACAGAATGGACTTAAGGAAAGCCAACACCGCTTACTACGTAGATACACATAGAATCCAACACGTACCTATTCTTATTAAGTAATCACACGGTGTCGTAAATTTACTTTAACATTGAATTATTTTTGGTGTCGCTATAAATGAACTCATTTATTGCAGCTTCATAAATTCTATGATAAACATAGGCTTCTCCCAATACATGCCACAAAACAACTTCCTAAGCCACCTACGTCTATCGACTTCTTGTATGATTAAGGAGAGTCTCTAATCCTACTCTCTACATGCCGGTATGAGACCACCTTTACAAAAACTTCCATCGCTTACGATCCCATCGCTTGCCTTTTCGTGGAGTCATATGGTTGGCACGCATCACACCAGGTCGCCACTCCACCTAGTGGGGACGTGCTACACTCTGCTTGCCTGCACAAGACTATCTCCTTAGAAGCTTCCCCATCGTTTGTCGTTTCGTCGAGCTCTACTGCCGGATCACTGCCACTTTAGGCTACTGATACGTATTTTACTATTCGACATGTTAAGTTTACAAAACCTATCTTTAACATAAATTGCACCGAACAGGAGATGATGCTTTGATTTCATCAAGAGCTTTGGTGTTCATGTAACTGCTATCTTTTCATCATTTTTTTGCTTTTCGAAAAAGCTTTTAATTCAGCGCAACAAAGTTCTGGAACAATCACCTATTCGAAACCCGCAATAAATACGGAGGTTTTATCGTTAAAATTAGGTATAAGTAGTTTAAAATTTAATTTTTTAGTGTAGTGTATTAGTGTAAACCTGGTCGCCGAGCTCTAATACTTTAAGCGAATTTCGCTTAAAATAAGCTTCGGGTCCCGCGGCTACGTCACGGTAAACGAGTGAAGCAAGTCACAGTCGAGCGTGTTCCTGCAGTACTGCCATGCGTACGTAGGTAGTAAGTATCACTAACGAGATTGCTATACCTTGAATCTTGAAGCGTGCCTCTATTTAAACACATTTGAGCCGCCGAAGAAGATTAGTAAGTTTTTACATCAGTCAAGTGTAATATACCACAAATCTTCGCTAAAGAACACCGATTCCTTCTAATTATGATTCGCGAGGTTATTGAAATCAAAAACATTCCACGTTCAAAACAGAAGATGTCTGGGTACTGCCATCTGCTTGGTATTCTGTAATTAATAAAATTAAATCCCAACCCAAACATACAATTGCATGACTTCTAGTTACTATAACTTCATACTGTGTAGATCGGACCATACATTAATAAATTTAATCTGTAAATAGCCGTCATAGGCCTCACCCATAGCCCATAGCGGGCATATTTTCCACAGTTGCTACACTTTACAAGTGGTGTTGGCACAAAAATTGTTGCATGTTTTACGGATAGAAGAAGTCTTCCTAGTCTTCTAACCTCCTGGCGTTGCTCTCCATTTGTTTCTAAGATTTTATAACAATCGGTTCAAACATCGGCCATTCCGAAGGTTATAACCACATTGTTTTAAAGGCTCAATTATAAATTAATTTGAATAAGGTTGTTTTGCCTATCCTGTAATTATTATTGAATTCAAGTTTCAACTAACTAATAATTGTAAAAATTTATGAATTGGCAATCATTGTGTTTCCATCTTAAAAAACTCCGTCTTTAATTATTAGTAACAACAGCTAGGTTTAATATGTATTCATACAATAATCTCTTTGTACTTTGATTTAGATTAAAAGTAATTGAACTGATTTAAATCGTTAAGACTTGCGCAATATCATGGACCCGCGCATCTTTTCGACTGCGCGGGAGTGTGGTTGTGCACCTTTACCTAAAAATGAGTGAAACGTTATTCTCTGGTGTTAAGATCAAAAGCAGATACTGTAAGTAATTTAAGCTTTAAGTAAGTTAACCGTGCAAGTATTTTTGTTAATCAATAATTACTGTGGACTCTATTATATTTGTGTGTAATAAACTATTGTCATTAGACGTAATAAGTGAATTGCTGTTTTATTGTGGTGTGATAGTGATTTGTCCTACATAAACTTAGTAGCAGAACCAATGACTCCGACGGAGTTCATGGTTCTGCTCATTTTAATATTTCTAATGGATGTTAAGATCTCACATTTATATTTAAGATATTATAATATATTTTAATTTCAATAATATTGTTATTGTGATACAGCAAATATTAATACAAATTTTAGTACTTTCTCGGTTATAATTTCGTGACTTGAAATTCACATATTTATGTTACAAAATATTATGCAATAATCTATATTGAATAAAAATCATTCCTTTCATCTCATTTCATTTGTAAGCAAGTCGTAAAATAAAAAAATCTAGTGTCTTAAAGTAGTATTAATATAAATAAAAAATATTTTAATACTAGCTTGTGAAATATGACTTTTCAATATTACATTTGTTTATTGCTTTTGCTTTGGTTTTTTTTTCAATATTACAGTTGAAAATGTATTCGTTTGCATAGACAGAAAGTATAGAATAATGAGCTGTCGAAGTTTCTGTAGTCTATCATCTCATACAACAGTATCCACTTGTGAAACTAAGATTATATTGTAAATACTGCTGCGATTGTCTATTACACCAGAACATCCCAATAATGGTATACTGTGCCAACGGTACTTATATCTATATTTAGGTCCGAGAATTCCGAAAATTGATATGGTTTTGCTGCCCGATTAATAATTCTGTAGTATTATATTGTTGATTGGATGTACTTATGATGACATATTTGGTTCAGGATAGGAATCAAAACATTGAGAAATTATTATTTATTTGAGGTTTGCGAGAAGGCGACGAGGTGGAGTATATAAATGAACATATGAAAATGAACAGGATCATGCACAAAAGAAATATAAAATATACGAACGAAGATGAGTGAACTAGGTGAATGCAAGGGGAATGGAAGGCCGTTAATGGGGGAAAGGCGAACGAAGAGATTTGAGCAGATTTTAAGACAAATTTTGTTAATTAATTAAAGGAGTCGAGTTCCTTCAAAAAACATTTATTTATCGTGCCAATATTTTGAAGGCTCGTCCGGGATAGTTAAATAAATTGTTTGGAGCAAAGAAGAAGATTGTAGTTGTGCATTAGGTTAGCACCTAGGGACATGTGAGGACAACATTTTATTAGATCTAAAAGACGAAAAACGTATACAAATAAGATGGAAAGAGCGGTGTTACAGCAGCCTAAAAGGACAATGCGTTGGACAATGGACATGGACAAGATCACTAATATTGTCGGTGAAGCCTTATTCAGAATCTGTTTATGGCACGTCGATCACTTACGGGAACTGTGCTGTGGAGTTATGGATAAAGTCGAAAAAAGCGAATGGAGAGACGTGTGCGATTTTTAGATGAATTGTGTTAATTAATTAAAGAAGTTAAGTTCTTTTAAGACAATTTTATTAATCCTTGCCACATAAATATCAAAGAAATCAAATTTTACTTATAAACAGGTTTATTTAATTTATGAGTACTGTATTGAGAGGGCTGCTAATTGAACCTTTAGTACATAATTGCTCTGATATCGAACCGATCGTAACGTAAATTTCATAGTTCGTAAACTACCCAAATTTGAACCCCAGGTTTGACAACACTTATGTTTTAATTGCAATTTAAAAAGTCGATTTATCACGTAAAAACATCGCGAGGATGCATGACCTGCATTCTAGAGATTTTGAAAACATATTTCGGCAATCATTTTCTACAGACTTCAAAAGAAGTAGGAGGCTCTCAACCCGACTATATTTTTTACGTGTGTCACCTCAGAATTTGAAATCTGGTACTTTTCATGTAGGACTCTCCCATAGATTGTCCAATATGCTGAATATTTACTGCAGTTGCCATGCTTGGTAGGCGGGTTGGCAACTGCCTCTTTTTATTGTTTTCAACCATTATCAAGAAGACGCTGCTGCTCATGTACTGTTCCAGTTTTTCTCGGGGATAATACAGGGTAATGCATTCTCTTTCACCGCTACTGCAAGGCGAATATAATTCTACTACTGTTCATGAATGTAATTTTTCTCACGTTCATTGTGAATAGAATTAGGTAGACATGAAAGAATATATAGAAACGGGTGAAGAAAAATTGCCGAAAAGCGTAAATACGCTGATAAGAAAAGAATCGTAGAGATTACCCGACTACGGAGCATTCAGTAATTTCGAAAGATTTCTTAGGGCTCCGGCAAGAATGTAACAAGCCATAGAAAAATTCGAGAATTTAATTTCCCACACATTAACCGATTCGAAAATGTTAATTTTGTGTTCGAAAGATATTTCGACCAAGTCGGTTAAAGGACCCGACAACGTTTTGGAAATAACTCTTTTAAAGAAGGCTGAAAGTCTTATATGGAAGTTCGTTCAGGATGAATGTTTTCATTTTTTTATATGAAAAAGGTGACAAGGAGCACACTGTTCACCTGATGGTAAGTGGTTGCTGTGGCCCATGGACATCCACATCCATCCTTGCTTGGGAATCAAAATGAAGATGCGTTGTCAAACCTGAGGACTAAGATGGAATATTTATAAAATTTAGAAGTCTACCCGGACGTAAAAAAATATCAGCATTGATATGCATGGCATAAAATAGCCAATCAATATTTAATGGGACCAGTAATTTAAATCAAATATCGCAAATAAACGTTATGACAAATTATAGAAGATAAATATAATAAGGCAGAATACCATGCAATTCAATATTGTTATGTCAAAACTATTAACTTTAATCATGAATAAAATTAAAGAAGTCGCGCAGTTTTTGCGTGAATCGTGAATAAACATAAGTACAGACAGACTAAAATTCTAAAAACTATTAATTTGGCTTTAACATTCTTTTATATTTCCGTGAGACTTATTTTTTAGAATTACAGGCACGATTTTTCTACAGATTTATTATAATATTATGTATAGATTATAAACAAATTCAAGCTCTTAAGGAGTTTGAATATATTCAATAATAAAATACACAATTAGATATAAATTCTACTTAATAAAGAGGCTAACTACTTCGTACTCATAGTTTACATGCTGTTCAAGTTGTAACGGGTAAGCGAACTTTGTTAAACTTGGAAGTGCATTCCATAACCTGATATTAACGGATATGTATATCTATATATAAGAAATCGGTAGAAAAATTGTGTGTTCACGATTCATGCAAAAACCACTAGATGGATTTTCATGAAATATGAAAAACGTAGATAGTAAACGATCGTGAATAGGTATACATAGGCAACTATTTATCCTCTTAAGGAAGAGTGAAAAAAGAACGGTTAAGTTTTTCTTTTTTTAAGTTTACTGTCGTAATGGCTCCTCGTGTTTCTCTGAGTCATAAAGAGAATTTAGCTTTACGTGTAATAAGTCTATAGAAAAGAGTGTGTGAAAATGAATCTCATCGCCAGCTAGAAGCCCAGAACAAATAATGTCTGCCGGACCAGCTAGTTAAGAAATATATTAATATAGAATACTTTTTATTCAATATAAATTATTACGTAATGCTTATTAAAAGTAATTTTTTATTAACTCCCGATCTAAAATAGGGGTGTTATAGGTTTGACCGCTATGCGTGTCTGTTTGTATGTCTGTGTGTCTCTCTGAGGCATCGTAGCTCTCTAAGCGAGTGAACCGATTTAGATGCAGTTTTTTATTTTTTTTTTAAAGTAGGTTTTTAACGGTGATTCTTAGACATGTTTCATCAAAATCAGTTCAGATGATTGAAGATCATAAGCTTTTTTGTTTCAGGATTTTTTTTACTTTCAATTGTAGTTATTTACCACTGGTTCTGAAAACACTGTCCTGTGAAGAACCAGCAAGAAACGCAGCGAAATTATATAATATGTATATAATAAAATTATATAATGTATGTATGTATTATAATCATTATAAATAATATAATGATTATAATACATACATACATTACATTTTCGTAAATATATTGTGATGCAAAAGTTAATATATTCATTCCTTTATATTTTCCTTTAAAGAACTCTTTACAATTTAAGTCTTAAATTGGACTTTTTTTTTCAAAACAAATATGGTTCCATTTTCAACACGTTACTCTATAACAAAATTCCATAAGATATTACGCTACGAAAGTAACACTACTAATCTAGCTGTTTTGCGACATTGGTGAGACTTCTAATTTTTCGTACACCATATGCTACAGAATAGAATAGAATCATTTTTATTAAATATTATATAATATATTATATAATAATATTATTAAATATCATTTTATTATTATATTTAATACTTATTGAAATTCATCTTTTACTTCTACACTGGTTCGGAAAAAAACCTCCGTCCTGGGTAGAACCAGCAAGAAACCCAGCAGGACTTTTATTTAAAAAAAAAACACAATTTACAATATAATATTTCATATTTTTGTTATGAAAACGTTAAGAACCAGAATGACAGCGACCACCTCATTTCCAGGGGCTGTTATCATTCATGTACTCTTTAGTAGTATATTAACCCTTACTAATCAATTTTTGCTTAATAGGTATTTTAAACCTTTTGATAGATGAGGTCTGCACTTTTTACAGAACTAATTCAACCTTGACTTAGTTCTGTAAAATGCTCATTTAAATATGGGGGCCACCTTAAAACTTCTCGTTTTCATCTCGTTAGATTTATAATTTAACAATTCTCAAATATTGCCGTCAGGGATGTTATTTACCCATTCTGTGTTTATTTAAAAAAAAACTTAGATTCCTTTTGATAACCAAAGTTATAATTTGCATAATACTAGCAAACCAATTATCTCATTTATTTGTAAATCTGACTCATTTATTTGTAAAAATTATTGTTTATGGGTTATTTTTAAATTTACTATTTTTCTGTTTATTTAATTTTAACATTAAAAAAGTTTATCAATCTGTACAATCCACATTGGCGTCGCCACCAGCGTTGATCGGTCAGCCACGTAGAACCTTATTAGAAAGCCAAGTTAGTCTACAAGGGAGAAGGCGTTGACTAGTGAAAGACCGTGGATTTCCTTATTGTGATCGGCACAGCTTTGCCGAAACATAAATATATACCGGATTGCATGGCCATCAAGGAGAAAGACTCCTTCCCGAAGGAAACAGAAAATTGTGGCAATCGTCGATGTATTTAAAGTTGCCCTTCTGTATCCTGAGATCGATATTGTAGGCTTTGGTGCCTGAAGCTCATAAACAGATGGTACGGTGGGTTGATGGTTGTAGTTGAGGAGGATGGTGATGAAAACATCGATAACTAACCGATGTCTATAACTCTTTTCCGTCACGACTTCGGCACTTCTTTATGCTGCATAATCTGGCGCCGGATATTTGCTGAGGCTATAAGGCAAGGTTCACATTCGCTTATCATGGTGTGGCTCATCAAAAACAGACAAACTGACAGAAAACAGATTGACATTAATACGGTATGCATTACTCTGGGACTCTTTGGAAACTTTAAAAATGACATGAAATACTCTAACATCATCGTAAAATTTACGATATCCTGACCAAAATTCTTACCTTTAGGAAGATTCTCCACTTTAGATATTACGTTTATGCACTTTAGAGACACACAGAAGAAGCAATCATGTGAAAAGGTTTCATCTTTTAAAAAGCTTTGCTTATCAGACTACTTTTCGTTATGAATATAGTGAGCAAACCGCGTTCAATTCCCGACGGTACCAATAAAATTGTTAACAGCAATTAAGAGTGTGGATTTATTAAATGATTTAATTGAAAAGAAAATGTCATAAGGAAATCGTTATGGTTGAGTAATTAAATACATTTCGAAGACTTGTGGGAGCGCCAACATGCATTACGATAGTGCAGCGGATTTTCTTTGGTCCGAAAAACCTCTTAGCAATAAGATGAGAGTAATATGATCACCTCAAGCTTTGCCGCCCTATAAAGTCAAAACTAGGGGGAAGATAGATACAAAAACAGAAATATGTGTACTATAACTAATATATTAATAAAAAAGATTGCAAATAAGCTTTGGCAATAATTAGGAACACAACGAAAATTAACTTAATAAAAAATACCTACATTACGCCATACTAAAATCGACTAAAATATTTACTATAATATCAACCGTTAACATGCCATCTATACGTATAAAACTGCGTCCTTTTGAACCTTTATAAATTGATTGACTGATGAAGAGCTATCTAAAAAGGCTGAAGATTTTGAGTTATAAGAAATGGGCCATATTAACCGGTTGACCAAATTACCTTCACGTACCTTAGACCTGTGCTCTGTAGTGGGCATATATCGGTATCAACTTACTTAACATTTTATTTTTAAGCATACAGTGGAATATTCTGATTCAAAAATAAATTTCTAATTGGCCTTAAGTAAATTTCTCTTAATGGTCATTATTTTGGTAGTCGACTTTGAGTGCTTTATTCTATTGAATGAAAGAATTTGAAAAAAGCGTTGGGATTATTAAAATGCGGACCATGTCCACGATAGCTAAGAAGTATTTTTTATTTAGTAGAATGTTAAGAACATTTTAATTGAAAATCAACTGAGTAATATACATATGTTTATATAAAAAACAAATGCTGTCCGACAGTCTCGCTAAAACTCACAAACGGCTTGACCGATTTTGATGAAACTTTTCGTGTGTGTCCGAAAGGGTATGTGAATGTAAACCATCTAGAGACGTCTAAGTGGTTTTAATTAACATTTAGACCCGTCAGATGGCGTTGTTGTCGAAATCCAGATATCACCCGTACGAAGCCGAGGCACGTCGCTTTTTTCTATCCTATACCTTTAAACGAGCAATTCTTGTGTATATATATATTCGGAATCTCGGAAACGGCTCCAACGATTTTCATAAAATTTTGTGTCCAGGGAGTGTCGGGGGCAATAAATCGATCTAGCTAGGATTTATTTTTAGAAAATGTCCTTTTGTCTGTGTTTTCAGGCAATAAAAAAACTGCTATAATATAAGAAGGTAAATTTTAACAGATCACTAACGATCGTAATAGCTCTGGTGAGATGTCAGTCGGGCGTGATATCGGAGTTCCGTGGTACGCGTCCTGTCTCTGGTCCGGCTTTTTTCCTTTTTTTTTCAAGTTCCCTTCTTTTGTGAGAAAATCTATTATTTCAAGCCCTTTTCTTAGTATTTTTTAAAGATACGAAAATTTTAATAAAAATAATTGCATTCATGAATTTTATTCAACCAGTGCAGTTTTTTCTATTCCGTCATTAAGATCAAAAATATTATTTATGTTTCATCAGTATGTAATTTATAAATGTAATTTCAAAAAAACGAGCAAAGCTCGGTCATCCGGGTACTTATATAATCAATTGCTGTCCGCTAGTCTCGCTAAAACTCAAAAACGGCTTTACCGATTTTGATGAAACTTTTCTAGGGACCCCTGGTTCGTTTAGATTCACATTTAGACCCGTCAGGTGCTGTTGTTGAGATCCAGAAATCACCCGTGCAAAGCCGAGACACATCGCTATTTTCTATTATAAAAATCAATTGCTGTCTAGTCTTGTAAAAACTCGAAAATAGCTCGACAGATTTTGAAAATGAAATGATTTTTGGTGTGTATTTGAATGGGTCTCTGGATGGTTTAAAAACTCAGTTATACTCGGTAGATGGCGTTGTTGTCGACATCCAGAAATCACCAATTCAAATCCGGGGCGGATCGTAAGCCATTTATGAATGTTAATACGTCCATGCACTGTGTGTCTACTAATAGCATGCATTAATAAAAACATCAGTCATGATTTCTCTTTATAGTTTATAGTTTATTGAGGACCCTACATCGTGTAATGTTTTATAGTTAAAAAAGCTTCGCATTTCTGCAAATAACACATTCTGATTCTATTTTAAAAAACATAAACCTTATATTTGTAGCTCTGTGCCAAAACACCAAAGTAGTATTTATTTAAATCTGGCTCTCCCTATTCGCACGAGGCCACAATTTATGGGGCCTTGCGGAGACTTCTGTCTGAATTATATCCCTGTGATAATGACAGGCTTTTAAATTCCAAATGGAGCAATTTCCTTCAACAAATCTTAAATCTCTTTCTCGGTATTTAATACCACTATTTTGGAAAACGCTTATGATATTAAATAATTGTAAGCTTTAATTCAACTTCTTCTGTTAGTAAGTGTGTTTCAAATATTAAAACCGTATTTTAACTAGTTCCACGTTCCGTTGAGCTGAAATTTTGGCACACACTTGAACAGTCTAACAAACTTAGTAATGTAATTTTTGAAAATGATTGTGAATTCGTAGAAAATATATATTTTTTATAACCCCTACCCCTATCTAGGTGAGCCGCATGCTCGTTTGCCCCCTCTTCTATAAAAAACCCCCTTGATATGATTAATGAAAGGGTTTTCGAAAAATAGTAAGAAAACTTGTTTTTATAAAAAGCTGTTTTAAAAAATTTATTTATATAAAAATCTAATATTTCATTAATTAACATAGTATTGACAAAATAATTTATTTGCGATCTTTGATTCATATCATTGGCGCCATTGAATATAGATTGTCACAATAAAAAATACTATTTTGTACAAATAGGTAAACTTTGAAATTTTATAAATGTAATTTTATTCACGGGAGTCAGAGTGAGAAGAATCACATTCAAGAACGGTAGTAGAAATATGTATATTTGCATTGTAGTTGCGGCAAAAGAGAATCCAACTACCCCATATCGTCCCGTGAATGTCGTAAGAAGCGGCAGGGAAACTGAAACAGGAAATGGTGGCAGCATTTTCTTGATAACGGCTCAAAATAATACTACTAACTACGATAAACATGCAGAGTAAGTGGCAGCCTATGGGAAAGGCCTAAATTCAGTTGTGGACTTTTGGTAGGCTATACTGGAATGGTAATATTTAGAAACTCATACGGTGATTGTTTCGCGAGACGCTGTACGTATGACACGTGTGGTTGCAAGTATTAACCACAGAAATAGTATAATAAGACAAATGTCTCTATTGTTGTATTAATGAAACTTATTATTTCGGGAAGTTAGAGTCTACTCTACCCAGAGTTAAAATGAAAGTAAACCTGTGCTTAAGTAAAATTTGCTTTCTTTTATATTTATAGTACTTTTTCGCAAGATTCACGAGGTCTATCATAAAATGCTGCGTGTAATAGTGGGCAATGAAAGCCGGCTGGCTTTCATTGCCCACTATTTTTTATTACTACTAAGACATCTATGATCCAAGTTGTACAGCTGTGAAAGCTTTCAGTTATTATTACAGAAAGTACCACACAATTTTACATTATATATCATAGAATGTTGATTTTTCAATACATTTTCATTGCATATTACATTAATATGTTTATGTATCGTGCACGGGTCGTAAATAAAGCCGCATCTATTACAATGTATTATCTGAGGCTCGCCTTTTTCTATTTAACTTTTCGTGTTGGTAACTCCCACAGCTCATAGAACATTCTGTTACTGCTTTTAAATCTACGAGACTTTGTAAACTTTACCCAAATACGTACAAAACAAACAATTTTATTTTCAACTTTTTAGTATATAATATAATATTGTATATCCTTTGAAACAAATATAGTTTTTATGGGTTAAAAAATATTTAATAATATCAACTTATAATTACTTTTTTCTTCAATATGCTTACATGCAGGACAGTTGACCGCGCAACTGCCCGATTGTCGTTTAAAACCATCTCACTTATTGTAGCTCTACCGATTGACTGCAAGTGCATATGAACGTTAATAATAACTTTGATATAATATTTTATGTCGTATTCTCCTCCTCAACTTAATCAGTTTATTAACAGTATACTGCTAGTCATGCAACTATCCTGATTTTGTATAATCGCCAGTAAATCGTGTCAATATGACGAGATGCCACTTGCCCTATTCTCGCGACTCTGGCAGGTTAACATCACTGATGCGGTAGTGGTTCCTACCCTCTTTGGACTGGATCCGCCGCTGGAAACATTAAGGCTGATGCTTCCGAGACAGAGCCTGCTGTATTTACCCCGAGGCTATATCCCCCCGTATCTGACATAGCCCAATGGATGAAGCTGAAGTAATAATGGCTCAAAAAATGTACTCAAATAGCACCCTAACTACTAAGTAGTAACCAATATCCTATCATACCAATGTACTGATATATATTTTTAAGTATATATTTTTTTAAGTATGTTTCTGAGCCGTGATAGCTCAGATGGTTAACGCTCGCTGTAAATATAACAGAACGCGAGTAACCCGGGTTCGATCCCAGCCGGCACCAATGAAATTGTTAATTGCAATTTTAAGTGCTGATTTACCACGTGCTCAGAGGTGAAGGAAAACAGCGTGATGAAAGTTGCATGTCCGAGGAATAAGAAAAAATTCGAAGACATGTGAAGTTCGCCAACATGCACTGGGGAAGCGCGGCGGACATTTCCTTGCCCTAAAAGCTCTCGGAAATGAGGGGAGGCCTGTGCCCAGCAGTGGGACGTATATAGGCTGTAACTTAACTAAGTATGTTTCTTAAAAAATTCTCTTAAGTTTTCTAATAAAAAATATATAATAAAGCGGCCTCCCACTAGATGGAGTGACAACCTAGTAAAACATAGTCAGGAAGTCGTTTTATACTGGTGCAATTTTTATATACTATGTATATAAAAATTTTGTTGGTTTACATTTTTGTCGTAACCAAAGAGTATCACAAATTTTTATGGTAATCATGACGGTCGAAGCCTCATTAATGTTACATATATGTAACATCTGTAAAATATAACATTTAACATAGGCTAACATAATTTTATCTTTTATTTTTACATTTATAGGGTTCCGTAATTACACAACAAGGAACCCTTATAGTTTCGCCATGTCCGTCCGTCTGACCGTCCGCGGTGTTACTCAGAGACCCTAGACGCTACAAAGCTGTAATTTGGCTTACTTATAGATATTAATCACGTTTACAAAAAGTTATATATAAAATCTGAAAGTATTTTTAATCTATTATGTAGACCAGTCCCTATAAGTATTCTTGGAAAATAAGTTCATCGGTTACTTTCGTCCTATTTGAGCCCATTTTTAGCAGTTACAGCGATCAAACTGCGAACTCAATATGATAATAGTACCAAGAAAGCCCTTTCCAAGTTCACGTATTATGACAAGCAACTACGGAACCCTACCTCCTACATCGTGCGTGGCCCGACACACACTTGGCCTTTTTAGGGTTCCGTAGTCAACTAGGAACCCTTATAGTTTCGCCATGTCTGTCTGTCCGTCTGTCCGTCCTCGTTTAATCTCTGTGACCGTTAGCACTAGAAAGCTGAAATTTGGTACCAATATATGTATCAATCACGCCGACAAAGTGGTAAAATAAAAATTGGAAAAAATGTTTTATTAGGGTAGCCCCCCCATATGTAAAGTGGGAAGTGATTTTTTTTTAATTTCAACCCTAACGTGTGATATATTGTTGGAAAGAATAAACTTGACCACTCATGAATTTTATGAAAATTACAAGACGTAACACAGTAAGAAAGTGACATTAAGAACTAGAGAACATTTAAAAATATTATAAAATAAAAATAAACCTAACAGTGGTCATCTTGCTCAAGATTAACAACTTTTGATTTACCCAAGCGGTAGCTAGTCTAGGTCAAGACACAACGTTTCGGCTGGTTGGTTAGTATCAGCATCAGCAACATCAAGAGTACATTAGCACTGTCATAGTAAGATCATTCGTTTTTTAACAATTTCACATTATATAGCAAAAACATGGAAAACGTACACGCCAACCCGGTTGATATTGTAGCAGTTATCCTGTCAAAATTTAAACAAAAATTAATATTCAAAACCTGTAAAACAACTAATTTTTCGTAAAGAAAAGTTGACGTTTATGTTCATACTGACAAGATTATCGAAGCAACCATAACAAATTAATGAAATAAGAGTTATGCACATTCCTCCTTTTCAAACTCTGAATACAAAATTGCTTTGAAGCAATACATCAATAATCAAGCGTTCAGTCCCAACCAATAATTAACGTTTCAAATATACTTTTGTTATGATGATCATGGTGTGTACAATTGCAAAACATTTTTGACACTGTTCAAATGAAATCAAATTAAGTAGGTACCACCAAAAAATTGAAACCTCGCATACATTATTTATTTATCCATAAGTTTTACAAATTATTATTTAGTATTCGTCCAACACCGAGTAAAAGCTAAACATTACAAAACTTCACCAAATCTTTGAAGCCAGAATCGTGTTCACTGGAGCCATTACCCAAAATTTTGTTAAACTTAAAAGAACAATAGAAATTGAAGGCATTTATACCTAATACCGTTTTAATACAGATTCCCATTTATTGCTAAATGCTATCATAGTTTTGCATTAGCAATGATTTAATATTATAAATAAGACGATATAACAGATTATATAATTTTGATTTTATATAAAACATGTATGAAATATATACCGTAAAATAAAATAGATATAAATATATGTATTTTGTAAAGTTGCAAACTTATATGTGTCGGTTTATCTTCAATTCATACGAAGTAGACGGGAGTGATACCGACTGCACATGTTGCCAGACAGATTGAAATCGAGCTCGCCAAATCAAATAGCGTTCTTGTTTCGTGTAGAATAAATGTAGACAGATACAAAATAAACATTGCAGCGATATTTTTTTCACAATAAAACCGATATACTTTTATTATTAAGATATTATTTGTTGTATGTATAATATATTCTTTAAAACACAAGCAAACAGTACAAGAAATTTTGAATAACTAAACAAGATTGTCATTCACACATCATTAACTATTTTTACCGCTAACGTCCATCTTATTGCATACCTAGAGCAGAGTGACCCATATTGATGTCACTAATACTCGTATGTCGCTTAAAATGTCATTCCATCGAGTTCTAAACTATTAGGTAGCATTTTATTGCACCAGCCCATATATTGCGGCAATACTTCATACAAACACGCTAAGCGATCTGTTATACGGGACCTCGTAATTTAGGTTTTAAAAAAAACACTTTTATTTCATAATAAGAAATAGTAATATTAAAAAAATATAAAATTAAGAAAATGATAAATGTTACAATATTTAATTGGCCCGGAGTCGAAACTGGCAGACACGCGAGGATACAGAGAGAGATGTTAGGGATTCAGCGGCCGGGCAGAGACTGACTGCCCACCGGGAGCGGGAAGCAGAGTTGCCTTTAAGTGATGTCATGAGTAATTAGTGGAAATCTATGTAATCAATAATTATCCAAGACTAAGGGTTTTCCCTAGCATTGGGGAATCATAACAGCCCCCCGACTTAGAGTAAACTACACCCTTAAAAGTGGAGTTTATGTAAATGAAGTGTGAATTAGCAGATTCGAAGAGAGGGTCCCGTGTTAACGTTTGAGGGGTTAATGTCATCTAATTCAGTGTCATTATTTTCAGGAGTTTTATTTGTTCTAGATTTCATTATTTTCTTGTGTATGCCAGTTTCATACATCTTATAAACGATAAAGCAAATAATAAAAATTACAATTACAATTGTGATACCTGAATAATATTTTTGATACAGAACAATATGCGGTTTTTCAATTATACTGTTAAGGCTTTTCAGGATTTCAGGATCATCATAAGCTAAGGAATCTAAGTTAACATTCTTAAGATTAACTACAGGTAAGTTTGATACAATATTATTATACGCTACAATATTACAACAGGAATCATTTAAAATATTAAAATTAGGTACAATGGTTTTCAGTTGAATTTCATGATTTTCGTGTGGTGTTAAACGAGTGTCCTTGCAGTATGCGATACATTCAGGAGGTAAGTACAATATACCGTTTCCACTAAATTCAATTTCAGTAATTTGGGAGTTATTACATTCAATACTTATTTTAGTTTTTTCAGACATTACAAATAACCATCTATTATAACGTAGTGGCTGCCAGATGCTTACATGACCATGAATGAATTTGGTTTCACAAATCGAAGGGATTGAGGTGAGTACTTTTGTAATAATTTCGGTTTCACAGGAAGGCGTTGCGGAAGAGGAATATAGTATTGGTGTTTGACAAAGGTAATGATCATTTTTGATTACTTTACAATAGTCCAGATTGTCTAACTTAAAATACATTGATCTATCTCTGCTTATACCAATATATTTAGAGGATGGGATGATGGTCGAATACGATTCAGGGTTATTTTTATCATGAGGGACTAGTGACGGTAAGTTGTGATATATGTTTAAGTGTATAGGATTAATGAGAGGGATTTTTACTGCAAACACTATTTTTTCTTTATTGAAGTAACTAGAAATCTCTATGTTTAAAATAATGTGCATGTTGTCGAGATTTAAAGGAATTGGAAACTGTTTGGATTCGGGTAAAAATCTGTAGTTTTCGACTAATTCGGTGTACAATTCTTTAGGTGTTAGGATAGTGGGATATAGGATATTATATTTACTAAACATGATAGCGTTAATTATGTCCTCAACTTTAAAGGACAAGGCTAGGAGGCTTTTTTCTATCATGGAAGTTAATTCCAGCATGCGAGGCCTAATATCTAGTTCCTTTGAGACGTAAGTCAGGTTTAGAATGTCTTGTGACAATCCATCAATTGCATTTTTCAGATGGTTTTCATTTAGCTTAATTCTGTACAGAGTTTCATTAAAAGATCTAAGCGAAGAAGTAGTGACTAATATATTTTCCTTCATCAGGAGGGCTAGCTTCTTTTGGTCTGTTTCTATCTCTGCGATGGCATTGTCGTATCGGATGGCGTCGTCTTCATCCATTGTGCCGAATAACTTTTTTGATACAGCGCCTACGAATCCTAGAAGTGCAGACCTTTTGGTCTGGCGAGACGTAAGATGAAAGATGGCTTCGTTATCATGGGCTATATCATTATAACGGGTGTTCAGCGGTTCAAAGAGATTAGTGCATTCTAAGCGATCAAAGACTTTGCCATCATTACATACTTGTTTGGATTTATCGAGGACAAGACGCAGATTTAGAATATGTGGATTAATAAAGGATACATCGTATGGGATAACTACACTAAGATAACTATCAACTAAACTTAAGGAACCTAAGGGGTCGAAGTAGATACCAGGACTGTTCGTTAAGGACGTAATGAACTCTTGCCCCAGCGCGGAATAACTGTAATAGAATATGATTAAGATTAATAATATGTGTATAACTAGGGCTATGTTTCAGATCTAGACGCTAGTTTAACTTCGTCATAGTGATGAGTCACATGACGTCTATTTATGAGCAATGTCAAGGTGTTTCTGCCATTGATTTTTACGACTTTATACGGTCCTTTCCAAATAGGCGAGAGGGCTTTACGCAGACGCACATGATTTTTGAGATAAACGTAATCTCCGACTTTGTACTGAACAGGCCGTGAACGGGTGTCGTAATATTGTTTAGATCTCTCCTTAGATCTTTGTATGTTTTCTAAGGCTTTTTCGCGTGAAAGTTTTAGACGATGGTGTAAAGATTTTAGATATTCCGGATAAGTAAGATCAGCTTGTAATTCGTAGACGGAGTCCGGGATGAAAGGCTTCTGACCGAAAAGGAGCTCGTATGGTGTGAAGTTAGTAGTGGAATGGGTTGAGGTGTTGTATGCTAACATAGCGGTGTATACGTACTTATGCCAGTCGGAATGATTTTCATTAACATAGGACTTAAGGTATTCCTTAAGCGTGGAGTGGCTGCGTTCAAGTGCACCTTGAGTTTGGGGATGGTATGGGGAAGACCAGATTTGTTTAATTTTCAGGAAGTTGCAGGTTCTTTTGAATAATTCTGCGGTGAAGTTTGTGCCTTGGTCGGTTAAAATAGACTTTGGGATGCCGAAAACGGAAATAAAGTGCACTAGACATTCACATGTCTCTTCTACAGTTGCATTAGCGATAGGATAAGCGAGGGAATATTTGGTGAGATCGTCCTGTAACGTGACAATAAAATTAAGTTTATTAAGACCAGCTTCTGGAAGTGGACCTACAAGATCGAGGCTGACACGTTCAAATGGCTTGGTAGAGGTTGTAGTTATTTGCATAGGTGATTTATTAATTTGTCTTGGGGCTTTGTTACTTTGGCATAGGGAGCAATTCTTTACATAAGTTTCGATATCGGTTCGCATATTTTTCCAGAAATACCTCTCTTTTACTCTATTATACATTCGCGCGGATCCCAAATGTCCGGCAATTGGAATGTCGTGGTTTTCGCGGAGTATTTTAGGTATCTCGGAGGGTGTAGGGTAAATTATAGTGTTGTGATAAATATGAACTGATATTTGAGTATTGTTAAAGATATAGCAGAACATGTTGTAAATTTTCGTCCAGATGTATCTGTCGAAAGGATTTTGGAAATTGGTAACGTCTAAATTTAGGTTGGAATCGGTGGAATTACGTAATACTTCGCATCGAAGATTTAGTAGGCTTTTATAAATATCTTCATAAGAGCTATTATGAAAATGGTATACTTTGGTGAACAGGAGATATATAGTTTTTCCCTTGTGGTCAAATGAGATGAAGGAGTAAAGAGTTCTTTCCCTGTCTAAGAGTTCTTGAGAATTTTCTAGGTTGCCTAGGATTTCTTCTACATGAGGGTTGGAGTCGTCGAGGTCGATGGAGGTGGGTATGACAATGATTTTGCAGTTGGTTTTCAGGATGCTTTCGTTATGTTCAAGAATGTTAGCGTTACTATTAAAGTTTTTGTTACTCATTGTTTTTAGGAATTTGCTATAATTATCGTCGCGAGAAGGATTTGGTGTGAGATCTTGTGATTTGTTGGATGTGGTAGGTGTAGGAGGGTCGTCGATTCCTGATAATGAATCGTCGTTTTCTAAGAGGTCTACAGAAGGTAGTCTATCATCGAGGTCTAAGGAATCAGTGGGTAATTGGATATCAAGATCGTCGAGAGTCAGAGGGCTAAATTGAGGTGTGGAATTATCTTCATTTTGATTAGAAGTGGATGGGATAGGATCAGAGTCTGATGGCTGAATTGGGTTTACAGGATATCGGGATAGGGCGTCAGCAGCGGCATTGAGTTTTCCTTTTTGATATTCGATTTCGTATTCATATTCCATTAGTTTTAATCGCCATCTTTGTAATTTGCTACTAGGATCTTTATGATTGAACAACCACTTTAGTGGTCTATGGTCAGTAATGATTTTGAATTTTCGTCAATAGAGATATGGGCGGAATGTTTTACAACCGAATAAAATAGCAAGGAGTTCTTTTTCAGTGGTGTTGTAGTTACATTCGCTTTTGTTGAGGGTTCGAGAGGCAAAAGCTATTGGCCTATCCTTGCCTATTGGACCTTGACTGAGTACAGCGCCGATAGCATAATTTGAGGCATCACACGTTAAGATGAAAGGGATGGAGAAATCTGGATAAATGAGGATGGGAGCAGAGGTAATTTTGTGTTTCAATTCGTCGAAGGCGACTTGTTGTTGGTTTTCCCATAGGAAGGGGACATCCTTTTTTAGGAGTTGGGTTAAGGGTTTAGCAATTTTAGAGAAATTAGCAATGAAACGGCGATAATAGGATACAAGACCGAGGAATGACTTAATGTCCTTTGGGGACTTGGGAGTAGGAAATTGAGTTACTGCTTTAACTTTTTCAGGGTTAGGTTTTACACCATCTTTAGTAATTTGATGGCCAAGATATGCGACTTCGCGTCGGAAAAACTCGCACTTGTCAGGTTGGAGTTTTAGATTGTAGTTTCGAAGCCGTTGGAATACTGACGAAAGATTATCGATGTGAGAGTTCAAGTCATGAGAATATATGACGATGTCGTCAAGGTAGACAAAACACCGTATGCCTTGGAGGCCAGTGAGAGCGGTGTTCATCAGTCGCTGGAAAGTGGCAGGAGCGTTTTTTAAGCCAAACGGCATCCTAGTGAATTGGTAGTGTCCTTGTGGTACACTAAAAGCTGTTTTAGGAGCATCTTCCTCATTAATTAAAATTTGGTGAAATCCTGACGCAAGATCAAGGGTTGAGAAGTATTTGCTCTGTCCTAGCTGATCTAAAATTTCGGATATCTGTGGTATGGGATAGCTGTCACCAACAGTGATGTCATTTAGTTTCCGATAGTCAATAACTATACGCCATTTTTGTTGTCCGGATGCGTCGATCTTCTTTGGGACAATCCAGATTGGTGAAGACCATGGAGACTCTGAATGTTTTATGATTCCCTGGTCGAGCATTTGGTCAATTTGTTTTTGAACTTCTTGTTTATGTACTTCTGGGAACCGATAAGATTTTTACGTTTATGGGATTTTGATCACTAGTTTTTATGTTATGTTTTAGAGCATTCGTGTGGGAAAGCTTATCGCCAGGAATAAAGAATATATCCGAATACTCAGAGCAAACATCGTGAAGGGCGCTTGCCTCTTCAGAATTGAGGTGAGAGATTCTAAGTAGGTTTAATACTTCTTGTGTTCGGAGATAGGAATCTGTGTTTTTAAAATGATAAACTGTGTGAGTGTTTACTGGGTCGAGAGGTTTGGATAAAGAATTTAAGGGAATTAGTGTAATATCGAGATTTGATTGAAGGGTTATAGCAGTTTCAGAGGTATTAATTACTGATAAATTAATTCTTTTATTTTCTTTGACCGCGACTAAGCAATTAGCGATAAGCAAATCTTCGTGATAGTATTGATCTAGTACAAGTCCTTCTTTTACCTCAGGGTTGGAAACAGAGCATTCTATGACGGTTTCGGATCTGGGAGGAATTACATAAGTAGGTTCATTAAAATATAATTTTATTTCATTTTTGCCTATTTTCAAAATTTCACGAGTGTAGTCGATTGTGCAGCCGAAAGCGATTAGCATATCGGTGCCAACTATACCATCATAAGGTAAGTTTATTTGAGGTATTATATGGAATCTGTGTGTGATACGATTTTTGTCGTTTATTTTTATCTCAAGTGGGAAATGGCCCATTGTAGGTGAAGCTTGATTGATAGGGTCGATACCATTTAGAAAAATTACTTCCATTGCGATGTCGACTGGTTTTTGTATAGAGGATCGTTTTAGTAGGCTAACAGTTGCCCCGGAGTCTATAAGGAGAGATAAAGTTGTGTCTGAAACCGAGGAATGCACGAGGATATGGGGTAAGCGTTTCTTTAATGGACCTATATTAATTTCGTAAATTCTGGTTTCAGGAATAGGATGAGGACCAGTTGAGTCTGAGGTGGGTTTAGCAAGTACGGAATGATCTATCTTACGTTTGATGAGGTCGGTGGATACGGAGGATACAGCGGTGCGACTAGGTTGCAAGTCCTTATCGTTAGCGAGTGCAGAGGATACAGCGGGAATAGAGGATACGGTGGGTGCAAAGGATACGGTGGATGCAGAGGATACAGTGGGAGCAGAGGATACAGCGGATGCAGAGGGTACAGCGGATGCAGAGGATACGGCGGATGCATAGCTACGATTTATTCGCGATCCCTATTACTAGGGGATACAGAGGATACAGAGGAGACAGTGGATACAGTGTCGCGTTTATTTCGCGAGTCCCTATTATAAGGGTATGCAGAGGATACAGTGGATACAGTGTTGCGTTCATTACGCATGTCCCTGTCGTAAGGGGATACATAGGATACAGTGGATACAGCGTTGCGATTATTTCGCGTGTCCCTGTCGTCAGGGGATACAGAGGATACAGTGGATACAGTGTTGCGATTATTTCGCGTGTCCCTGTCGTAAGGGGATACAGAGGATACAGTGGATGTAGTATTGGTGCCTTTGATATGGTAACGTTTTGGAAATCGATGTTTGGGTCTCACGAGACACCACCGTGAGCCCGCTATGCGTTTAAATCATCGTTTGATTTATCCTGATTTTCTGTATATTCACTGTTTTCATTAACATTTACCGCGTGGATTTGAGCTTGATTATTTTGATAACGCCTTGGAGATAGTCCGCGATTACTTTGGTTTCTAAAGCGGTTATTATTAAATTCACGTTTCCTACATTCCTCAATAGTGTGGCCCACGTTTTTACAGTAACGGCACACGGGAGGCCCTGAAGTAGACGGCCTTTGACTGTTAGCAATATTTGAATAGCCTCGCTGTGTTGGATTTCGAGCTTGCTGGGATTGACGTTGAGGCCAACGTCCTTGACTAGGTGAACCGGTGTGGATTGCCGAAGGATTACGTTTAAAGGAGGTTTGCAATATTTTTTCTTCAGATACAGCGAAGCCAATGGCTTCATTTAGAGTTTCAGGATCACGGCATCTGACTACCGTTGACAATCGAGGATTTAAGCCACTTACAAATGTATGCAATGCTAGGTCTTGCATTGCAGCGACACGGCCAGTCAGTTCACCTTTCTTTTTCGTTGGTATGGAGATGTTAATTTCTGTTAATAGTTTTGATAAGCAAGTTTCTACGCGTAGTGCGAACTGATTGACTGTTTCGCCATTAATTTGACAACAATCTTGGAGATCTGAGAGTAGTGCAGCATAGTGTTTTTTTTCGCCAAATTGATTTTTGAGAAACTCTTCTAACTGTTGCCAGTTCTCGAACTCTTTGATGGAGCACGCACTTTCAGCACGGCCTTCGAGTTGGCTTAGAATAAATTTTAATATTATGTCTTGTTGAGACGGTGACGCAAGACTTATTGCATTTCTGCAATTGTTTAAAAATGCATTCAATTTTTCGCGACTTCCATCGAATTTATTAATAAATTTGCTTAAAAAGTTCATGTAGATTTCTTTTACTTCCTTAGACATGGCAATAGGCTCGTCTTTGGGCATAGCAAGTTAGTCAAAACAGCGATAACGCTTGGGGTACGGAGTTGCGATAAGAATGGAATGTTGCACTATTCTCGGTACTGAGCGATAAAGAAATAATACAATGAACAAAGAATGATTAATTAAATGTTACTAAGACTAATATGTACTTTGAAACTCTTTAACACTTTGGATTAAATTAAAATTATGCGATGGAATTTTATAGTTAAATCACTGACACTTTTTCACAACACGGATAGCTTCGATGTAGGATTAATTAATGTACTTACAGGAATACTGCAATTACGACGGCAACACGAAACATTTCGTAGTCAGGCGAGATCACCCAAGGTGAGTGATAGGTTTTCGGTGTATGCCCAACAAGGCACGTGAGGGTCTGGTAAGACCAGCAGGATACAGCGGTGTTTGCACAGGGATGCAGGATACAGCGACACGGAGATGAGATTGGAATTATGTGCTTTTCACTGACACAATCACACGTAGAAATAGAATTTATTTAATTTATTTTCACAGAAATGAGGCGTTCCGAGGATTTACTTATTTCTTTAAAAAAATCCCTTAAGCTGCCACCAATGTTATACGGGACCTCGTAATTTAGGTTTTAAAAAAAACACTTTTATTTCATAATAAGAAATAGTAATATTAAAAAAATATAAAATTAAGAAAATGATAAATGTTACAATATTTAATTGGCCCGGAGTCGAAACTGGCAGACACGCGAGGATACAGAGAGAGATGTTAGGGATTCAGCGGCCGGGCAGAGACTGACTGCCCACCGGGAGCGGGAAGCAGAGTTGCCTTTAAGTGATTTCATGAGTAATTAGTGGAAATCTATGTAATCAATAATTATCCAAGACTAAGGGTTTTCTCTAGCATTGGAGAATCATAACAGATCGGTGTATCCAAATGATACACAATATGTAAATCTGAAAAAGAATAATATTTAATTTTAGCTGAGCTAAAAATTAAATACCGCTTATTACCGCATTATTTGCTTGCACTGCATAAACGGTTACATATAATATGTGAAGAAAAGAAAGTCCGCGGCAACGTATATTTAACTTTTATCCTGAAAGAAATATGGTTGCATTAATGTTTAATAAAAGTATTTTGACCCGGCAAAGATTAATGTAATATTAAAGTAAAATAGTAAAAAAATGTCCATCACATTCATACCAAAGTAATCCAGATTTATTGTATAGAACATTATTTAAGCTTATTTGCAATGATTTTGATTTGATGATACTTTTAGTTCTAAAATATTCCTTGAACAATCGCAAGGCATTCAATGAAGGGGTGGCAATAGGATTCCATAAGAACAGACAAAAGTTATATGAAATTTCCCGTGAAAGGTCTTTAATCCTAGCGTCGAATTTAAGGAATAAGTAAAAATATTCAAAAGTGTGCTTCATAGCCAAGTCTTTGTATTTAAACAAAATAAAGACAAAGAAATTAAAATAACATGGAGCATATTTAATAGTGAAACTGGTAAGATCAACTCTCGCTATTCAAACTGCCAGTTTGCAAGTTTTAACAACTAATTAACTAAATCACATCAGGACGATGCAATGGTTTTAGAGAAATATTTTACTGATATTCCGATCTTAACCACAAAGTCACTGAATTCTTCTCCTATCATCGCCGAATCATTAGTTAAACAAGATGTAAATGTAAACATAGAATTTTACATTTCATAAAGTATCATCAAAAGATATTGTAAAATGTTTTTAAATTAATGATATTAATAAAACCGCAGTTCTGTGGGGGATTTCCGTTAAAGTTATTGCGTCTATAATAGATGCAATCGCACCTCAACTGTCTATTATTTTTAATACTAGTATCGAATCTGGTGTGTTTCGC
Organism: Parnassius smintheus behrii; assembly: GCA_036936625.1. Lineage (NCBI taxonomy): Eukaryota > Metazoa > Arthropoda > Insecta > Lepidoptera > Papilionidae > Parnassius > Parnassius smintheus. The sequence goes on along the minus strand of JAUPFT010000003.1, from coordinate 30,143,336 downwards.
ATGTGCATAGTAATGAAGCATAGTAAAGTAATACCTTTATTTAAATCTGGTAGTACATTGGATACCATCAAGTTTAGACCTATTTCTGTACTGCCAATATTTAGTAAAAATTTTGAAGAAATTATTCCTCATCAAATGTAAAAAAAAATTTGAAATATATAATATTTTTGTAAATAACTTACTACATAAAAATCAATTTATATATTTTAAGTAACTGAGTTACTTTGTCATATAATTCTAATAATCTTATCAACATTACGAATGTCAATTAATGTTTGTCGGAATATTCGTCCTTCAATCACGCTTGAACGGCTGGACGGATTGTAATGAAATTTGAAGTAGAAGTAGATCACATGGTGGAATAGGACATTGTACTTTTTAATACACTTCAGCGAAGATTTATGTCGAAACGTATATAATAAGCCTAGCGAAGTGGACAAATAACAACTAGTAAAAATCTTTGTAGAGTAGGTAAAGTTGGAAAAATTTGAAAACAAAAAGAATTCTGACTTTATAAAACAGAATCAGAAACTTTTATTTAATATAGATAGTAATACTTATAGAAAGTCATTTTTTTCATTTACTGCTGGTTTAGAAAAAAAAACCTCTGTCCTGGGAAGAACCAGTAATAAACCCGGCGGGGCTTTTTTTAGAATTAACAGCTTACAATCATGTATGTTATAATTAACAACACTAAATAAAATATAAATGGCTTGGCAGCGATCACCTTTCCCAGTAATGATTATCATCCATTCATCACACAGTTAAACATAAATGCAAACACCGTATTTGTTTCAGGATAAAAGTTAAACTTATGTTGCCGCGGACTTTTGTTTTCTCATATTGACGAAAGCTGCCTTCCATGAATTTGGATCTAAGCCTTGGGAGTAGGAATACCAGAAATGACGCGTTAAAATCAATGACAACTCCTGAGTACACGTCTTCAGCACAATGGAAGGGACTCCATCAGGCTCACTGGACTTAATGACGTCCAGGAAGAAGGATGCTTTTCGAAACGAGCGCTGAGTAAAACGCACATTCGGCATGGAGCACTCACACTGCAGGATAGTCGACGGTGAGTTCCCCTCGTCATTGAGAGTCGAATAAGACCCAAAGAGAGAGCCTAACAGATCAGCTTTCTCCTTTGCGGCATGGGCCAGTGAGTCTTCTTCTCTTTGCAGAGATGGAAGAGATGGCTGACGTAAGTTCCCTTGGACAGCCTTGGCGAGAGACCAGAATGCACGGGTTCCCGAAGAAAGGCAAACTAACTTCCCGCCAATTTTGCCAATATGCTCAGATCTTGCCTTGGCAATGACTGTTTTGGAGGGCCTAGAGGAGGAATTATATTTTTTTAAGAGCGCTTGTGTTTACATCCCGAGACGTTGATGCGTCAACCGAGACCCGGTACCACTCCCGCTTATGGCGTGATGCTATTTTACAGGAGCGACCAAACCATGACTGGAATCTGCCTCCAAAGTACATCGCGGACGATAAAATAAATAGTTTCATACCCTGAAGTACCACGTTAGCAACAAAATCCATAATATATTAAGCAAATTATTCAAACTTTCCACACGAAAATGTTATTTCCTTGGTATATTTTTAAGGATTATAATACGGTTGATAATGAGCTCCGAGAACGATCGTCGCTACCGAATTATATTAATTGTAGTTATTACTTATAGATTTTTGTAAACTAATAATTATCAGACATTTACCGTGTAGTGACGGTGTGAGAATATCCACTACCCCATATCGTCCCGTGGGTTTCGTAAGAGGCGACAGAGGGAAACAAATCTGGAGATGGGCAGCAGCGTCTTCCTAAAAACTACTAAAATTCAAATTAAAATGCGGATGGTAGCCCGCTAGCCAAGCGTAGCAACTATGGAAAATATCCCCACTAAGAGGATTGCCTATTGGGGGATGCCTATGTTAAGCAGTGGTAACTGTAACGGATCCTCAAGAATTTTTTTCGATAGTTAGAATGTTGTTGTTTGATAATGTTGCGCGCCTAAGTTGACGTCATGTTGTGTCAGGGACGAGTGCGGGGGGAACTTTCCAGAAAATAACATCACTAATCTTTCAACCCACAGTGCCACCTGGTGTCGAAATGAAGAACTAAGCTTCTAGAAGCCGACACTCGAACTTTCGACGCCTTGCGCGTATTTACTTGAATGTTCTGGATGTTTCGGTGCTAATGTGTATTTATAGGCGCTGCAAGGTGCGATCGGGGAAGTATTGAATTTGGCGAGGCAAGCGAAGCTTCGGAGCGGAATAAAGTGAAATAGTTTATTAATTATTAGTGTTTTAAATTTTAATTAGTGTAAAGTGAATTAAAGTGTTAATTTCGGTAATTTAATCGGCAGTTTTTATAATACCTAATATGTAATTTTAATGTGTGGGTCAATGGTATCGCGATAATTAGTTGTCCCCTCTTGTTTTGAATCAAATATATTACTTCCATTTAACTAAGGTGGTGCCGTGGAAAGTACGACATAGAGCAACTGGAACAGGAGATGGGTAGAAGTATCCTTCTGATAAAAATTTAATGAAACAAAAATTCTTTTTTGGTTCGTTGTTATTGGTTTTCAATACACCTACCAAGCGTGGCAACTAACATAGATATCTACCTCCCCCGTCCCCCTCCCCTATCAGGCACTTTATTGGGGACGCCTATGTTCAACAGTAGACTATTGATATAATAACGTATTGTGTGTAATGGCGAATTAATGAATGGTGCCAATAAAAGCGGAATATTCTATGGTGTATTGTTAAGTGGAATTTTAATATAATGGTGACGATGATAGAACCATCTAGTATTATCCTGTATTTTGTATTTACATTACGTAACAAACATTTATTTTTGTTTTTATATATTTATATTCTATTTTACACCTGCTTACAACTCAATACCGTAAAGAGTAAGCAAAAAAAATATTTTTAATGCACAACTTTGTAAACTAACATCAAAAGTTAAACCATAAAAGCCGTCTCTAGAAATAACATTTGAATAGTTTGTGGCGTTATTTTTATGACCCAAGCGTCGCCGTTCGATAAAAGTTACTTTAAAAATATATCACTAAAGAAATTTTCAATGAGTCGCGCTTTAATTTAACCTATGCTATTGTTATATATTTTTTAAATTAAATGTGTATGAACTTTTTTATTTTATTTTATAGGATAGGATGACAAACGAGCACACGGTCCACCTGATGGTAAGTGGTTGCTGTGGTACATAGACATCTACATCTGTCCTCGATTATGAATCAAATTGCAGACGCGTTGTCACCCGTGAGGACTACTAAGATGGAATGCCTCGTTTCCAGTAAAAAGTGTCTCGGGTTCTCTACACTCACCATACGAAACACAGCAGCATTAAGCTACTATTTTACGCTGGTATTCTGTGAGAGTGTGGTCCTTCCCCGGTCGAGGCGACCCATTCGTGCTGCAACTACGTACTGTAAATTCGACTTTTATATTTAAAAATTACACAGGTTTATTTTTATTTTTGACTCCATTTGATTTTTATACTACATAATGAAATTTTTAAATTCTATTAGACGCTACGAGTGCTCGTACTAAATTTGTTTTTCTCATAATTGCCTGTCCACTTACACTCATTTTTTTTCTATCAAGATTTTCTTTCCGCTGTCCTACTCGTCAGTTTTGTTAGAGTTCAAAAGTTGGGTATAAATTTATATAATACTAGTTTTTGCACGCGAATTCATCCTCGTGGAGTTCGGTTATATCACGCCCATGTGTGAAAAAGAGTCTGCTGGTACAAACTACAATTATAACTGGATGTCGCAGGCAAAAGCTACCTACAAAACTTTTTTATACACCACATTTTTTGCTAATCTATTACTGTGTGCCAAAATTACCAGCCTACTGGGCGAGCTTACGCGTGAGCAAGTCACATAGAATTGCCTGTGTAAAAACAATTTTCTCTCAAGTCTATACCCGCAAATTTTAATGTCTGCCCTTGTGATTTGTTTATGGTCATTGCAAAGTAGACTTTAAGGGGAAACTGTATTCGTTTGAATTCAAAGGGAAGATCATTCGGGATTAAGGGAATTCTTTGTACAAATACTGTTTCCCCTTGTGCACATCCAGTAATAATTGTGGCTTCCACTACATTGCGATGTAACGTTTTTACTTATATTCTGGTTCCGTTGCACAGTTGAGGAGGTTTTAAATTTCGCAACAACATAACAGGAGTTCCCACGTGTGGAATAAGCTTATGATGTGGAAGATCCAATGGTTTCAGTGAATTTAGAAATTTGACGGGGTAGTTAATTGCGTCATCTGTGTTGACCACAGAGTCTATTGACGTGTACACCATTTTTTTCCCCTCAAAAGACGTTAACAGTATATCGTTAATTGCTGCTACTTGGTCGTTTTTCGGGTTAGTATGGCACGTTCACACAACAATTCCATTGGCTTATTGTGGATATGAGCAATATCTGGGTAATTTTTTATATTAACTCCTGTAACGTAAATACAACTGTGCACAAATTATCAGGGATGGTTATCATTCCGTCATTTATCGGGTAATCACCGTCACCGATTTCAAGTAGGTGTACTCGCATATTTTTGAGAGCTTTAGGATTTTAATTAGAGGCCATAAAGTGGATATCTCAAGACAAGCCTTAACTTCATCTGCTCTAGTTCCTTTTGACACTACTGGTAGAGTCTGTCTAAAATCTCTAGCCAGCAAAACCGTTACACCACCCATTAATTCTTATTTACTCTTATATCTTATAGAATTCTGCTTAAAGTCTCTACGCCACCCTTATGAGCCATGGTTATTTTATCCCACACTATCATTTTCGTGTGTTTTAATACTTCAGCAAAATTACTTTGTTTCGATATATTACAAATGGGAGTATCAGCTGTTGATAAAATGAGTGGTAACTTGAAGGTATCATGAGCAGTTCGTCCACCCTCAAGCAGTGTAGCTGCGATCCCAGAAGAAGTCACAGACAAAACCAATTCCGTGAGTACTTCTAACTTTTCCTATAGCAAATTTATGAGGAATGCTTTGCCTGTTCCACCGGGAGCATCCAAAAAGCATATTCCATTAATTTGATTCAATTTTTGTGATAATTTGATTATAAACTGCTTTTTCTCGACATTCAGTGATCCTTCATTAATTTTAACCGTGTTTTCTAATGATGCTAAGTCGTAACTTGTCTCTTTAAGTAACTCACTAATTTCAAATTGTTGTTCTTTGCTTGGCTGAGGTAACCCATACTCTTTTAGTAGCTGACCATCCAACGCTAACACGGCAACTTCTTTTACCAAAAGGCTAATGCGAGGCGATGTGGTATTTGTCAAATGTTATGTGCTCTACATCCACATCTCCCTGTCTTTCTAATTGTCTTTTTAAAACCTTCAGATAGGTATTCCTTGAATTTATCCCAAAGGCTTAAAGGGTTTGATACTTGGCAGAACACTAAAATAATCGTAAAAAGATCCCGAATCATTTGCGGTGATTGGCAAAGTGCTGCCTCTAACGTAATTGTGAACAAATGCTGATCATCTTCAAGCAAGTCGAGAGCTTTGCACACTGATTGGAACGTGGAATATACATAAACATCTACAGTTTTTAACGCTTCGAATGAAATTGGGCCCCGGATCTCATGAAGAAGCATGCAATGGTGATAGAATTCTGTATTGTTCGGATGCACACTATAAACCCTGCCCAGAACGTGCTCTTTTTGGCCTCTGGTCAGCCTTCAATGTTTGCTCCTCTCTTTCTCCTTTGGAACTTTCTTTTATCCTAAACATAGTATGCGGGTACTTCTAGATAGAGCAATGTTTTTGCGAAGTTATCCACTTTACACAAATCGAAAAAGATAGGAGTGTGGTTGTTGGAGGTCTATTCACTCTTTCACTCAGATTTTTTTCCAGATTTGCTCATCAAAATAAACCCTTTGTCCATTTTCCAAATGAACAGCGAGGTGGACTACGGGAGGGAAAAGCTCATGAACGTGAAATTCAAGGATTTGCCATACTGCCTCTGATGAACTTACATATCTTCGACTTGTGTAGGTTTTAACTGCATCCTTCTCATTTTCTAATGCAAACAATGCCTGATCTGAACCTTTATTTACGTGTTTACAGACGTATTTTATTGATTTCACTGAATGACGATATTCCACATTTAAGTGAGTGTTAAATGTTTCAATAATACTAGATTATAAGGGACTACCCAGTGATTATCTATGGTTGTGCTTTTGATATCAACAGAGAACCCACATTTATCTAGTAAACGACTGTTGTACTGCAGATAACCGTCTTCACCAGTTTGAGTTTCCCTAATGAGAGCCCTGGGGTATCGTTTACTGCACATGTTATCTTTCATACATATATATTCATTTACGTTTCATGTATAATAAAATTCCACATGGACTATATATCATATTACCTTAAACGATTTCGTGAAGCTCTGGGTCACGTTTGGGATCCGATATTTCAGCACAAATTATATTTATACAATACAATATAATTGAGATTTGATCCGGATTAATAAGCGATAAATATGTGAAATATGTGACGGATAATATATAAATATGTGGAAGACCTCTTTTTTGCCATTCCGTTGAGTACATATAGCATTGCACTTCACCATATATTTTGCCTTTTGTCAATAATTTCATGATCTTTTGCACCTTTAGTTGAAACCCTCTCGAAATTACATCGAGTCTATCATGATATTGTTGTCCTTGAAACAATTACTCTGTTATCTCGTCCCATGTGCAAGTGATAATAAGATCAGGCCGTCCGTAATTCCTAACATAGGTCATAGCGTCCTGTGTTCTTTCGTGCATATACCTAGGTGCCCCCGTAAAAGATGATGGAAGGACAACCAATAGTCCTAGTTGGTTGGCTTCTGCGTCTTGTCGTCCAATAGCATCTTTTAAATGGATGTAACTATCAGCACGTAATTTGGCTTGATTATTTTTGATATAATTTAATCTATTTTGTCTTATTTAATATATTTCTATTTTGGCGTATATATCCACCAAATATTGACTAAAAAGGGCACGATAGTTAACTAAATACTTACCTTCTCCTTCTTTAATCATTATTGTACACGAATAGAAGCTTGCAGAAGAGACAGTTTTATTAAGCGGCAACTTAGTTGTGCGATCGCGTTGTGGTATGTTGACTGAATATTCATCATCCTTTCAGCAAAATATCAATGAATACTGTAGCTCATCATATACTCATTGTATTTCACTAATACGCTGAAGTGAATTACTTCGGCTCTCGAGAATGATGTCCCTTCGATCAAAATGTTGATCCACTAACACTAAAGCCACTTCATTTGTAGTTGGTGCATTGTACCTGTGTATCTATGTTCTTCTGGTGGTTTTTTATCAACACGTATGACAACTTTGTACGACTCTGAAGGAGGGACTTTACCAATGGCACCTTTCAATTATTTTATATATGGGTTCACTTGATGCAGCATATACTGCAATTGTTTGATTAAATTTGGAATTATCATACGTGGTAGAGCCATGCTACAGTTATATTAGTAGTTTAGTTGTAGCACGAATGGGTCGGCTCGACCGGGGAAGGACCACGCTCTCACAGAATGCCAGCGTGAAATAGTAGCTTAATGCTGCTGTATTTCGTATGGTGAGTGTAGAGAACCGGAGACCCTTTTTACTGGAAACGAGGCATTCCATCTTAGTCCTCGCGGGTGACAACGCATCTGCATTTTGATTCGTAATCGAGGATAGATGTAGATGTCTATGGGCCACAGTAACCACTTACCATCAGGTGGACTGTGTGCTCGTTTGTCACCCTATCCTATAAAAAAAAAAAAAAGAATTAAGTTAGGAAATTTAGAACATCGAATCTTTGGTTCTCGATCGTCTTCATCTATGAAATATATTTTAAGGTAATGAGCGTCATGTTCGGCTATTGGTAATATACTTTCAATTAAATGGTAGACCCTAGGCTTGTACTTTAAAAGTCGCTGAAAACCCATCAACTGTTACTGGAGTGTCGGTGCCTCTTTTACGCGGGTTTTCATCATTCATCCAAAGATGCGTAAAAAAATCCACGTTAAAAAGTTGAAATTAAACGCAATATAATTCGTAAATTTAATTTTATTTCATGTGTAAAATTCGTGTAAATATTAGAAATCATTATAGAACTTCATTTATGAAATTTTGCAGTCTACTCAAATGTAAAAATTATATCACCATTAATCTTATGTTGCCAATCAATATTAAATGAGACCAATTATATGAATCAAATATCGTAAATAAACATCTTACCGTAAACTAATAGATGACAATGATATTCATCATTTTTTATTAAAACTTAATAAACTTTAATGATGAAAGAATATAAAGTGTAAGATGTAAATAATGCAATGTTCATTCCAAGACAATTACCTTTCTTACGGATAGATACATCGGAAGACATGCTTGATATAAAAACGACCCTGGATTCGAACCCAGGACCTCATGATTAGCAGTTGCACTACTATAACCACTGAACTAACGAGGCAGTTAAATAATATATAATGAAATTATGAAAAACTTATTTATTCACGTGTCCCTATAACATATATCTATTTTTTTAATTTATTAAGAAACCAACAGCGTTCTATATAGTTTACATTAAACAATAGTATTCTTATAATAAGACCAATAACAGGTTTCCCTTAATTACTATGACATAGCATACTACGGTCGTAATAATTAGTAACCGGTGGGTATAGACTCATATTACACTTAAATCATTAAATTGAATTGTTGCACCTGTTCCCTCAGGCAGCACGCACATTCAAATGTTTCAAAAAAAATCATGAAGATATGTACACATATACATTAATGAAATCATTAACATCACACAATGTTCAACGGTAACAGACATATACACAAGAATACACACATGTTATTTTTTTTAACAAACAAATACACGAAGACACACATGTTATTTATTATACACTAGGTTAGCAGTATAATAGTATTATTTTACTTTACTGTAAAATAATAATATTATATGCCTAATATTAATCATCTACGTCCAATAGTCTTTAAGAATTCAGAAAAAACCTTTGACAAACAGGCATAGAGACACAGACACGGAGGTGACTCATTAGAACAACATTTATTAATGTTGCTAAATTAAAGTCCACGCGAGCGAAGCCGCGGGTAAAAAGCTAGTCCTTGGTAAATTTTCTATCATCCAAATTATACATACAAAAGAGATATCACTCATAGTTTCCGCGTAATCTTCCACGAAATAAAAACATTTCTATCATTTATCGACTTTTTTTGCTCAATGTTTAGTTATCTAAAAAAAAATCTCGCTTTACCGCCAAGAAAAGTATGACTAAAGTAAAGAATAACATTTTATCCACTCACCTTCTCCCTGCCGGGTGAGCGCTCCAAAAAGTGTTCCGAATCGCAATGTTTTCCAGATTTAAAAAAATCTGTACACGATACACGAAAAGTGTCGTCGAGATTATCCTAGATAAAATTCCTTAAGATAAGTAAGTACTCCATTAATTTTTCCAGTTGTCCCATACGTTGCTATCTAAAATGCTTGAACAGGGTGTCATGTCATGTCGCGCGGTTCAGACACGTTGTACACGCGGCTGAAACCGCGGGTAACAGCAGTAGCAAATAAATGTTGTAATAATTATTATTGTACTAAAATCTATATAATAGTAACAACAATTAATATATTTTGGTAGCGACGATCATTCTCGGGGCTCTTTATCATCCATATGTATAATATCCTTATAGGTATTATTCTATGTAAATAACACTTTAGAGTGAACAGTTTAAAGATTTGCTTGATATATTATGAAATTTGGTAACAGGGCGAAGCACAATGTCAAAGATGCAAATCGTTCGTTAAGCGTCCGCCTACCAAGCATTACAATTTTTTTAATAGAATAAGGGCGACAAACGATCACACAGTCCACATGACGGTAAGTGGATGCTGGGGCCAATAGACCTACATTTACCCTCAATTAAGAATCAAAACGCAGATGCGTTGTCACACCTGAGGACTAGGATGGAAAGCCTCGTTTCCAGTAAAAAAGGGTCTCCGGATCTCACTACACTCAACATACGAAACTCAGCAGTATTAAGCTGCTATTTTATGCCGTTATTCTGTGAGAGCGGGGTCCTTCTCCGGTCGAGCCGACCCATTCGTACTACAACCAAAATATAACAGCAGCGTGGCTCTACCACATTTACTTAAATTAATATTTAATATTAATTTACTTATTATTAATTTAATTTATAATTAAATTATGCAAAATTTAATTATAAATTTAATTTATAATTAAATTATCCAGCAAATCAAGGAAGAAAACGAAAGAGACCTGTCTATAGCGATGAACTTTTACAAATTGATGACTTAAAGAAAAACCTTATTTACCAAAACATATTGAAAAATATCAGTATCATATGTATGCAAACGGCACACAATTTTACGTCTCGTTCAAACCCAGTCAATGGAAAACAGCTGTTAAGGAACTAAATGACAATCTAGAACATGTCGCTGTGTGGTCTGAGCATAACTGTCTGCTACTGAACCCGACTCAAAGTATTATATAAAATTAGGCTATATTTGTTGGAGGAATTGCATATACAGCTGCTCGAACCGGTCGTCTTATTCAAGTTTAATTATGCCGATGCTGTATAAGGTCTACGATTACTGGTGAACAATACGATTACAGAACGAAACGGCTTGCTCAGCGCGTTCAAAACCCTTGGCCCTTTTTTTTCGAGGGCATGTCTTGCCGTTTTTCAATGATCACTCCATAGTTAAAATGAAGTCAAGACTGAAATTGCATCTAGCGTGCTTGCTTATAGGCGTTATAAAGCATCAATAACCGTCTTAATGTTACGATAAACTCGGCATGGTTGCTACGTAGGACACTCAATAAGTTTTGAGATATACAAAAAGTATTCTAGATACTATTAATATTTATATTACATCTTTTCAAAATATTTTCCATCATGCTCTATACAAAGTTCCATTTTCCTAAACCAACTCTGAACACTTTTGCCAGTCTTGATCTGATAGGGCGGCAATCGCTTCTTCGAAGGCAGTCACGGCTTCTTCGGCGCTTGAAAAAAACTTGCCTTTTATTTTTTCTTTGACTATTGGGAACAAAAAAAAATCACAAGAAGCTAATTTAGGGCTGTAGGGTGACTTAGAGTTTCAAAACCAAATTCCTCAATAAATGCTTTTGTCCTAAGGGAGGTATGTGAAGAAGCGTTATCGTGATGTAGCATGATTCCCCAAAGCCCTGTCTTTGGTCTTCTCTCCCGCACAGCTTGAAAAGCTTTGGGTAATGCATCCGTAGTATACCATTCAATTTTCCAGCACTGACGTCGACAAATGTCCGCTCCGCGAAAGAAACAAGCCACCATTTTTTTGCTGACGTTGCGAGATCTTTGCAGTTTTGTCGTTAACTGTCCTTCTGAGTAGACCCATACCGATGATTGCCCTTTATTTTCCGGATCATATTGATAGATCCATGTCTCGTCACCAGTAACGATTTCTGCAACACGCCTAGAAGCCCCGTTTTCAAAACGTATACGCATTTCATGGCACCAATCCACACGAGTTTGTTTTTCGCTTTCGTACAGCAAACGAGGGATCCATCGACAACAAAGTTTCCTCACTCCAAGATTCCGAAAGAGGATGGTATGAATGCTCTCAAAACTAATACCTACAATCTTTTCGATGTCCGTATATGTGATTCGTGGGTCTTCCTTCACCATCATTTCAGTAGTCCATACATTTTCTGCTGTTACTGCTGTTTGCTGGGCCCCGGCTTTTTGGTCATCTTTAAGGTTAAGGGGAAATAGAAAAAATACTACCTTAAATGGCTTAGCAAGATCCTTCGTTATGCTGAAAATATTGCAGCATTAATTTTGAAATAAATATATGGTAAAGTTGAGGATTAATGTTAAGTACTTTGTTAGACAAAAACACGATTCCGTAAAATTTTCTCGATAGAAAAAAATCCAAAGTTACCTACAAACTGAACAATAAACCGCTGGTATTCATAAAATACTTTAAATTAGATCATGAATCTTTGCATACTAACTGAACTAGCTATAGAGCAGGGCTTATGTTTTTTTTTAAATTACCATTATTTTCACTGTAAAAAGATATTATCTAAACAATCGGCGTCTTGAAGCTTGTTTCCTGCCACCTGGTCAGTATTGCTTCGGTTTTTGAACGGGAAAGCTGTGTCGCTTACCATCAGAATATACATTGCGCAACAGGACGACGTAAAATTAAAATGGGAAATAGCCGTAATAAAAATAAGAAGCGACTGGGTTAGCGTAAAGAAACAGGCATAAATATGATAAACCTAATGAAATAAATATCTAACGACATATCTACTTACAGTAATATTAGTGATTACAAACATTTCGGTACATCATACGACGCGCGGGGAAGTGGGGGGGGGATTAGAATTTGAGCTGAGTTATATTGCCCCTTAGTTTTACCCCTTTTGAGTCAGCAACCCACGTAAAAACTGTTGTGCGTGGTGGAGCTGAGTCCCCTAATGCTGATTGTAACTGTATTTACAAAGATTGTAATTGCAAATTTAAAATCATAAAAGTTCATAGCGCGCAAATGTTTACGGTTAAGATGCATCGTTTTAATTGAAAAGCGCGGGAAGCGTTGCAGGGAAATTAATAGAACTTCGTTTTTTAATATTGAGCAATTGGCTTATAGAGTTCTATTTTTAAATAAATTAGCTTTTTAGAAACACATACCACGGGTGCGTTCCATTTTTAAATTTCGAGCATCTCAAAACTTATTGAGTGACCTACGTACAATGAGGTAATGCGATAGAAGACAGTGCGCTCGCAGCAACTTTCTATACAAAAGTGTAATATATGGGAGCATTTCGTTATGCAGCCTCCAAAATATGAAATAACTTACTACCTTTTAGGCAGCTAAGCTCTATTACTAAAATTAAAAGACGCCTAAAACAGTACTTATTAAATGCACATAAAGACCGAGCATTGTTAACACTAACATTTCCTATATTTGATATTTATTTGAGAGGTACATTTTTTTTCATTGTTGATGTTATGTTGGTATAGTTTAAGATCTCGCACTGTATCTTGTTATTTATTAAGTATATAATCTGTATCTTTTTATATATTGTATATATATATATATATATATATATATATATATATATATATATATATATATATATATTATTTAATTAATTGTTATATACGTACTTATATGTTTTTTCATAGGGTTCACGTATACGGATAGTTCTTGTGGAACGGTACACGGTAACTGGTTTCGGAGGTAAATACGAATGCAATTTAGGAGGACAACACAAAACCAACGTTAGGTTTCCAACCTGGCACCATACTGAATTGGTTCCTAGTTTTTGGCACAACCATGAGGGACTAGTTTTGAGAATATATGTATAAATTTTTCCTACTTTTAATTATCTTTGTTATCACAATTTTTAGCTGTGTTTTAGTTCTTGAAATTATATTGTTACGAGCTTGAGGTTCGTGACAATAAAAATTGCCGATAGAATTACCTAAATTAACACTTTAATTTACTTTACACAAATTAAAGTTAAAAACACTAATAATTAAACACACTAATTCACTTAATTCCGCTCCGAGGCTTCGCTTGTGTCGCCGAGTTCAACTCTGCCTCGATCGCATCTTGCAGCGCCTATTTATTTAAATTAGCAAAGAAGCGTCCCGAATATTCAAGTAAATGCGCGCAAAGGGACGAGTTTGCGAGTATAGATTTTCTAGAAACTTAGTTCTTCGGATGGCGCTGTCGGTTGAGAGATCTGTGATGTCATTTTCTGCAACGCTCTACTCGCTCTCGTTCCTGACACTAGATGGCGCTAGTATATCGTCGACTTGAGCGCGTAACACTGCCCCCTCCTAAGACATGCTCGTCCCGAGCATTATCGGTCCCATAATAACGCGCCAAGCGATCCACATGGACGATCTTAGGAGTCCCTCTTACGCCTTTCTGTATCCGGTAGGTCACATCGTTGATCCTGGTTACAATCCGGTACGGGCCGTTCCATTTAGCTTGAAGCTTAGGAGATTTCCCTTTGCTGCGGACTGGATTGTGCAACCACACTAATGAACCTTCGTTGAACCCTTTATTGTTCATTTTGCGGTCGTACCGGGTTTTCATTTTCTCAGACATTTGCTGGCCCGATTGTCTGACGTGCTCATAAATGTCATTCATTTTGTTCCGCAAGTCATTTGCATAATCGGTTATACTGCGTGGGGCATCAGGTGGTATCCCGGTGATCAGGTCTGCAGGCAACCGTAATTCTCTTCCAAAGTTTGCGAAAGCTGGTGTCACTGATGTACTTTCGTGAACAGCGCTTCGATATGACAACAAAAACGGTTGTATGTGCTTGTCCCAATCTCGTTGCCGATGTCTACAACTTTTGCTAGGTACCTCTCCAAAGTCTGATTAAATCGTTCTACCATTCCATCAGATTGCGGGTGATAAGAAGTCGTTTTTGTTTTATGAGTACCCATAACTCAGCAAGTTTCCTGGAATATTTGAGACTCAAAATTCCTTCCTTGATCACTGTGAATATGGCTATTCTCTCCCATGGTGCACCAACATTGTACAACTTCAATGCACCTCTACTACGAGTCTGAGGTCCCTTTACAGCCGCACAACTTGTACATTTGCGACACCAGTCCTCGACATCGCTTCGACAGTGGACCCAGTAAAACCGTTCTCGGATCTTCAGTAGAGTTCTTTTAACTCCCAGATGGCCTCCTGAATAATCATTATGGTACAGCTGTAGAACATCCGGTACTTTAGCTATAGGGACAACCATTTGTGAATGACAGCTGTCTCCCCGAACATTTTCCCATTTACGGCACAGAACTCCATCCTGAAGCAGCAAGCTGTCCCACTGGGCCCAATAGCTTTTAGTGGTCGAACTCATCGCTGAGACGTCGCTCCACTTGGGCTTGGGAGCACTGGCCTTCATCCATTCCAGGATCGGCTTGATGTCCGAATCTTCCTGCTGTGCACGTTGTAAGCTGTCCTTCCACTCGTTGCTGAGGTGGTCTGCCCTGAGCATCCTCATGGATACCACTTCCTTACTCTCTTGCCTAGTACAATGGTTGCAATCTTCAGGACAAGGTCTTCTTGACAATGCATCTGCGTTGCCGTGAGATTTTCCGCTGCGATGTTCGATCTCAAAGTTGTATTCCTGCAGTAGTTCAATCCACCTCGCAACTTGTCCTTCTGGATTTTTAAACTACAATAGCCATTTTAGTACAGCATGGTCAGTCCATAAGTGAAATTTTCGTCCCAGAAGATATTTGCTAAAATGCTGCAACGACTTTACCACAGCGAGCAATTCGCGTCTTGTGACACAATAGTTCCTTTCCGGTTTTGACAACGACTTGCTGAAGTACGCTATCACGACCTCTTGGTCTCCATTCCGTTGAGACAACACACCGCCAAGTCCTATATCACTTGCGTCTGTGTCAACTATGAATTCTTTGCTTGCATCAGGGTATCCCAAAATAGGTGTTTTGCACAGACGGTCCTTGAGCTCCTGGAATGCGATATTGCAACTTTCATCCCAGCAGAAATGTCGCTTCTCCTCGGTTAGCTTGTGCAGAGGTTTGGCTATATCTGCAAAGTTCTTCACAAATCGCCGATAATAGGAGCACAAACCCAAAAATGCTCTAACCTGCGTCTTGCCTTTTGGAACCGGCCAACCCTTAACGGCGGCGATTTTCTCCGGATCCGTACGGATACCTTCTTCCGACACTACATACCCTAAAAAGTTAACTTGTCCTTTGAATAGTGAACATTTCTTCCGACTCAACTTGAGGTTGGCACTCTGAATCTTCATGAGCACGCGTTCCAGGTTCTGAAGGTGTTCCTCAAACGTACGGCCCACGATGATGATGTCATCCAAGTAGACCAGACAGGCATCGCCAATTAGCCCGGTAAGTACAAGCTCCATCAGCCTTTCAAATGTTGCTGGAGCATTGCACAACCCAAACGGCATTACTTTAAATTGCCACAGACCCTTTCCCGTCGAGAACGCAGTTTTCTCCTTGTCCTTAGGGTCAATTTCAACTTGCCAGTAGCCACTTTTTAGGTCCAGCGTGCTAAACCACTTTACTCCTGTAAGCATGTCCAGGGTGTCGTCAATTCTTGGCAAGGGATAGCTATCCTTCTTAGTAACGTCGTTCAGACGGCGGTAGTCAACACAAAACCGCATGCTGCCATCCTTCTTCTTTACCAGTACCACGGGTGAACACCATGGACTAGAGGAAGGTTCAATAACACCATCCTTCACCATTCCTTCAATCATGGTTTCCACTTCCTTTTCACGTGCTACCGGCAATCTTCTTGGCCGCTGACGGATAGGCAATTCTTCTCCTGTGTTTATTTTGTGTTGAACTAAGCCAGTCTTTCCTATGTCAGCATCGTTTGATGAGAATACATGGGCGTAATTGAGTAACAAATTCTTCGCCTTGACCAATTCGTTCGGGGAGAGAACACTGCGACAGTCTTCCAAAAGTGTGGTCATTTGTCCATCCTTGCTGGGGGTCCCACTCGATATATATTGGCACCGACGTAACCAATCCACTTCCTCACAGTACCAATCAGTGTGCCTTTTTCTATCATCTGTTCCCGGTCGCAAAGGTTCAGCACACGTACTCCTGAGATGTCAGTGGTCCAGACCAAGGTTCGAGCTACTTTCCATGGAAGGTCATTGTTTACCCTTTCCACAAGTACACAAAGGTGAGCTTGCCCAGCGTTTCGAGGAAGACTAACCGGAACAATCGTTTCCGATCTCGGCGGAAGAACAATCTTCTTAATGCTGTATACGTTCCCTGGTAATGCACCTTCCATAAAAAGTTCCTCCTGTCCACATTTCAAAACACCTTTCTTAACGTCGATCTCACAACAATTATTCCTCATAAAGTCTAGGCCTAGGATGCAGTCGTCCATTATATCAGCCACGATGACATTATGCAGGTAGATCACGTTGCCTAGCTTCAACTCCATCTCCTTCTCTCCACGGACGGGTATACGCTGACCGGTGGCTGTTACCAAATTAATGCGTTCTCGTTTGTATGCGGAGTCCCCAAGGAACTGACTTATAAGTTGGGAACTAACAACCGTACGAGAGGCTCCAGTGTCTATGGTCAGTTTACACGGCATTCCGTTGACCTCGCCCTTGATGATTAGACTGTTCCCATCATGGGTTTGTGAGATCGAGATCCTTGGGGCTCTTTTAACATTAGCCAGCACCCGCCCCGCAGTTCTGGCTTTTACTCGTTTCCCTGCTGCTGCTGGGCGGTGCTGTTGGCCGCACTACCCTCCTGAGACCGATCACCTTCCCTTTCTAGGGTTTGCTTAGGGCAGCTGGATCTAAGATGGCCCTTTTCCCCACAGTCATAGCACCTAGGGCTGTATCCTCGCTTGCGGTCGCGAACTGTAGCTGCTGCAACCTCCCTCCCATGGGAACGATGATTCTGCCGCACGGCTTCCATCTCCAGTGCATGGGCCAAGGCGTTCTTAAGCGTGTCGTGGTGCCCGAGTCTCATAGCAGCTCTGACTTCAAGGTCGCGGATGTCGTCGATGAATGTCTGAACCAGGTTCCCTTCAATGAGCGCAGGTACAGACTGGTATGCTTTTCGAACCATCTTCTCCACCTCAAGGGCCCACTGCTGCAGGTTTTCGTTGCTGCGCTGCACGCGATCTTTAAGCTGCGCGCGAAAGACGTGTTCCAGATGAGCGTCACCATATCTCGCTTCCAAGGCGTCAAGTGGCTGCTCGTAGGTCACTTTCTTACCGAGAGCTTCCAACACAGTTAAGGCTTGGTCGCGCAGGCCTAGGGTGAGTGCAGTCATGGCTTGGTTTTTATTCCAGCCGTTCGCCTCCATGACGGCCTCGAACTGGATTTTGTAGGCCGACCAGGAAGAGGTCCCGTCGAACGGCGGCACTTTGAATCCACGTAGCGAAGGTGTTGTAGCTACTACGGGAGCTGTAGTTCCATCCCCAAGTTTGAGGTCGTTCAGCGTTTTCTTCACGTCAGCCATCACGTTGTCAACCCGATTGTTCACATGGTTGATTCGGGTTTCATGTTCTTCGATTCGGGTTTCAGCTTCCACCAGGCGGTTGTCATGTTGAGCAACCCTATCCTTCACCTCCCTTATCTCTTTACCAAAGGTAGCGTGAAGGTCCTTCATGAGGAGCATCTGTTCCTGTTCCTCCTGTCCGCTCTGCAGCTGCTCTTTCAACTGACGGACCTGTTCCGCCTGCTGGCGAGCCCGCTCCTGCAGCATCACCATCAGAGCACCTAAGTCAGGTGCTGCAGATGTAGGAGCTACCGACGGGCCTGCAGCCGGTGGCTGGCCCTCCGACGTCTGCGACGTTGCACCACCAAATCTTCGTTGGTCCGTCTCCTGCTGGCGTTGACTTCGGGTACGGACACCCTCCGTTTCCTCCTTAGGTAAAATCGGCATGATTTTATCCCACTTCTGACACTAATTGTTACGGGCTTGAGGTTCGTGACAATAAAAATTGCCGATAGAATTACCTAAATTAACACTTTAATTTACTTTACACAAATTAAAGTTAAAAACACTAATAATTAAACACACTAATTCACTTAATTCCGCCCCGAAGCTTCGCTTGTGTCGCCGAGTTCAACTCTGCCTCGATCGCATCTTGCAGCGCCTATTTATTTAAATTAGCAAAGAAGCGCCCCGAATATTCAAGTAAATGCGCGCAAAGGGACGAGTTTGTGAGTATAGATTTTCTAGAAACTTAGTTTTTCGGATTGCGCTGTCGGTTGAGAGATCTGTGATGTCATTTTCTGCAACGCTCTACTCGCTCTCGTTCCTGACACTAGATGGCGCTAGTATATCGTCGACTTGAGCGCGTAACAATATTTTTGTTTTGACTTCATTTCGGTTTCTTGGTGCATTATGTGTATCAAAATAAATATTTTTCTTTCTTTTCTTTCTTTCTAAATAAATAATTTTAAAGTAGGGTGGAGACGGTCCAAACATATGTAACGCGCTATTTTTGTTGTTATAATCCAAGATTTGTATTGACGTATAGTTTTAACGGTTTAATCATAAGACTTGGCTAGTCCTGGACATGCTAATTGTTAATCAGGACCTTTCCTTCTCCAATTTTGATACACCTAATAGATTTTTCTTAAGAAATTTAATCAAAATATATATCCTATTTCGTATAATTTTCTTTTTAAACTCAGTTGTTTGTTTTATAAAACATCCTTATTTCAGCAGAAAAAATGGTTGTGTGCTACCATCAAATTTGGATTCTTCGATTAATTAAATTTTAATTCAAGCATACTTCAAGATGATATGTAATGAAAAGTTCAAACACTAAATGCTGTAAAGATTGATAAGCGTGAGTAAGTTCATTTACGTAACACATAGCCTTTTCAGTATGATCAATATATAAAATACTTAACATACCTACAATCTAAATTTAATATTGTCTAAACATTTATTTAATTATTTTAAAAACAGAAGTTCTTTAATTGTATCATAATATTCCTAATATTTTATGCCTCGACCGCCTTGTGAGTCTATTGGTTGTAAACGCGACTTCTGATCATGAGGTCACGGGTTCGAATCCCGGGTTGAGCCAAAGGAAACTCACCTGATTGGTATAGATTCGTATTGAGGTTTTCCGTCAAGAAATTCTCAGTAGCTGCCCGGAGTCAGGAAGTTGGAGTTGTTTCACCCCGTGCCTCTGAAAACACGTAAAGCCGTGGTCCTGCGCCTGATCTCTTTTCGATCGTGTCGGATTACGTCCCATCGGATTGTGAGAGTCAGGGAAAAGAGAGTGCACCTGTGCTTGTGCACACACTTGGACACTATAATCCTGTCCTGCACCGATGACTAGTCTCCGTTGAAGATGGCCGCCGTGACCGAAATTCGGTCTGAAAGACATTATTTTAGACCTAACATTCTAAATTGATCAAACGGATTTTGAGCTTTGCTTACTTAAGATACTCTACTTATAAATCTATTGTGAACCCTTGACTAAATAGCAAACACGAATTTATATTTACAGTAACCAACTAACCTTATAACTCATAAATGTTGGATTATTATATTCTACCAGCAACGAGACATTCCATCGTAGTCGTCAGGAGTGAAAACGTATCTGCATTTTGATCCTTAATTGAGGATGGTTGTGAGTTTTTACGGGTTACAGCATCCAATTAATATCACGTGAACTGCGTCCTTACACCTTATAAGAAAATGTACAGTTTACGGCTTATTGTAATTTCTTCCCTTCACATTAATGATTTCTTTAATTGACGCGAACGGAAATAATCGGAATAAAAACCGAATAACTGGAATAAAATCCGTATAAATAGTTTTATTCCTTCACAGATATTTCCTTCATATAAATTTAGCATACGTTTCAAGTTTAAAGTTTCGTTATTGAACATTTTTAGGACTTTTCCTTTGATAGTTATATGCACAATATTTAGTTTTAGTATGATAACTTACTTTCACTACTTTTTAGTGTACCACGCAATATTGTTGTTAGCGACGACAAAGTGAATTCGAACATTTAATCTTAATTATTTCTTATCAGTGATTTAAAATTAAGTGATAGTATTAATCTTAACTGTTTCCTATTCGTAAAATAAAGCTAAGTGTAAAGACTGATTAGTGCTGAAAAACAGGAAAGTAAATTAAACACTTCTATTTTTATCTTAAAGTGACTTATATGAATCTATTTAATATTATTTAGGTCTGATTAGAACATTAGACGCAAGTATAAGCTTATTTTCTAGTAACATTTCTTTTATCATAACTTTAAGAGCTATTAACATATAAGTGATTAATATAATTCTTTTTCCTTTAAAGTAATTCAAAAGAAACATTAATATGTCAATTAATCGCTATATAATGTTATTTCATTATGAGAAAGATTTAAATTTCATGAAAAAATATTGTATAGATTCTTAAGAATTATTCCTGAAAAAGTGTTGTACATTCCTACCTCTTGGCGGCGCCACTTGTATGTTCGGCGAAAAATACTATCCTACTCCGGAGCTAAACCGTGAGGCGACCGCGAAACTATTTTTGTTTTTTATAAATGTAAAATAAAGGTTTATTGAATGATTTATGTTTAGAACAATAGAAATAAGTTATATCTATCGTTAGGAATAAATATAAATATTGTAAGAGATGTTTTACCACTTTTGTTAAGGAAATTGTAAATCTCTCTTAGAAAGGGTTACTCTGCGCTCTGATTGGTCAATAGATTCACTAATGCCGTGTGCGATTTTTTCTTAATTATGATTGGTTACAGCCGCTTATAAAAAAGGGGCGTTTTTCGTGGTAAATTATTCCAAATCCGGCAATGTAATAATAAGGAATCAAGAAATAAAACAAGAAGAAATTCTCAAGAAGTGTTATTTATTGCTCATCTAACTGCTACTGTATGCTCTCCAGTTAACATCCCGCCAGCAAACCCGCTCTATTTATCAACGCTCCCTTATACGAGCAATTACATTGGTCCCTCGAGCCGGATCGGGTTTAAGGAAAACTAGGAAGATGCCTTCAAATACAAGATCAAAATCAGTGCAGTCGAAGACTACGAGTGAAAGCAACGCCACTACGGGTACCAGTACGACGGATTGGAGCATGAATACGCCGAGTGATTCTACAAACACGACGGCTACCAACACGTCAACTTCAGATCGATCGACGCTTAAAAGAGCATCGCCCAGCAGCGTACACAGACAACCCGTACTTCTTAACAAGAACATTGAATTGAATTGTTAAAAGAATCAACACCGGGGGACGTAACCCATACCACCCCCCCCCCCCCCGACACGCACCGTCGAAGCGTCAGTTCCTCACCAAAAAGGAAGTCATCCAACGCCGCAGATCCAAGAAAGAAGTGTCGCAATGAAGACTCTGCAACAGCCTCACCCTAAGAAGACGACCCGCGATCCAGACACGCTTTCCGTTCGCTCGTCGCATAGGAAGAGAGCAGAAGCGCAAGCAAAGATGAAAATGGCATTAAGGGAACTAGAATTGGCAGAAGCGCGGTCAAAAGTTGCTCAAGCAGAATTAGAACTTCTCACCGCGGAATCAGAAGAGGAAGATGGTGCCGGAGAAGAGCTGTTCGAACGAACTCGAGAAGTCGAACGCTGGTTCATCCAGACCGGAGACATGCCTAATAAGAACCACAAACCAATAGAGGCAGAAGAAAAGAAAAGTGACATCCAGGAACTAGCTACAGTCATACTAAAGCTATCAGAAAAATCACGTGACACCGTTTCACCGAAGCACCTAGAACTCCCTCACTTCAACGGAACCTGCGAAGAATGGTTAGCCTTCAAAAGATCATACGAGGATACGGCTGCTCTTCTTTCAGTAGCAATCAAAACCTAGCGCGCCTTAGAATAGCGATCCAAGGAAAAGCTAGAGAAGCCGTCCAAAGCCTGCTATTCACCGCCGAAGACCCACGCGAAGTGATCAAGGGACTAGAAGCAAGATTCGGAAGACCTGGAGCACTAGCATTAGCAGAAGTAGAAAAAATGAAGAACCTCCCAAGAGTCGGCGAAAACCCGAGCGACATATGCATATTTGCAAGCAAAGTAAAGAACGCAGTCGAGACAATCAAAGCCCTGAAGAAACCACAGTATCTCAGTTCACCTGAAACGCTGAGAGTTATAGTAGACAAGATGCCGACGTCAATGAAGTTCCGTTGGTTCGCCTACCACAGAAGCAGAAGAGATGAGGAAATTCAGGAGCTATTACTTATCAAAGCGTTCCTAGAAACAGAAGCCGACATGTGCAGAGACTGCGCCCCGCCACTTCGCCCCGCCCGAAGCGTCCTCAGAACAAAGAAGAGTAATAAGAAAACCCGTTCATTTGGTTCAAGAAGCGTCAAAAGAGAAATATAAGAAGTCGTGTCCGTTCTGTGGGGAAGAACACTTCGCATTAGAATGTAAAAGGTTCAAAGAAGCCAACCTGAATGAAAAATGGGATATGACCAAGAAGGCAAAGATATGCTTCAAGTGCCTTCGATTCAGACACTCAAGAATCAACTATAAAGCACCAGTCTGCAAGCTGTGTAACAGATGGCATCATACCATCTTACATTCTGACAAACCACCGGCGTCGATAGAAAAAGAAGCAAAAGACACCAATAGCATCTCAGAAGAAAAGGTCGCCTCAATTCATAACGCCAAAGGAGAAGAAAAGGCCTACCTAAAGATGATCCCCGTGAACCTCTATGGCCCAAAAGGACGAGTTCGCGTATTAGCACTACTAGACGAAGGGTCAACGGTCACACTCTTAGACGCATCAATTGCTGAAAAAATCGGAGTCGAAGGAAAGAAAGAAAAACTCACGATCGAAACCGTTGGCGGAAAGGTGTTAAGAAAAGATAGTTCACAGAAGATCGAGTTCAAAATAAAAGGGGCTCATAGAAAAGAAAAGAGAACTATCGTAGCAAGAACCATCGACGACCTGAAGCTGTCTGAACAATGCATAAACAAGGACACCGTGAGAAACTTTGAGCACCTGAAGGCAATTGAAAATCAACTCCTCTACGTCTCCGAGAGGCCCAAGCTACTGATAGGCCAAGACAATTGGGGACTGATAGTGACAAGAAAGCTGAAGAAGGGCAAACCATCAGATCCTGTAGCTTCCCACACGAACTTAGGGTTGGTGTTACACGGATGTGAAACAGGAACAACTGCCACAGTACACTTCACTCATTATGGCAGAGCGACCACTGGCAAGGAAGACATAGAAGACCTCGTCCGAGAACACTTCCAATTAGAGTCTCTAGGGATCCAAAATCGTTCACCATCTAACGACAGCGACAGAAGAGCATTAGAAACCCTCGAGAAAACTACCAAGAAACTGCCAAGCGGTCAATATAAAACGGGACTCCTGTGGAAAAAAGAAGATGAACACCTGCCCAACAACTACAATCAAGCTGTTCGACGCCTGGTCAGCATCGAGAAAAAATTGGATCGTGATCAAGAAGCAAGAAAGCACTACGAGGAGCAGATCCTGAGTCTAATCGAAAAACGATACGCAGAGAAGGCTCCAGAAACCTCTAACAAAGGAAGGACATTCTACCTACCCCACTTCGCTGTTTTACACCCAGTCAAGAAGAAGCTAAGAATAGTGTTCGACGCAGCTGCCAAATATGAAGGAATGAGCCTCAACGACGCCTTGCTATCGGGCCCAGACCTGCTACAATCACTATTCGGAGTACTGCTGCGTTTCAGAGAGGGACCAGTTGCCGTTGTAACGATCCCCCCCCCCCCTCTATATAATAAAATTTTATAATATTAAAATATCCCCTTTTAAATAACATTATATATATGAGACCAGGATTAATAAAATATGTTTTGATCTTCCTAAATGATCTTTCAAAAGGTTTATTAATAGGCCGTTTTTAATATTTTGGCGTGATCGACTTAGTTAGGACCCTTATTTACGTTGTATTTGTTTAGTAACTTATTTCTTTAGGTGTCTTTTGGAAGAATGAATATTCACTAGAGCAATTGAAAGCTGTTGGTAGTGCCTTATAAGCTAAGTGAACCCCGTTCACGAAGACAGGGCTCGAAAAAGGTTAAGAACATAAAACGTCCCTATTCCACTTGCATCAGGTTTTCATTATTAATTATCCCTTCCCGCTCGGAAAAGGCTCAAAATATATTTATACAAAATACCCGATACAAGGGCTTCGCTCCCCTACATTTATTTAAAAAAAATGTAGGGGAGGTACACGGCCCCGTGCCACACGCCGTGCACGGTGAGCGCCAACCATTTTGATGCACTCCCCCCGAAGGGAACGCTAATTCGGGAACTGGACCGTAGTCCACGGCAAAATAACTGGCGAACCAGTAAAAGAGGCTTGGCCCCTTGTTAGTGCGTAAGCACAAACATCGACCGAAGTCGCGCATGTCAATGCGTGTAAACGCTATACAGAATACGAACGAATCCAGCCACAGTGAATGTACGTCACACGGTTTAGGCAAATAGGCACACTGGCCGTAAACCCTCCGTGAGTGCCACCACCTGCCAGACCGCCGCTCCTGCAGACGTGATGTAAGTGTATGGCATCACCACCAATTGCATGATCAGCACGGCTACTAGCCGCAGAGCGTGTCATGAGACTACTGCTCACCTCAAGGGAATGGGGTCCCACGTTGTGCGGCTTTCGGCCGCAGCCTTGAGAGTCTCTTCAGATCCTCCCGCCAGCTACCACCCGCATGAGGTCGACACATATGCTCCACCAACCAATACAACGGCAGATATAGCCAAAAGGCAGTTATAAGATAAGAGTAATAATTCGCCATCAGAAAGGGTTTGTGTCACTGACGTTGAGTAAATGCATTTTCGATCATGTTTGTCTCACCCACCAACAAGTTGCCTTCAATCATTCAAAGGTGGGAAAGTTACAGAGATATAATATTATGTTGTTATATAAAACATCGTGGAGGGCAGACAGTCTGCAGTCCCGCAATGAAGGGACCCGACTTGGACAAAGCTACTTAGGGGTGAGTCAAACCAAGATGCAGAGAGCACCACTGAGAATAGCGTCCCACCAAACAACCATTGCAGAGACGCAATGCTGCAGAACGCAACAAGCATCAATACGACTATCGTCGGGCTTACACTATTCCAAGGTCCCCCATACATCTCAGCAGACATCACCACCCGCATACCTCCATCGACCAGAACCACAAGAGAGCGTCGAATCAGGCGCAGCACACCCGCAGATCCATCACAAGACGCAATACCGCAAGCAGCAGTAAGCATCAATGCAACTATCATACGGGCGGCGCACCCTCACAACACACCCACATGACTCCTATCGACTTTGGCAACAAAGTTGGTATTGTTGTTATATAAAAAATGTCACCAACGTATCATAGTAGCACGCTACTAAGACGCCAATGAACAAAACTCCACGTATCATAGCGCTAATGCACTAAGACATGAAGCTGAGTATGCCTGTTACACTTAAAAGTGCTACCAAACACACTCATCATCCCCATCCGAAAGATAGACGACACATCGCTATGCGCAACGACGTCGCCCACAAACGGTGTGGGTGTGCGATGTCCACGGGAAAGCCGTATTGCTACAACAAACCCGCTTACCACCGACACTAAGATGTTAATTGTATACCTCCATCGACCAGAATATCAGGAATGCGTCGAATCAGGCGCAGCACACCCGCAGATCCATCACAAGACGCAATACCGCAAGTAGCAGTAAGCATCAATGCAACTATCATACGGGCGGCGCACCCTCACAACACACCCACATGACTCCTATCGACTTTGGCAACAAAGTTGGTATTGTTGTTATATAAAAAATGTCACCAACGTATCATAGTAGCACGCTACTAAGACGCCAATGAACAAAACTCCACGTATCATAGCGCTAATGCACTAAGACATGAAGCTGAGTGTGCCTGTTACACTTAAAAGTGCTACCAAACACACTCATCATCCCCATCCGAAAGATAGACGACACATCGCTATGCGCAATGACGTCGCCCGCAAACGGTATGGGTGTGCGATGTCCACGGGAAAGCCGTATTGCTACAACAAACCCGCTTACCACCGACACTAAGATGTTAATTGTATACCTCCATCGACCAGAATATCAGGAATGCGTCGAATCAGGCGCAGCACACCCGCAGATCCATCACAAGACGCAATACCGCAAGTAGCAGTAAGCATCAATGCAACTATCATACGGGCGGCGCACCCTCACAACACACCCACATGACTCCTTTCGACTTTGGCAACAAAGTTAGTATTGTTGTTATATAAAAAATATCACTAACGTATCATAGTAGCACGCTACTAAGACGTCAATGAACAAAACTCCACGTATCATAGCGCTAATGCACTAAGACATGAAGCTGAGTATGCCTGTTACACTTAAAAGTGCTACCAAACACACTCATCATCCCCATCCGAAAGATAGACGACACATCGCTATGCGCAACGACGTCGCCCACAAACGGTATGAGTGTGCGATGTCCACGGAAAAGCCGTATTGCTACAACAAACCCGCTTACCACCAGCACTAAGATGTTAATTGTATACTACCTCCATCGACCAGAACCACAAGAATGCGTCGAATCAGGCGCAGCACACCCGCAGATCCATCACAAGACGCAATACCGCAAGTAGCAGTAAGCATCAATGCAACTATCATACGGGCGGCGCACCCTCACAACACACCCACATGACTCCTATCGACTTTGGCAACAAAGTTAGTATTGTTGTTATATAAAAATATCACCAACGTATCATAGTAGCACGCTACTAAGACGCCAGTGGACAAAACTTCACGTATCATAGCGCTAATGCACTAATACATGAAGTTGAGTATGCCTGTTACACTTAAAAGTGCTACCAAACACACTCATCATCCCCATCCGAAAGATAGACGACGCATCGCTATGCGCTACTACGCCGCCCACAAACGGTATGGGTGTGCGATGTCCACGGGAAAGCCGTATTGCTACAACAAACCCGCTTACCACCGGCACTAAGATGATATGTCTAGGACACATCGGTTAGCGAGTCCAAGTTTACCTCGGACCAATTGCTCGTGAAGCAGCACACACGCCACCATAATATTCCTTTTCAAGTCCCTAATAAGGACTAGTCATTTTGCTACAGTACTAGGAGCAGTCAGTCACCCGACCACCCCATACAATGCTTATGCATCAAGGAGACCTCCTATAATATTGCTTTTGTATCATAGACCTTACTTTCATAAGTCATGTATATATAGGATTCGAACCCATGACCCTACTATTGTAATGCATATTAATCACAGAGACCTTCTATAGTATTGCTTTTGAATCATAGACCTTACTTTC
This sequence comes from Parnassius smintheus behrii, assembly GCA_036936625.1. Taxonomy (NCBI): domain Eukaryota; kingdom Metazoa; phylum Arthropoda; class Insecta; order Lepidoptera; family Papilionidae; genus Parnassius; species Parnassius smintheus. The sequence goes on along the minus strand of JAUPFT010000003.1, from coordinate 30,115,373 downwards.
ATAAATCATTCATATATAGGATTCGAACCCATGACCCTACTATTGTAATGCATATTAATCACAGAGACCTTCTATAGTATTGCTTTTGAATCATGGACCTTACTTTCATAAATCATTCATATATAGGATTCGAACCCACGACCCTACTATTGTAATGCATATTAATCACAGAGACCTTCTATAGTATTGCTTTTGAATCATAGACCTTACTTTCAGAAGTCATTCATATATATAGGGTTCGAACCCACGACCCTACTATTGTAATGCATATTCATCATGGAGACCTTCTATAGTATTGCTTTTGTATCATTGAGTTTAATATCATAAGTCCCTAATATAGGACTAGTCATTGTGCCACAGTACTTCAGGCAGTCGGGCTCCCGACCACCCCATATATATGTAGAACTGCAGGAATGTATCTCCGGCAGCTCATCCATACAAGACATCTATACACGAACACCTTCAATAACTTAGGAAAATTTTCTTTAATACATGAACTCCTTCAACAACTTAGGAAAATTTTCTTCAATACATGAACTCCTTCAACAACTTAGGAAATTTCATCTATACGTGAACTCCTTCCACAACTTAGAAAAATTTTTCTTTTATACACGAACACCTCCCATGACTTAAACAATTTTTAACAAATTTTCTAATTATCTTATAAACGTTATTTAACTTAATTTTATAATATTTTTTGACTTGTATTTCTATTATTTATCTTATTTTAAATATTTTTACAAGTTTTTATAATAAATTTACTTATTACGAGGAACAATAATTTTGCCCTTAATTTGCTATGTTATTGGGATAATGTCTGAAATATATTAACTTTATGTTTATTAATTTGACTTAATTGCTTAATATATATCTTTTAAGACTATTTTTGACGCCCCTTTACATTGAATTTAATTATTAATAATAATATTGGGCCGTCACAATCCACCCCCAAATTTTATGTTAATGACCCACACAGTGGAGTCGTTGATATAAAATTTTACTATATTGAGAGCATATGCACTACACTCAAAATTTTGAACTTATGTGTATCTGTTCTTTCCTCTATCAATCTGTTACAATTCAGTATATTTTTCATCCCACCTACCCCAGGGAATGGCCACCGCCACACACCCCTTCAACCACATCTATCCCAATGTGATAAACCATAAATTGTCATCTTGATAAATTTATTGTATATAATAAAATTTAATAATGGTTCTCTTTTGTTTTTGAATTACATTTTAAATCTTTAAAATATAAATTCAGCAATGTTTTCTTTATATGTACAGTATTTTGAATATGAGTTGAAATCAGATGGCTACACACCCACAGGATAAATTTGATTGAGCCATTCACCCTGACCCAACTCCCCAAATTTATTCAAATAAAAATATTTTACAAAATTATCATACATTCAATATTTACTGATAGTCGTTAATATAATTATTATATAATTTTTCTTATTTTTAATAGTTTTGTGTCTCGCTCATAACTTTAATAATTTTAAATTTATTTTCTCAAAAGGCCACCCACGAGACCAATTTATACTACAGTATTTATTCTAGTATGTATATAAAACAAAACTATTATTTAAATATTTTAATAAATGAATAGCATTAAAATTTCCTCTAATTTCATTTGTTTCTGGGCTTGCTAAGATATATTAAAGTACATTATAAGATGGTACGGCTGCTATTTTATAAGGCCCTTAATACGCCAAATTAAATTTACTCATAACTTTGTTATCTGCATCTGATTTACTAGATCTAGAAACTTTTACTAAATCGCCAATGTGATATTTCATTAATTTATTACGCTTATCAAATTTTGTGTTTCTAATGCGACTTGCCTCTTTTAAATTGTTTCGCACTTGATATCTAATTTGTCCGATATTATATTTGCTTATACTATTTAGTTTAAGTGGCTGCTTGAACTTATTAATGTTATTGAGTCAGGCGTACTGACCCAGGTTTATAATTCTCTCTAATTTAATTTAAATTATTACAAATATCACACATGAAAATTATTTATTTTAATGAATTAATATAATAAAATACTTAATTTAATATTTTCTTAAAAATTTAACTTAAATCTTGCTCATAACTTTCGATTATATTGAGATTATTAGATGGGACGTCCTTTATTTAATTGGTGAGATCTTATAAAATGTTACTGGATGAGTATTTCATTTTCCATCTTGAGCTTTTCTATTGTTACATTATGTATTTTATATAAATTATTCCTTTTAGGATCAGTAACATATGAGGTGCTCGCCCCGTACACCTCTTCTTGGTTTACTTTAATTTGGTGACCTTTCATTTGGTTAGCAAACTTATCTTCGAGCAATTATTTTAACCTCAAAGGTTTTCACTACATTCTTAATTAATTTTTGAAGTATTTTTAATTTATTTTTAGGCTTAGCCTTCACTAAATTTGAACTTTTCTTTGTTTTAGCCATTTTTATATTTATATACTTTTATCACTTTTAGCACCGTTATGTCCTTCACTTACACGAATGTTACTGCGTCTTCTCACTTATTTCACTTTAAAGTTTATTTCGTATTAACTATGCACACATCTTTATAACAAGTAATTAATAGTAACGTTAAATCCCCACCCCCAGACTCTCAACCACCCCCAGCAAACACCATCCTCCAAGACACCCCTCCATGACACCCCTCCATTTCACGGACAACAAATTGTAGGCATATAATGCCTACTTCATAATTCTTATAAAGACGACCTTCTTTTTAAAATATATCCTGGTCACGGCACCGAATTGTAACGATCCCCCCCCCCCTCTATATAATAAAATTTTATAATATTAAAAATATCCCCTTTTAAATAACATTATATATATGAGACCAGGATTAATAAAATATGTTTTGATCTTCCTAAATGATCTTTCAAAAGGTTTATTAATAGGCCGTTTTTAATATTTTGGCGTGATCGACTTAGTTAGGACCCTTATTTACGTTGTATTTGTTTAGTAACTTATTTCTTTAGGTGTCTTTTGGAAGAATGAATATTCACTAGAGCAATTGAAAGCTGTTGGTAGTGCCTTATAAGCTAAGTGAACCCCGTTCACGAAGACAGGGCTCGAAAAAGGTTAAGAACATAAAACGTCCCTATTCCACTTGCATCAGGTTTTCATTATTAATTATCCCTTCCCGCTCGGAAAAGGCTCAAAATATATTTATACAAAATACCCGATACAAGGGCTTCGCTCCCCTACATTTATTTAAAAAAAATGTAGGGGAGGTACACGGCCCCGTGCCACACGCCGTGCACGGTGAGCGCCAACCATTTTGATGCACTCCCCCCGAAGGGAACGCTAATTCGGGAACTGGACCGTAGTCCACGGCAAAATAACTGGCGAACCAGTAAAAGAGGCTTGGCCCCTTGTTAGTGCGTAAGCACAAACATCGACCGAAGTCGCGCATGTCAATGCGTGTAAACGCTATACAGAATACGAACGAATCCAGCCACAGTGAATGTACGTCACACGGTTTAGGCAAATAGGCACACTGGCCGTAAACCCTCCGTGAGTGCCACCACCTGCCAGACCGCCGCTCCTGCAGACGTGATGTAAGTGTATGGCATCACCACCAATTGCATGATCAGCACGGCTACTAGCCGCAGAGCGTGTCATGAGACTACTGCTCACCTCAAGGGAATGGGGTCCCACGTTGTGCGGCTTTCGGCCGCAGCCTTGAGAGTCTCTTCAGATCCTCCCGCCAGCTACCACCCGCATGAGGTCGACACATATGCTCCACCAACCAATACAACGGCAGATATAGCCAAAAGGCAGTTATAAGATAAGAGTAATAATTCGCCATCAGAAAGGGTTTGTGTCACTGACGTTGAGTAAATGCATTTTCGATCATGTTTGTCTCACCCACCAACAAGTTGCCTTCAATCATTCAAAGGTGGGAAAGTTACAGAGATATAATATTATGTTGTTATATAAAACATCGTGGAGGGCAGACAGTCTGCAGTCCCGCAATGAAGGGACCCGACTTGGACAAAGCTACTTAGGCGTGAGTCAAACCAAGATGCAGAGAGCACCACTGAGAATAGCGTCTCACCAAACAACCATTGCAGAGACGCAATGCTGCAGAACGCAACAAGCATCAATACGACTATCGTCGGGCTCACACTATTCCAAGGTCCCCCATACATCTCAGCAGACATCACCACCCGCATACCTCCATCGACCAGAACCACAAGAGAGCGTCGAATCAGGCGCAGCACACCCGCAGATCCATCACAAGACGCAATACCGCAAGCAGCAGTAAGCATCAATGCAACTATCATACGGGCGGCGCACCCTCACAACACACCCACATGACTCCTATCGACTTTGGCAACAAAGTTGGTATTGTTGTTATATAAAAAATGTCACCAACGTATCATAGTAGCAGGCTACTAAGACGCCAATGAACAAAACTCCACGTATCATAGCGCTAATGCACTAAGACATGAACCTGAGTATGCCTATTACACTTAAAAGTGCTACCAAACACGGATTTTAGGATTCTTAATATTGTCCTAAAAGTCGCATGAAATCTCGTTTCGTGTCTTAAGATATTCAAGGTCTAAGATCACAAAAATTGTTTTTTTTGCAAGTATTTAGCTTCCTTTGGTTTAATGCTATTTCCATTCATTATGAAAAAAGTCGCATAAAATCTCGTTTTCGCGTCTCAAGATATTCAAGGTCTAAGATCATATAAAGGTTTTTTGCAAATATTTCGCTTCCTATGGCTTAATGCTATTTTCATTCAATATGAAAATTGTAGAGAATAAAATTCTCTACAACTTTTAGCCGTGGTAGCTCAAATGGTTAGTACGCAAGCAACTCGGGTTCGATCCCCGCCGGCACTAATGAAATTTTGAATTGCAATTTTAAGTGTTGATTTTTTCACGTGCTTGACGGTGAAGAAAAACATCGTGAGCAAACCTGTATGTCCGAAAAATAAGAAAAAAGTATTTCGAAGACATGTGAAGTTCGCAAACACACATTAAGGCAGCGCTGCGGACACTTCCTCTCCGTAAAACCCTCTCAGAAATGAGAGGAGGCCTGCGTCCAACAGTGGGACGTATATGGTCTGTAACTTTAACTTTTAACTTATTTTAGATTTGCTGTCGTTGTAGCTGTAAAAGCCTGTCTTTTTGAACATTTCAAATATATTAGTTGCAGCTACATTTAATTATAATTGTTTCTCGACTCCACAGAGTCAGTAATTTATTATTGGGGCAATGTATATGCTACTACAATAAAGTCCCAGAAAATATTCAAGGGGCACAAAAACTGTTTTGAAAGGGTTATTATAACATAAATGAATAAATGGATGATAATAACTCCTGGGAATGATGTTATCGCTTCCAAGAGTTTCGTTAATAAATTTTGAAAAAAGTTTTTACAACCTTTCAGATTGTATAATTTACTTTAAAAATAGTCCCCTTCCCTTCCCCTAATCTTTCATTTTCACGAGGGAATGCCTAACGTCTACCGCCTCGCGGTGCCAGGGACGGGTTATGTTGCGTTTACATCGATTCGATCGACATATTAGGCAATCGTCTCTCGTTCCTGGTCCATCTTCGTAAACTTGAACTTGATTAAAAATTGCATTAGAGTATTATGGCGACTTTTTCCTTAGCGAGATTATTATAGACTGTTAATTATATTAATAGATACTAAAAAAACTTAATTCTTACTTGATAAGTAAATAAGTAATTGATGACAAATTTTATCAACTTCATATAAATAAGAAATCCTTCCTAGGTATTTATTTAAGAAGCGCATGCAAAAATTAATATGTAATGTTAAATGAATAAATTGCAAGACTATTATTTATTCACAATATATTATGTAATTGTTACGAGTAAAAGATGAAGTGGTTAAGTGTTGAAGCGGACATACCTGGTTTTCCTACATCTAGGTGTAGCTAATTGTGGTTGGTTAAACTGAGATATATATATATATATATATATATATATATATTCGATTTTATCATGGTTTGCATACAGTCTAGGTTACAGGAAAACCCAGAATGTTTACTTAGATGTATCTAGTCTTAGATGTATTTTTACCCATAAACAATATAAATATATGCGGCTTTGTTAATAATATAAATGTAATCTTAATCTATTGTCACTGATATAACTTCATATGTGTTTTCGTATTTTGACAAAGTTACGGATTTCACTAATAGTAAGATATAATTATCTTCTGAATGATTTATTTTTATATAACGCCCCATTAAGTTGCACCGACAAGATATTTTGTTTTTTGTCTGTTAAAAGCCTCAGCGAAATTGAGCCTGTTTTAGTTGCAAATAAGATTCTCAATTATTAATACTGTTAGGTATATTTGGTTAAGTAAAGGATTTAGGAATGTGTTTGTATAAAATATTTACTCCTCGACTTGCTTACGACGTTTTTGTAATGTCCTTCACCCATGTCACTCGAGCGAAACTACATTATTTATTTAAAACCATAATCATGTTTCGAAACATTTACTGTCAAATATATTTTTTTAATAATCTACATTTTTCTGGTATATTGTAATATAGTGATAAGAAAACTTGTAATAATATCCTGTATATAGATTTGGGTCACAACCGTATCTTAGAGCTATTATTAAGATTTTGCATAAATAAAAAGACAATATTTATATAATCGTGCTATAAACATGTTTAATGTTTTTTACCCACGGCTTCGCTCGCGTGGTCTTCAATTTAGGAACATCAGTAAGTAATTTATACGTGGTAGAGCCATGCTGCAGTTATATTAGAAGTATAGTTGTGGCACGAATGGGTCAGCTCGACCGGGGAGGGACCACGCTCTCACAGAATACCGGCGTGAAATAGTAGCTTAATGCTGCTGTATTTCGTATGTGAGTGTAGAGAACCGGAGACCCTTTTTACTGGAAACGAGGCATTCCATCTTAGTCCTCACGGGTGACAACGCATCTGCATTTTGAATCGTAATCGAGGATAGATGTGGATGTCTATGGGCCACAGCAACCACTTACCATCAGGTGAACTGTGTGCTCGTTTGTCACCCTAGTCTATAAAAAAAAATAATACCACTCCGTGCCAAAATTTTATCACTTGGAGAGTCACTTGGTATCTGTGTCTCTGTCTGTTTAGAGATATTTTTTTTAATTCTCAGATACTATTGAACGTAGACGATTGAAATTTAGCACAGATATAACTTGCCACAGGAATATAAGATTATGTGAGTTTATTAGAATTAGTAACCCCTACCACTTTTTTATATCGGGCATGTACTTCGAGCTGAGAACACAACTTGTAAGAAATTCGACTTCATTTGCAATATAGTGTAGGCGTGGATCGAATTTATGTTGCTTAGGTACTATGAAATTTACGTTGGGATCGGTTTGATTAGAGGTGCCATTAAAAATTCTATCAATGCAATTCAGATGGTACTCGAATTTAAAATAAAAATTAACCTGTATATGTAAAATTTGCAAGATCCCTTTCATTTACTTATTATACTCAGCTGATATATATATATATATATATATATATATATATATATATATATATATATATATATATATATATATATATATATATATATATATATATATATATATATAACAGACAGAGACACAGATACCAAGTGACTCTCCAAGTGATAAAATTTTGGCACGGAGTGGTATTATTTTTTTTTATAGACTAGGGTGACAAACGAGCACACAGTTCACCTGATGGTAAGTGGTTGCTGTGGCCCATAGACATCCACATCTATCCTCGATTACGATTCAAAATGCAGATGCGTTGTCACCCGTGAGGACTAAGATGGAATGCCTCGTTTCCAGTAAAAAGGGTCTCCGGTTCTCTACACTCACCATACGAAATACAGCAGCATTAAGCTACTATTTCACGCTGGTATTCTGTGAGAGCGTGGTCCCTCCCCGGTCGAGCCGACCCATTCGTGCCACAAATATACTTCTAATATAACTGCAGCATGGCTCTACCACGTATAAATTACTTACTGATGTTCCTAAATTGAAGACCACGCGAGCGAAGCCGTGGGTAAAAAACATTAAACATGTTTATAGCACGATTATATAAATATTGTCTTTTTATTTATGCAAAATCTTAATAATAGCTCTAAGATACGGTTGTGACCCAAATCTATATACAGGATATTATTACAAGTTTTCTTATCACTATATTACAATATACCAGAAAAATGTAGATTATTAAAAAAATATATTTGACAGTAAATGTTTCGAAACATGATTATGGTTTTAAATAAATAATGTAGTTTCGCTCGAGTGACATGGGTGAAGGACATTACAAAAACGTCGTAAGCAAGTCGAGGAGTAAATATTTTATACAAACACATTCCTAAATCCTTTACTTAACCAAATATACCTAACAGTATTAATAATTGAGAATCTTATTTGCAACTAAAACAGGCTCAATTTCGCTGAGGCTTTTAACAGACAAAAAACAAAATATCTTGTCGGTGCAACTTAATGGGGCGTTATATAAAAATAAATCATTCAGAAGATAATTATATCTTACTATTAGTGAAATCCGTAACTTTGTCAAAATACGAAAACACATATGAAGTTATATCAGTGACAATAGATTAAGATTACATTTATATTATTAACAAAGCCGCATATATTTATATTGTTTATGGGTAAAAATACATCTAAGACTAGATACATCTAAGTAAACATTCTGGGTTTTCCTGTAACCTAGACTGTATGCAAACCATGATAAAATCGAATATATATATATATATATATATATATATATATATATATATATATATATATATATATATATATATATATATATATATATATATATATATATATATATCTCAGTTTAACCAACCACAATTAGCTACACCTAGATGTAGGAAAACCAGGTATGTCCGCTTCAACACTTAACCACTTCATCTTTTACTCGTAACAATTACATAATATATTGTGAATAAATAATAGTCTTGCAATTTATTCATTTAACATTACATATTAATTTTTGCATGCGCTTCTTAAATAAATACCTAGGAAGGATTTCTTATTTATATGAAGTTGATAAAATTTGTCATCAATTACTTATTTACTTATCAAGTAAGAATTAAGTTTTTTTAGTATCTATTAATATAATTAACAGTCTATAATAATCTCGCTAAGGAAAAAGTCGCCATAATACTCTAATGCAATTTTTAATCAAGTTCAAGTTTACGAAGATGGACCAGGAACGAGAGACGATTGCCTAATATGTCGATCGAATCGATGTAAACGCAACATAACCCGTCCCTGGCACCGCGAGGCGGTAGACGTTAGGCATTCCCTCGTGAAAATGAAAGATTAGGGGAAGGGAAGGGGACTATTTTTAAAGTAAATTATACAATCTGAAAGGTTGTAAAAACTTTTTTCAAAATTTATTAACGAAACTCTTGGAAGCGATAACATCATTCCCAGGAGTTATTATCATCCATTTATTCATTTATGTTATAATAACCCTTTCAAAACAGTTTTTGTGCCCCTTGAATATTTTCTGGGACTTTATTGTAGTAGCATATACATTGCCCCAATAATAAATTACTGACTCTGTGGAGTCGAGAAACAATTATAATTAAATGTAGCTGCAACTAATATATTTGAAATGTTCAAAAAGACAGGCTTTTACAGCTACAACGACAGCAAATCTAAAATAAGTTAAAAGTTAAAGTTACAGACCATATACGTCCCACTGTTGGACGCAGGCCTCCTCTCATTTCTGAGAGGGTTTTACGGAGAGGAAGTGTCCGCAGCGCTGCCTTAATGTGTGTTTGCGAACTTCACATGTCTTCGAAATACTTTTTTCTTATTTTTCGGACATACAGGTTTGCTCACGATGTTTTTCTTCACCGTCAAGCACGTGAAAAAATCAACACTTAAAATTGCAATTCAAAATTTCATTAGTGCCGGCGGGGATCGAACCCGAGTTGCTTGCGTACTAACCATTTGAGCTACCACGGCTAAAAGTTGTAGAGAATTTTATTCTCTACAATTTTCATATTGAATGAAAATAGCATTAAGCCATAGGAAGCGAAATATTTGCAAAAAACCTTTATATGATCTTAGACCTTGAATATCTTGAGACGCGAAAACGAGATTTTATGCGACTTTTTTCATAATGAATGGAAATAGCATTAAACCAAAGGAAGCTAAATACTTGCAAAAAAAACAATTTTTGTGATCTTAGACCTTGAATATCTTAAGACACGAAACGAGATTTCATGCGACTTTTAGGACAATATTAAGAATCCTAAAATAAACACTTATAGAAGCTTACAGCTTATTATCTCTCATTCCGAAGTGAAACCCTTACTATGAGTGGACTAAAGTCCTATGCTCTTATAAAAAGCGCATTATTCATAATCCGTCACCCATTTGCTTCAATAACATTAGTTAGGTAGTTGTATTTAAAGCATATTCAAAGCAAATTAAATTAAAGCAAATCTTTTTCAGTAAAGTCAGAGGACCAAACAAACAAAGGGAGCGGATTTTCAGTTAGCTTTATTTATTTACTAGGTAATACCGAATTTTGACGGAGTACGAAAATAGTATAAAATTACTATATAGGTGCGAGCATTCAAAAGGTAAATAAAAATGATTAAAATTTTATTTTACATGACCACAATTATAAAGAAAACATAAATGTTTACCAAAAGAACAAAGAACCGGATCTTATCTTCAAAACGGTTTGATCGCGTTATATACTGTTTTCTGTAAACTGTTTGTGATTCTTCGGCAATGGTGTCATGGCGTTAATATATATAATAATAGTTAATATATATATATATATATATATATATATATATATATATATATATATATATATATATATATATATATATATATATATATATATATATATATAATAGGTGCTAATTCACCCCCCTGGTGATTAGTCCCCCTAATGTGGCCCATTTTCAAAATATCGCCAATTTGGTCTATGAACCTTCTTCTAGGGCGTCCCAATAAATCATTACATTCTACCAAAAGTCGGTCCATAGAGATTGTCTTGTTGGGAGAATTTTTACATACTTTCCACCTTTGTCGTTGGCACCATTGGTAACCGCATATTTTATCATTTTTAGTTGTTATACAGGAAGAAACAACTACCCACATACTACTAAAGCTATCCTCTGGTTCCTCCTCTGTCACCTTTTATTTTTCTTTTTTCTTTAAAAAAAAGAATATTAACAATGCTATATAGTTAAAGCTTAAGTTTGTAAGCTGACAAATATGTAGGTGCGTCTATAAAATGTCGGTTGAATTTAAAAATGAGTGAGAGGTTGCGTCACTCTAATGGAGCGTCATATCGATGGTGGCGAGGTGGAATTGAGGGTATATCGAGAAACTCCCCACTCGTGTGTGCAGTATGAAGTTTTCTGTAGGCGCTGTGCATGGGAGATTCCGCTCAAGTCATTCTACGAGTGAAGTCAGTGTACAAGTACTAAGATATGGCGTGGTTCTGTCCATTTTGGTGGTTCTTCTGGTGCAGGCAAGAGGAGGATGTTGTAGCTGAGAGGCTGCCCTGTGTTACGTTGAGATGGATGTTGTTGGTGTTGATGTATATGATAGTAACAGGGACATATTACGGTATAGTCGGACTTTAATTGCTCTAAATTGAATGTATAGCGGGTTACGATGTCTTCTTACTGATAATGAATAATTGTGGAAACAAGAGAGCGAGTTGAACATCAGCTCTCACACTTTTACTATTTTGAACAATTAACCTTATTCTGATGTATTTCTGACAAATATATTATAATACCTTTAATACATTACAGTTTAATGTAATAAAGTTGCATTTTAACGCGGAGTGGACCAGGCTCTACCGCTAATATATATATGGTACTTGAATTGTCGAGAGTCCTCAATGCTGTTAAGTACCCAATGCAGTATACATCAACAATGAAATACGAACAAATTATATAACTCTTCAGCTGGAAAGGTAAATTTAAACTGAGTATCCATTTTTTCATTAAGACACGAAATTTGAAAACATTTCAATACAAACGAGTGCACTTAGAAGCAACATTTCAGCTATATTTAAAAGGTCTTATAGTCTTAATAGCTGGACTTGGAATGTTATGGATTCTATCATGCAGTCATTGGTTTTTAATCAGTTCTGTAATACAATATTTTATTACTTACGTTGTATAGCAGTTTTTTTCAACGTAGCTTATAATTCTCTTTAGATATACGTATAAATATATACCTCAGAAGCCGATTTTCCTTCACCCATCCTCCGGACAAACCATGCAGATCCCTTGTTAAAACTCTTCTTGACTTTCTCGTCTATAATTCCGGTTTTTACTCCCACTCTTTTTCAGTTCATGCGGTAAGATTATGGAACTCACTACCGTAATATATAAGAAATTCCGAAACTTTGTTGGTATTCAAGAAACGTCTTAGAGATAACTACTTTGCATCCTGTTAATTTATATATATTATTCTATTATATTAGTTTTAGTTTACATATATCATAAGTAACTATCGTATTTATTATTAATATTATCTATTGATTGATTTTAATTTTATTTATTGAATTATTTTATATAATTCACGTAACATTGTGTATATTATTTATTTTTTAGTAGTACTAATGTATGCACTAAGTTTGCAATTTCAATATAATTTCCTTTATGGGTCTACTGGAAGATATTTCAGCTAATTTGGAATAAGTAGAACCTTCGTACGAAATTATTATAAGACTGCTTCTGTATCTTAATGTGTGTACATAAAATAAATTAAAAAAAAAGATGTAAAACCTTGTCTTGGCAACAGTGTTGGACAACTTTTATTAGATTTAACATAAACTTCTAACTGCACCAAATCTTTATATTTTTTTCCACGTTTGATAACAAGTTAATTATGTTCACTAGCACAATATAACTATATAAACACGTAACGCATGCAAAAAGGCGATATTCTGTCACTTATAAAGATTTAAGTTGTACTATGTCTGTTATTTATTTTTTTAGTTTTGTATCACTCTCACAGACACAAGACATAAAACAATTGTATTTATAAGAGTGTACAATTACGCCGTGAAATATGTTTTAGAAGCGAGTACACCAATGTTCAGAAGTACAATTTGAGTGATATTATAAAAACACTAAGCGCTTATAGTATAAGCAAGTGACGGCATGCAGTAAGCTGTTTATTAAGCTGTATATAGAGCTTTAAAGATGAAATCAGTTTCAAGAGTTACAAAATAATTAAAGTTATATACCACAGTTTTCATTTTCTGATTAAGAACCCTAAGCACATTTAAATCCTATATTATTGTGTATTTATTGTATTATATATTATATTATTGATATTAAAATCAGCCAGATACACGGTACAACTATACAGATTATTCTTCAAATTTATACAAACAAAATACCACTGACCTATTATAATATAGTAATTATAAGATTCATCAAGGGATTTTTTGGTGACAAATAGTTATATATCTTAATTTTGGGTCGAAATTTTAATGATAGTGGATGTACCATATAAAAGCTTATGAATACCATGTTTTCAGCCTCTGGAATACTCGATATACCCTGGGATAACAAATGCGTTAGTAGCGCTGTACAGTGGCTGCACAAGCATTAAAGAGCTTGTATAACAGCTGAATTATTGTTGTTATTTGGTGTACAAAGAAACTATTACACTATAGATAAGTTTTATTAGTAACATTTAGAGATAAACGTTCAAAATTATTTATATATACTTTATTACATTTAGAGATTTAATGTCAGAGTAAAAAATTATATTAATATAATATGGTGACGATAATAGTTTCTGGTTTGAATCCGGAAACGGATGGTCACTAAACGGTTAGGGTGACTATGTTGCCCTTCGTATTCGGATCGAAGGAATCTGAAAATGGTGGGGCGGTAGAGTGCTAATTTTAAATCCCGCCAAAACGAACCAGAAAATGGTGCAGCCACAGGGTGCCATAGCGATCACTGTGTTAGGTTGTTCTGTGGCACAACTGTCACAGAGGTGTAATCACATCTAGCGTTGGTCTTCAACTGCATGGCGTGGCGGCACGTCGACGACTATCGATGGCCGGTGGCGTGTTGTCGACCTTTCACTTTTTGGCCAGCGCGTCTTATTGGTTGCCAAAATGATGCCACCACATCTGGCCTTCTATAGGACATGCCCGTGCAGGAAGGAGGCGTAACTGATGGGGAGGAAATACTACTGGCTAATATAGTCTACAAAATATGTGCTTTGGCGCAATCATATTAGATAATATTATATTCGAACTGAGTTGTTTTGACGGTTGTAGTGTTACAAAATACTCAAAGTTGCGTACTGTTTTCATATTCTGATTAAGAACCCTCAGGTTACTTAGATCCCATTATACAGACTTTTTACAGCTTAAGCTGTATAGTAACTTATACCTCACTTTTATTTGGATACAACCACTTTTCTACACTCTACGCCTCTAAAAACCATAAAATTATTTTAGTGTTCACGGGCGTTGCTATTTTCTTGCTTACTTAATACCTTGTTTTCACAACGTTCCTTTGTCGCTGGACCAATACTATGATGAATACGTTTGAATTTATTCCAATGCTCAAAAGATACTTTACATCCCTTTACCTGCTTATATACCGAAGTCGAGATAAGAAGATAGAATATTTATTTAGTCGAGGTAAGAATATTTTCTGCGCGGCATCTGTCGATTTGTTTATAACTCCGCTTGTATATTCCGGCAGTAAATTTTAAGAATCACTGCATGGGCTTGAACACACGAATTATCGTAATGTTATTTTTTCGGTGTTTCAATTGTAAGATACATGGACGATGCGCGCCGCTTAACTCGAAAAATAAACAATTTTATTTCAATCGAAACAGACAACCAGGCTCTATACCAATTAAGAACTTATATCTTACAATTTGTAGCTACGTAACTTATCATATCACTTTTATTAAATCTGTAAATGTCTTAGATATGAACTTATTATACATATTATTTTACTCTGAGGGCCCATTTTTCCATATTCAATTAAAATTTATATGTAGAAAAAATTACGATATAAACAAAAAAATACAATTGTATAAATAAAATAGTAAAATTTTTATATTCAGTCAAGTTATAATTTATTTGATGAATAACTTTTACCAGTCGATATATATATAGTTTTAATCCCTGTTTTGCTAGCCATAGTATTTGTTTATTTGGTCGAGTTTCTTTTTTCATTTATTTAATAAAATGTAGGGGAGGCACACGGCTCCACACACGCCGTGCGCGGTGAGCGCCAACCATTTTGATGCACTCCCCAAAAGGGAACGTTAATTCGGGAACTGAACCGTAGTCCACAGCAAAATAACTGGCGAACCAGTAAAAGAGGCTTGGCCCCTTGTTAGTGCGTAAGCACAAACATCGACCGAAGTCGCGCATGTCAATACGTGTAAACGCCATACAGAATACGAACGAATCCAGCCACAGTGAATGTACGTCACACGGTTTAGGCAAATAGGTACTCCGGCCGTAAACCCTCCGTGAGCGCCACCACCTGCCAGACCGCCGCTCCTGCAGACGTGATGTAAGTGTATGGCATCACCACCACATGTATGATCAGCACGGCTACTAGCCGCAGAGCGTGTCTTGAGTCTACCCGCTCACCTCAAGGGAATGGGGTCCCACGTTATGCGGCTTTCGGCCGCAGCCTTGAGAGTCTCCTCAGATCCTCCCGCCAGCTATCACCCGCATGAGGTCGATACATATGCTCCACCAACCAATACAACGGCAGATATAGCCAAAAGGCAGTTATAAGATAAGAGTAATAATTCGCCATCAGGAAGGGTTTGTGTCACTGACGTTGAGTAAATGCATTTACGATCATGTTTGTTTCACCCACCAAGTTGCCTTCAATCATTCAATGGTGGGAAAGTTACAGAGATATATTATTATGTTGTTATATAAAACATCGTGGAAGGCAGACAGTCTGCAGCCCCGTAATTAAGGGACCCGACTTGGGCAAAGCTACTTAGGTGTGAGTCAAACCAAGACGCAGAGAGCGCCATTGAGAATAGCGTCTCACCAAACAACCATCGCAGAGACGCAATGCTGCAGAACGCAACAAGCATCAATACGACTATCGTCGGGCTTACACCATCCCAAGGACCCACATACATCCCAGCAGATATCACCACCCGCATACCTCCATTGACCACAACTACAAGAATGCGTCGAATCAGGCGCAGCACACCCGCAGATCCATCACAAGACGCAGTACCGCAAGTAGCGGTAAGCATCAATGCAACTATCATACTGGTGGCGCCCCCTCACAACACACCCACATGATCCCTATCGACTTTGGTAACAAAGTTTTTATTGTTGTTAACTAAAAAAATATCACCAACGTATCATAGTAGCACGCTACTAAGACGCCAATGAACAAAACTCCACGGATCATAGCGCTAATGCACTAAGACATGAAGTTGAGTATGCCTGTTACACTTAAAAGTGCTACCAAACACACTCATCATCCCAATCCGAAAGATAGACGACACATCGCTATGCGCTACGTCGTCGCCCACAAACGGTATGGGTGTGCGATGTTCACGGGGAAGCCGTATTGCTACAACAAACCCGCTTACCACCGGCACTAATATGTTGTTAACTAAAAACTGCACCAACGTATCATAGAAGCACGCTACTAAGACGCCAGTGGACAAAACTCCACGTATCATAGCGCTAATGCACTAAGATATGAAGTTCAGTATGCTGGTTACACTTAAAAGTGCTACCAAACACACTCGTCCCAATCCGAAAGATAGACGACGCATCGCTATGCGCTACGACGTCGCCCTCAAACAGTGTGGGTGTGCGATATCCAGGGGAAAGCCGTATTGCTACAACAAACCCGCTTACCACCGGCACTAAGATGATATGTCTAGGACACATCGGTTAGCTAGTCCAAGTTTACCTCGGACCAATTGCTCGTGAAGCAGCATTCACGCCACCATAATAATCCTTTTCAATTCCCTAATAAGGACTAGTCATTTTACTACAGTAGTAAGAGCAGTCGGTCACCCGACCACCCCATATATGCTTAGGCATCAAGGAGACCTTCAATAGTATTGCTTTTGTATCATAGACCTTACTTTCATAAGTCATTAATATATAGGACTTGAACCGACGACCCTACTATTGTAATGCAAATTCATCATAGAGACCTTCTATGGTATTGCTTTTGTATTATAGACCTTACTTTCATAAGTCATTAATATATAGGACTTCAACCCACGACCCCACAATTGTAATGCAAATTCATCATAAAGACCTTCCATAGTATTACTTTTGTATCATAGACCCAACTTTCATTAGTCATTAATATATAGGTCTTCAACCCCCGACCCTACTATTGTTATGCAAATTCATCACAGGGACGTTCTATAGTATTGCTTTTGTATCATTGAGTTTAATATCATAAGTCCCTAATATAGGACTAGTCATTGTGCTACAGTACTTCAAGCAGTCGGGCTCCCGACCACCCCATATATATGTACAACTGCAGGTATGTATCTCTGGCAGCTCCTCCATACAAGACATCTATACATGAACACCTTCCACAACTTAGGAAAATTTTCTTTTATACAGGAACTACTTCCAAGACTTCTAATTATCTTATAAATGTTATTTATCTTTATTTTTATAATATTTTCGACTTGTATTTCTATTATTTATCATATTTTAAATATGTTTACAGGTTTTTAAATAAATTTATTTAGACAATATTTTGCCTTTAATTTACTATATTATTTGTCTAATGTCTGAAATGTATTTATCTTAATTTTGTGCTTATTAATGTAATTTTATTGTTTAATATATGTCTTTTAAGACTATTTTTGACGCCCTCTTATATTGAATTTAATTATTATTAGTAAAGATGGGCCGTCACACTAGTTTTACTGAGATGGGAATAAAATGTGATTTTTCGTTAAATATTTATGTACACCTTCTCTATTTTTTTCTTTCTAAATATTTTATACCAATAACCGTTAACCGTTTATCAGTGATTATCTGCTTGTTTGTACTTTTAAATGACTTAAAAGATATTTTTATGCAGTTTTAATATACTGTGAGGATAAATAATTGTATTGTGAGGTCATTAGACTAAATTCGATCTGTAAGAAGCCGGGTGACCGAAAAATAACAAACAACAAAAAGTCAGTTACAGATTTTTAAAACTAATAAAAAATGATAAACATGTCACCCATACATATATTTATTTGTTTACTGTTTGTATTCATTTTAGTACCCGGTTGACCGAGCCTTGCTCGGTATTTTTCGCTCGGTTTTTTTTTAATTCGTGTGTTTGGAAATCATATTTAGATACAAATTACCTACATACTGATCAAATACGAATAATATTTTTTTGATCGTAGCGACATAATAGAAAAAACGGAACTGGTTATTTGAATAAAAAATCATGAGTGCAATTAGTTTAATTTAAATTTTCGTGTTTTTAAAAAATACTAAAAAAAGGGCTCGAAAAAATAGATTTTCTCAAACAAGAAAGAAACTTGAAAAAAAAATTAAAACAAAGTCGGTCGGTCGGTCTGGGCTCGAACCATGGTATTACGATTTTGTGACCGCCCAATATACCAATTAAGCTATTTGTAATCATTAATAATCTGTCAAAATTTACTTTCTTATTCTAAAGATATTGTAGCAGTTTTTCATTGCCTAAAAACACGGACTAGGATTTATTTTTAGAAAAGACATTTTCTAAAAATAAATCCTAGCTAGATCGATTTATTACCCCAGAAACTCCCTGCACACAAAATTTTATGAAAATCATTGGAGCCGTTTCCGAGATTCCGATTATATATATATACAAGAATTGCTCGTTTAGAGGTATAGGATTTATACATCTGTTTATTTACTACAATGCTATTATTTCAGGTTATTAAAGATAAATGGATATACTTATCCTTAACGGTTTATTATATCCCCTTTTCTCTAACTATAAAACGTATAAAAGCTAAAGCTAAGACTAAAAGTGTCTATTCGACACTTTCAGTTAATTAGTGATATCTTGGTGTGAGGCTCCTGGACGATCAACGAAGCTTAATAGAAAGTTATCGAAACGTGCGTTGCACTGCACTATGTCCAAGTGAGAGCGAGTACGCAATGTCATTCCCTATTTTTCGCACACGTTAATTATTGGACCGAGTGGCTACGCCTCCTGAGATTTTGCGTTTTTATAAAATATGCTTTAACGCAATTGTTTATAGTTTAATCTTTGTTCCATGAGTGCTAGATATATGTGTAGGCGTAATTTTGTATTTATTGTTTGTCTATGTGTGATAGCTGCGAACCGGCGACCCTCGTCCTGATATTAAAAGACAGTAGAAGGCATTTCTAGTGACTTACTATTTAAATTTCTGTGGTGTGAACATTGAAGCAGGCATTGCTCGTACGTTTATACACCGCGACAGCAATAGATCATTATAAAATTATTTTTCACAGCCCCATTTTTACAGCTGTGGAGTTTGTATAATATTTTTTCTTTAAAAAATTGCTTTATATTGAGGTGACCTATAATAATTTGAATATCTCTTGATTAAATTATTATTAGAGTTTTTAGTTAAGTTTTATTATTAAGCAAAATTTTACGATAATTCATTCGTTCACAAAATCATAAAATTTTGAGACTAATTACCTTTTTACATCATTTCATAATACTTTCTTAAGTAATGAAAATATAATATAAATAAAATTTTAATAGATTCCAAAATAAGAATGCTTTCTTAATGAAATAAAGATTGTATTTATTAATTAGTCATAAAAAAAGTTTTAAGTAGGTCTGAAGCTGCTATAGAGCATTATCCAAAAAGTATTAGGCAAAATTTAATAAATTAAGACATTCATAACATTTTGTATTGCTGAAAGAATCAGCGATAGTGCAATACACCAATATTAGTCGGTGTACCTCTGTTGACTACGGTGACCGAGAACAGGAAAACACACATTCTCGACATATAAGATAAATCTATAACCTTGTCTCACTATACTTTATTCGAGGATAGGTGCCAAACAGATAACAGCTGAAATTATCTCTCGTATTTTTTTTACATTTCAAAATAAGTACAAACTAACTTTACTATTTAATTTTTATCTACAGTTTCTAAAAAAGGTTTTATTTTAACTTACAGGAATGTGCATTTAAATTATATCAAAAAAACTTACATTCATCTTCCTTCCATAACATCTGTTACACTAAATAAATATTAACACATAACTTTACTACAAGTTTACTTTAAGTCTCTGGAGTTAATATTATCCAAAAGGAATTGGAAGGGAGCTTGACTCGGAAGATGACCGAGTTTGAGAAATGTCTGAAGGCTGCATCTACCCCAACTAACTCAACAGTTTTACAGCTTCGGGAAGAAATCGATTCATTTAAGATACTTGTAAGTTCCATGTTCAGCCTGCTGCAATAGCAAATTCAGGAATGCAACAGAAGGGTCGATGCAATCATTATGTATCACCGGAGACCGGTTCTGCTTTATGGAATAGCTGATGCTTCTGTAAATTCTGATATCGTTCCATACAATATAAAATATAAAACAATATATTTGGATAGCCAAAATAAAACTACCACTTCCTAATAACATGATTGGCTTAGGATTTTCATGCCGTCAATAAAAAGCTGTAAAATTAATACTAATATTATATGTTTATTTTAGTAGATAGACAAGTAACACAATCTTTCTCTACATAGTATAAAACAAAGTTGATTCTCGTCGTCTGTACGTTTAGGCTTAGGATTTAATGCGGTTTTCATCAATAGACAGAATGATTCTGAGAGGGAGATTTATATGTGAAATACATGCATATGTAGGGATAATTGTTTGTACGTGTGTTTGGCACTGCCTGGACCGATTTTGATTAATATTTTTGATGATTATTTCCGTTTCACGCATTTCATGTATTGCTTGCTTGATCCAGTTAATTTGATACATTTATCGCATGTTATTTTAGATAAATGTAACATGTGTCCTTTTCCTTTATGGGTATAAGTTTATCGCATAGGTCCGAAAAAACGCAGGCGACAGTAAACCCCACAGTTTCGTCATGCGAAGTAGAATATTCCGCGTAAATTGCACAGTAGTGGACCGTCAGCCATCGAGATAATGAGGTTGAAATTTCGATTTCTGACATAGTTTACGATCTAAGATGATGTAATTCAGTAGCTGAAATTAATAAGCTGATACTGGGGTGCTCCGACCCAGAAATTAGAACAACATTCCATATGAGGCTGAACTGGCGCTTTGTAGAGCTGCAAGCGGTAGTACAACATGATATCCCGTCTCGATCTAATGAGTTCCCAAGTTTTTTTTTTGATGCCAGTTTAGCCTTCCCTTCCAAGTGCTAACGAAACTGTACGTCTTTCGAAATATTGACACAAAGCATTCCGATACTGGCTGAGGTAACGAGGAGAGTGCCCTAAAACCGAGGAGATGCGACAAAAGGGCTATTTTTTTGTGGTAAACGTGCAAACCTGAACCTTTTGGGGATTACACTTTAGTCACCCCCAATCCGAGGATATGTTCAACAAAGACTCGACTACAGACACAAGTTTGTTCTGATACTCAACGACGTGTTCTCGAGAAATATTAGCCGGGCCGGTGTTTTATACATAAAGCATCGGCAGTGCTGTCGTCTGAATAACAATGAATAGGACTATGCAACATATCATTGATTTGCAACAGGGTAGGTAGCACGCCACCTTGTGGACTACCAGCATTCACAGGCTTGTAGTCGGAGCATATACCGACGACTACGATCTTGATATTCTGATCTGTAAAAAAAAACTAGTGATCCAATTGCATAATTTCTCGGAAAACTCATGAGCGGGAAGCCTTGAAAGAAGCGTTTGGTGCCAAAAACGATCGAAGGCCTTGTCGAAACTAACCATCATGGCCTCACCCTTAGTCTCGACTGCCTCCGCCCGTCGGTTATCAGTGAGTCGGGTAGACAAAAGACTACCAACTGAGCGACCTCGACGGAAACCGTATTGACGGTCACAAAGCAGCTTATGCTCTTAGAGGTACCACATGAGCTTACAGTTAATAATGGATTCCATTACTTTGGAGAACAAGGAGGTGATAGTGATAGGCCTGTAGTTGGACGGTTTCGAGCGGTTACCTTTTTTTGGTATCGTGTGCACTAAGTCTGTATTCCATGAGCCTGCACGACGCCTATAGATTAAGAGAACCAAAAAAGACGCGTTAGAACCGATGTCAACTCTGCAGCACACATCTTCAACACAATTTGTAAGATTCCATCAGGCCCACTCTACTTGTGGACGCCTAAAGACAAGAGCGATTTACGCACTGAGCGTGTAAACAGCACATCCGGTATGGAGCGCGGTATGGTCTGTAAAACTGGATTGGTCTAAAAGATCCTAAAAAGATCAGCTTTCTCATCTGCGGCCTGGCCTAGCGAGTCATCCTCCATCCATCCATCCATCCATCCGGTCATTATGCTCCGACTTTAGCGTAGCTATCTCTTTTGAAGGACCTGGAGACAGCGTTGAACTTCTATTTGAGTTCGCTAGTGGTGGACGGTTGGACTGGGACGCCGATGCGTCAGCCAAGACATTGTAAGCTTTTACTGCGACGCAAATTTGCAGGAGCGTCCAAACTAACAGATCCCAGTGATCTGCCGCCGATAGGCATTACGGATGACGGGATCAAAAGTTCCATCACCGGAAACACCACATAGGCGACAGACTCAGCAACGTTTTTTTTAGATGATCGAACGAGAACATAATTCCATCACCCAGCCCCCCCCCCCCCCCTCCCAAGGGGTAGGATGCAAAAAAAACCCCACATACCATCCCAATCCGCCGATCTATAGCGTGGGCAGCCTACAGACCGTGAATGTAATGAGAAGGATTAGTAAATGATCCGAAGAGCCAAGACGGGTATCGACGGAGACCTGGTAGCCGTCCGGATGGGAGGTCAGCAGAAGGTCCAACAGGAAAGATGTATGAGCTTCCACAACTGAATTCTGCGTGGGCAAAGTAATTAGTTGTGTCAGACCATATGATGCTAAGGAAAAGCAGTAAACAGATATTTCATCAGTAGTATGAGAACCGACCCATTCGGCGTGTCGGGCGATGAAACTTGTGCGTTTATGAAATTCTGTGTTACATTTTCGCCAACGATAATCAGTTACCGATTGTCATTTGCATCGTTTCACGTTTATGTGACATCAAGTAAATTTAATATACTGTCTTAAAAGGTTTTGTTAAAAAAAAAAGTACGCTTAGGCGATGATGAGATGCTTGGATACGCGGGCCCCCTTTTGCGCGGAACCCGTAGCAATTGCTACTCTTGCTACGTATTTAATCCGGCACTGACTGAAGGTAGTCTTCTTTTCGTCTTATGAACTACTACTACTTTTCTCTAGAACACTTTTACTTACAGCGGCTTCGTTGTTTTCACGTTTGGATCTGGTGGAGGGTTGGTCGGTGGAATTTTGGACTAGATACCCGGCAGAGAAAGGGCCTTTTGGGCTTCCACGTTAGTTATAATCGGCCTCTTAAACTGCTTCCGCGCTGTTTCACTAAACTTATAAGGCTGTCCTTGTGTACGTTAGCTTATATTTTACCTGGTTCATGTCCGATGGTGGACCAATCAGCTACAATCGTGCTCGACACATTTTGGCTCACTCAAGATTAAGCGCTGCATTGTCTTGAGGAGGCTAAAGAACAAAACAAACTTGCAGACTGTTCCGTTACAGGATACATTAATTTTGGCTTATCAATTCGTGTATTGTCGTTTTTTTTCTTCCCACGAACAGGTAGGTAAATATTTGCTTATCAGAAACCCGCATGCCAGGGTTAGGGCTAATACTACCAGATTTGCTCTTGTTTCATGAAGACACCGCTTAAGACTGGACTTAACTCCAGCCGTGCAACTATTGGGACGATACGCCTCATCCGTTAGATAGAGAAAGAGAGGAAAAAAGGAGTTGTATGGAAAGAAAGGCTCGTCTAAGTATTTTCTGTTCTATATATTTTCTATCGAACACGTTTGAAAACGTGTTTTTCGATATTTATTAGAGTTTACTTAAATAACAAATTCGCGAGATCTGTTATGAAGATTCCTCAAGTCCATATTGAGTCTGGCAATATCACTAAACTTATAAGGCTAACAGTGTAACAGCCCCTTCAACCGGAGTGCCAGGACCACTTGCACCACGCCTCCATCAATCCCACCCTTGCAGACACCCGCTTCAAGTGACCAAATCAAAACTATTCCAACTCTTGAGTTACAGCATTGGATGACGACAATTGAACAGTAACTTAACGAGGTGTGCTCCATCGTTACAGATGGAAAACTTCAGTACACAGTACACAGTTGGTAGTCCAGTACATGTCCCTTAAAATAGATTCCACTAAAGCCCAGACCTTCGTCGTATCTCTGCAGCACCAACTTGACATGACCCAAAAGCTGCAGGACCTCAAGATCAGTATCGAAGAGTCATCAAAACCGGACTCCGGAACCACTTTTGCGGACATGGTTAAAAAAGGTGGCCAAATCTTTATCCGCCCAAATAATGTTAGTATCCTAGCAATTTATCCGAAAGACAAGTCCAAAACCAGTGATGACACGAAGTGCCTCTTACAAAACATAAAATCCCCAGCAGAACTCAAACTACATGTCCGCGGCATTAGGAAGGTAAAAAATGGGGGAATTATAATTAGCGCTGAGACAAAAGCAGATATCGACAAATTAAAGAACTCCAAGAAGCTTCTGGCCTTACCATGGAAGAGCCTACTAAACGACGTCCAAGTAGTGTAGAGTGTCCCTGTAGCCCTCACTGATGAAGATGTAATCAGGGGCATCTTTGAACAAAATATTGCCGACAAATTACCCAATGCTACGCGTGAGTCCTTCCTGGCAACAGTCAAACTAAGCCATAAATTAGGTAAGAAAAACCTTCCTACTTGCAGTTATATTGTCGAAGTGTTACCTAGCATCAGGGAGGCACTTATCAATCAAGGACGAATATATATTAATTGAACATCATACCCAGTTATAAACTTTACAATATTAATAAGATGCTTCACCTGCAAGCAGTTTCATTCAGCCAAATTTTGTCGAGAAAGTAGCCCTATGTGTAACTACTGTGGAAAGCTCGGGCATTCCTTTGAGGAATGTAACAACAAATCGCATTGCCCCGTTTGCCCGACGTGTAAGCCCTCAAATCAAACAATCATTTGTGAACAGATTTTACATATTTTTAGGACCATTTCTATATAACAAGCTCAACAAGTCACTGTAGATATATATTGTAAGTTATAAAAAATGTAATTTAATTGTAAGGGAATTTATGAATAAATTAAATTGCGAAGACACAGAGAAGTAGTTATAAATGCCAAAATCATTTTGTATTAATTACAGGTAACAAATAATTGTTATTTTATTTATTACTTATTATAAAATTAAGTTTAATTAGCTAATATTCTAAACTTGACTTTTCAATTTTTCTTTTGTAGATTCTACATTATTAAGCTACACTTTATTAGACTTATTGTCACTTTTTTAATTGTAGTCATATTTGTTCCTGAATGTAAACATGTGTAATTGAAAATGAAATAAAATTTATTTATTATTATTTATTATAGAAATCGTACGTGTCTATCAATGCTTCTTTGTTATAAAGTTCAAAATATTTCTACATCATATTCTAAAAATTTGGACCAAAACTAAATTTTTTTGATAATATTTAGCGATATCAATGTGAAATAATTTATATTTGTATCTAGAGGAAATTTTATCTTAAAGGACGAAAATATTTACGATTGTATTTCATCGGTATTTAGTTTTTTGTAAACGCACTATAGAAATTATTAACAGGTAAAATTCTAAGTATCATTTTTGGAATAGTTAATAGAATAGAATAGAATAATTTTTATTCAATATAGATTACAAGTAATTCTTATTGAAAGTTAATATTTTACGTTACTACTTAGTAATTAGTAAAGATCGTTCAATTTTTAATACTACACGTGCCCTCCTATGTATTTTTAGTAAATTTTTAAGTATCATTCCTTTATATTATATTTTAGTAGATATTAGCATTTTGACTTTATTTGACATGAAAAAAATAATAAAGTTTACCAAAAATACAAGAAAAGTGCTTGCAGTTTCAAATAAGACAACCAAAAAGCACTAATAGCTCAAATATATCTGAAAATCTGGAAAATAGTATCCACGTTTGCTTATTAAAACCTACTTAATAACTTATATTTTTAACAGGATATTTTTGTTGAAATCGTTTTTTTTTCTATCTTTTATATAAAAAGATTGATAACCATTCTGTTATTCTGTGTTGTGTATTTCATATATTAATGTTAACTATCAACGTAATTCAAATGTCTACAACCATGTTTTCCTTTATTGTTACATATTACCTGTTTCAAATAGTCACTTGAACCGTAAGTAAACAAGATATTGACAATTACAGTCGACTGGTTATCATATGATAAATCTTAAATAAATAGAAATAGCTTTCATAGGGTTGGACGATGAACGTAATCAATTTATTATCAACTCTACTTGAAATCTGTACATTCAGGTACATATAATAGAGGTTATATATAATTTAAAATATTTAGAAGGAGAATTAAATAAAAATATAGAACTGTATCAAACTGACGTATCATTAATTCAAGCTAATTATATCCCACCAAAAACATGCATGTGAATGTAGCATAACAGATTACGGAACTGACTGAAGTGGCAATGGGTCGGCAGTATAGCTCGAAGGATCACAACAACCAAGGAAACAAGGTTCTTGGATGGCATCCTCGTACCGGCAGGAAGTGTGGCTAATAATCGTACTTTGTGGCATTATTTGGAGAAGTGGATTCTTCAATATTCAAAATAATATTTTTATCCTTTTAATAATAATTAAAATAAATACATGACATTCATCGCTTTTCTTGCATTTATGCTTCACTGTTTTCTATTTTCATACGATAAACCATTCGAGAACCTTTCTTACCCATTGGTTGTCATCAGGTAGCGTTTCGAGCCCGATATTGCAGGGCCTTAAGGTGATGTGGGCGCCAAAAGCAGATTTTTCACGCTTTAGAAGTGCAATTTTTTGTCACTAAAAACTACTAATTTACATTTTCTTTAAATTCATTATGAAAGTTAAAGACTTTCCTTAGTGAATTATGGTAGTTAAACACGATTGACACATTTTGGCCCAATAGAAAAAGATCGCAAAGATTCCTCAAAATCTACAATTTTAGGTACGTACACTAAGTGAAAAAGCAGTTTCATTCGAATGTAATGAAATCAATTTCAATTAAATTTAGACTGTGTGTTCGTTCACAAGTAAATGCGATAAGTGAATTATGGGTTTATTTTTCAATAAAAGAGTATTGTTACGAGCTTAGGGTTCGTGACAATAAAAACTGCCGATTGAATTACCAAAATTAACACTTTAATTACCGCACACCAATTAAAATATAAAACACACTAATAATTAATTACACTGATCACTTTAGTTCAGTTTATTTCGGCAGGCGCTGTTGGGAGAGTTCCAGAAAGATCTTGACACTCCTATTTCTGATACTTGATACCAGATGGCACTAATGCCATCAACTGTGGCGCGCATCAGTATATATCATTTTAAAAAGACATATCAAATAAATATAGTGCGATTAAATAGCGCGCGAGCCGACCAAACAGTCCATATAAACCGTGAAAAATCTGCTTTTTGCGCCAACTTCGCCTTAACCACTTCAGCCTACTAATTCGTTCAGTTAAGCCAGTTACTATTGCTCCGCTGCTGATATCCCCGTTATTGATTATCCGTATTATATTCTTGCAGTCAACAGTGTAAGACCACATCTTAATAGACGAATAGATAATAAGACACCACTGGCAATACGCCGTAGTACGCATTTGTCTATCGTATCTTATCATGAGGGCCGCGAATGGGAGATGACGTATCAACGAGGAATTATCCGGCATGTAAAGAAATTTGTACCAGATGATCGCGGATCATAAGCATTAGATTGTCTGTAAGCAGCCTCATCAGAACATTCGATCCGTGCGGATACCTTCTTCAGCCACTACATACCCCAAGAAGCTAACTTGCCGTTTAAATAATTAACATTTCTTTGGACTCAACTTGAGGCTGGCACTCTTGATCTTCATGAGCACGCGTTCCAGGTTTTTAAGGTGTTCCTCAAACGTACGGCCTACGATGATGATGTTATCCAAGTAGACCAGACAGGCATCGCCAATTAGCCCGGTAAATACAAGTTCCATTAACCTTTCAAACTTTGCCAGAGCATTGCACAATCTAAACGGCATAACTTTAAATTGCCACAAACCCTTTCCTGTCGAGAATGCAGATTTTTCCTTGTCCTTGGGGTCAAACTTAACTTGCCAGTAGCCACTTTTCAGGTCCAGCGTGCTAAACCACTTTACTCCCGTAAGCATGTCCGGCGTGTCATCAATTCTTGGAAAGGGATAGCTATCCTTCTTCGTAACGTCGTTCAGATGGCGGTAGTCAATACGAAACCGCATGCCGCATCCTTCTTCTTTACCAGCACCACAGGTGAACACCATGGACTAGATGAAGGTTCATAACACCATCCTTCACTATTCCCTCAATCACGGTTTCCACTTCATTTTCACGTGCTACTGGCAATCTTCTTAGCCGCTAACGGATAAGCAATTCTTCTTATGTATTTATTTTGTGTTAAACCAAGCTAATCTTTCCTATGTCATGCTGATATAGGAAAGACTGGCTGACGTTTGATGACAAAAAATCGGCGTACTTAAGTAACAACTTCTTCACCTTGACCATTTCATTCGGGGAGAGAACGTTGCGACAGCCTACTAAAAGTGTGGTCACTGTCGTTTGTGCATCCTCGCTGGGGGCCCAGTCGACTGATATTGACACCGACGCAACCACCAGTCAGCGCATACCCGTCCATGGAGAGAAGGAGATGGAGTTGAAGCTAGGCAATAAGATCTACCTGCATAATGTCATCGTGGCTGATATAATGGACGACTGCATCCTGGGCCTAGACTTCTTATGAGGAAGAATTGTTGTAAGATCGACGTTAAGCAAGGTGTTTTGAAATGTGGTCAAGAAGAACTTTTCGTGGTAGGGGCGTTACCAAGGAATGTGTACAGCTTTAAGAAGATTGTTCTTCCGCCGAGATCAGAAACGGTTGTGCCGGTTAATCTCCCTCGGAATCCTGGGCAAGCTCATCGTTGTATACTCGTGGAATGGGTAGAGAATGAACTTCCATGAAAAGTGGCTCGAATCTTGGTCAATACCTATGACATTTCAGGAGTACGTCTGCTGAACCTTTATGATCAGGAACAGATTATAGAAAAAGGCACACTGGTTGGTACTTGTGAGGAAGTGGATTGGTTGCGTCGGTGCCAATGTCTATCGACTGGGTCCCCCAGCGAGGATGCACAAACGACCGTGACCACACTTTTAGTAGGCTGTCGCAACGTTCTCTCCCCGAATGAAATTTCCTTCACTGCCAAGCACGTGGTAAATCAGTACTTAAAATTGCAATTAACAATTTCATTGGTGCCGGCGGGAACCGAACCCGGGTTACTCGCGTTCTGTTATATTTACAGCGAGCGTTAACCATCTGAGCTACCATCGTTCTCTCTCTCTCTCTCTCTCTATATATATATATATATATATATATATATATATATATATATATATATATATATATATATATATATATATATATAGAAAGAAAGAAGCAGGGAAATTGCAGATGCATTGCCGGCCTTTTAGAAAGCAGCTCTTAGTAAGCTCTTTTCTTGAAGGTCCCTAAATCGTATCGGTCTGGAAAAGTTGACGGTGATAAACAATTCATCAAATCAATTCAAAGAGAAGTTGTACGAAGAAGAAAACTCCTAGTTACAGTAGTGCACCGCTAAACAAACAGATGGTGATGATGATATCGGGAATTTTGACGCGATGTGCGTTCGTGAAATTTGGCGGCTGGAACAAATCCGAACTATTCCTCAGAACACTACTCACGGTAGATACGATAGAAAACGCAAAGGTATGCAACATCCCTACGCAGCGCCAGTGAATTGAGCTGATCAGAAAGAACTCGGTCGTCGACGATTCGAATCGCTCTGCGCTGGATGCGGTCAAGTAGAAGGAGCCTGGCACTGGGATGCCCCGGCCCAAAGTTGAGAACAGTATTCCATGTCAGGTCGAACTTGCGCTTCTAAAGTTGCAAGGGATGTGCCGGCATGAAATACTGTATCGCTCTGTTGAGCACGCCAAGCTTTTTGGAGGCCAATTTGGCCTTCCTCTCCAAGTGACTACGAAACTGCACACTATTCGATATGTCGACACTGAGGATTCTGATGCTAGCTGTGGCAACAAGGGGAATGCCTTCAAACTGAGGAGATACGACAAAAGGGTTCTTTTTCTTTTAAGTTTGGGATTGAATTGGACTAGATTTAGTCGCCCCCAATCCGAGACTTTGTTAAGCAAAGACTTGACTTCAGACACAAGTTTATCCCGGTACTCAGCGACGATTTCCGAAGAAATATTGGCACGGCCGGTGTACAGAGCATCACCAGTGCTGTCATCTGCATAGCAATGAATGTTGCCAGTTTGCTACATATCATTGATATGCAGAAGAAACAGCGTTGGTGAAAGCACGCAGCCTTATGGAATACCAGCATTAGGCTTAATAGGCATGTAATCGGAGCTTGCAGCGTGTACAACGACCGTAATGCTCCAATCTGCAAGAAAACTGGTGATCCAATTGCACAATTTCTCTTGAAGCCCATAGGAAGGGAGTTTCGAAAGAAGCACATTGTGCCAAACCCGATCGAAGGCCTTCGCAATGGCCAAACTAACGGCCAATGCCTCCCACTTGGACTCTACTGCCACCGCCTATCTATGAGTCAGGTAGACCAGAAGATCACCAGCGGATCGACCACGACGAAAACCGTATTGGCGATCACTAAACAGCTGGTTATCCTGAAGGTACCTCATAAGCTGGCAGTTTACAATGGACTCCATTGTTTTAGAGAACTAGGAGATGATGGCGATGAGCCTGTAGTTGGACGTATCTGAGTCGCCTTTTTTAGGGATCGGGTGGACGAAAGCCGTCTTCCATGATTTTGGGACTACTCCTAGGGAGGAGTACCGGAAAAGACGCATTAAGACCGGTGCCAACTCTGGATCACCCATCCTCAGCACAATTGGGGAGATACCGTCAGGCCCATTCAACTTGTGGATGCCCACGTAGAGGAGTGCTTTGCGAACCGAGCGTTGTGTGAACCACACGTGGTCGGTGGCGTACTCCCCCCGTCATTGAGAGTCGAGTTGGATGCAAAGAAAGAGCCTAGCAGATCGGCTTTCCCTTTTGTGGCATGAGCCAGTGAGTCGTTCTCCCTGTGCAGAGATGGAAGAGATGGCTGACAGAAATTCTCCTGGACAGCCTTTACATCCCGGGACGTTGATGCGTCAGCCCAGGCTTGGTAGCACTCCTGCTCATAGCATGACGCTATTTTACAGGAGTGACCAAACCATGGCTGAGATTTGCCTCCGATGGGCACCCCAGAGAAAGGAATAAAAAGTTCCATACCCTGAAGTACCACATCACCAACAGAAGCAGCAACAACGTTGGGATCGTTCGGCGAGAAGCAAACCCGCGCCTGAGGGTAGGATGCAAAGAAAGACCGCATCCTATCACAATTAGCTGACCTATAGTGCCAAACACGGGGAAAGCCTGCAGATTGCAACTGCGATTTCAGCGTGAGTGGTACCACAATTCGGATAAGACAATGGTCCGAGGAGCCTAAAGGGGCATCGACGGAAATCTGATATTCGTCCAGATGAGAGGTCAGCAGAAGGTCCAACGGGAAGGGAGGAAAGTTGCATGATCCTCCACATCTGGAATCCGCGTAGGCGAAGTAACCAATTGTGTCAGACCGTATGCCAAGGCAAAATCATAAACAGATCTCCCGGCATGATTGGTTCAAGGTAAACCAAGCCATTTGGCGTGGTGGGCGTTAAAATCGCTGAGGATCATGATCTCTGCGAAGGGGATCTGCTGTAGCAACGAATCTGTAGCCATTTGGACGTGGTCGAAGTGTCGGTCTGTTTCGGCATTAGCACTATGGGACCTATAGAGGCACCCGTAGACGCGCGGATGGTCGTCGCTGTCTACGCGCAGCCAAAAAATGGACAAGTCCGAACCTTCAAGACTGCCGAGTCGTCGAGAACAGATGTCCTCTCCGACGTATACGCAAACTCCAGCCCGAGACACAAAGGAGAGTTCCAGTTTGTACCCCGGGTAGGAGAGATACGAAGAATCAGCCGGAGAGGACACCTGCGTCTCGAAAGAGCAGAGCCAGCCTCGTTGCCGTGGCAGGGGTCGCCTTGGCCTTGTTGTTCAGCTTGCCCCGAGCAGTTGTTGTCTTGAGTGGAATTTTGCCCCCCTCCCCCCCCCCAGAATACGCGGGGCAGCCTGAGCACCCACGCTCAGGAGTGGATTAACTTGGTCGTGGATGCTCAGCGAGGGATTCTCCAGGGGTGCTCCGCTACCATGTTACGGGGGGCGGGGGGATAATTGGTGCTGCCATCTGCTTGGGATCCTATAATTAACAAAATTAAACCTAAACGCAAGCATACCACTGCAAGACTTCAAGATACTGTAAGCTCTTTCTGCGTTGATTGGACCGAAAATTTAATATTAAAAACTGAAGCTAGCCGGGCTAACTATGACATCAAACATCTGCCCCCCGTGCTGGAAAGCACCCGAAACTTCGGGAATTAAAAATAAGTTAAAATAAGTAAATTAAACGCGATAGAATCCGTATATATATAGTTTTATTGAATGTATAGTGTTCGCTCAAATTTAAGAAATCATTGCAAGAAAATAAAATAAAAACAATACAGGATGCAAAGAAAACAAGAAAACAACTTTCATCGAAACTAGAAATCGGTACGGCGTTAGTTAAGAATCAGTCAAGCATAAGAGATCACTTATACTGTCCATTTCCCACAATCAACTTCCATTCGCTATTTCCGAGCTTAATTTGTAAATTTTGATATCGTTCCATACAATATAAACTGTAAAACAATACATTTATATAACCAAAATAAAGCTTCCACTTCCTAATAAGATAATTGGCTTAGGATTTTCATGACGTCTATAAAAGACTGTAATATTAATATTATATGTATATTTTAGCCGACAGACAGACAACACAATCTCCCTCTACATGGTACGAGTATAAAACAAAGTAGATTCCGCCTTCTGCATGGTTAGACTTTTTAAACTATGCAACGGGTTCTAATGCGGTAGAGATAATTAGAATAGAATAGAATATTTTTTATGCAATATAGATTACAAGTAATTCTTATTAAAAGTCAATTCTTTACTTTACCACCGGTTCGAAAAAAAAACCTCTGTCCTGGGAAGAACCAGCAAGAAATCCAACGGGACCTTTTTTAAAAAATGAATTTTATAATGTGAATTGGTCACAAAATATTGTACAACTGTTTTGTACGTGTGTTTGTCACATTACTCCTCCTAAATAGCTGGACCGATTTTGATGAATTCTTTTGTGTATTTGAGTACTTCCTGGATGGTTGAAATTAACAATTGAATCCAGTAAGTGACGCTGTTGTCGAGATTAAGAAATTATCCGTGCGAAGCCGGGGCGGGTCGCTAGTGTAATATGTATAATTAAGAGCCAATAATTTTTTGTTTTGATTTTTTATTTTAATACTAGTAAAAAGGAAGGACTATTTTTATCATATGAAATTTATCTTTTAACAAAATTGAAACAGTAAATTGGGCTGCATTACAATTTTTTTTAATAAATGTAAACTAGTTGCTGTTTAATTTTTTGGCTGCAATTGTCTAGATTTGTGTTTAAACTTATTCAAGGTTCTTTATATTGTAAAATTAAAGTTCAATCATTTATTAAGTTCTGATATGTAAACAAGTCATTACACAATAAGGATTACTTTATTGTTTAGAAAACTCTTTAATAAGGGCGAGCAGCAATACATGTTTTGCGAGACTAGTATCACTACGACCAGTTTGATGCCTATGCTAAGCACAGCTAATATATAATGAATTGGAAGAGTTGCTTAACGATGATAATTTTCAGTCCCTTTGGGCTTACTAAATAGTTCCCAAGATAAATGCTGGATTAGCGCATTGAGTGTCCATATTGACTTACCTTGTTGTACAATTCGATTTTTCGATACTAGGTAAGCATATTCGTCAGGTATATAGATGTGACATGGACGTTACACATCACCTTTGTCTACTTGTCCATTTTCATTTTAAAACCTATCCGTTGGGAGACGCTATTATAAATTATTATATATAGACATTATTGAGGTCATTACTTACGCCTTTCAGCGGGTAGGTTTCATACTCTGGTTCTGTGCTCGAATACTCATAGTAGCCTTACTGTATGAACACTACAGCACATGAAAATACCAACAGTCTACTTGGCACCGCTGAAGACACTATAGCACCGCGCAAATTTCGACGGAATCATAGGCTACGTCATAGTACACATCTTAAGACAAAGTTGTACGTTGTACTCTTCGGTTTACTGTAATATTTGGCTAAGGGTATGTGTATGGTATATGCTACTATAGTATACGAAAACCGTCTACTTTTAGAGGTAGGGAGCCATCAAGACGGCGTGCGAGACGATTCGTTATGACTCTCGAAAACAACATGTAAACGCGGCTCAGAAAGGCAATCGGTCTAAAGTTCTTCAATAAAGCATTTCCGCCTTTCTTGAAGAAACAGATAACCACACTTCTGCTTCACGCCTACGGAGTAGTACCATCATGGAGGACGGAATTGGAGAGCTTCACTGACTATAAATATTTGCTTACCGCTGACAGAGACTCGCATGCCAGGGTAAGGGCTAATACCACCAGACTCTATGTTGTTTCGTGAAGACAACGCTTAAGAGTGAACTTTACTCCAGCCACGCATCCCCTTAAATTAAGGAAGAAAGAGAAAAAGGAGTTGCATGGAAAGAAAGAATCGTCTAAGTATTTTCTGTTCTGTATATTTCCTATCGGACACTTTTCAAAACGTGTTTTTAAATATTTATTAGAGTTTAGATAAATAACAAATATGCGTGATCTGTTATGAAGATTCCTCAAGTCCGTATTGAGTCTGGCAATAGCACCACTTAAAAAGTCGACGTCTGCTTGAGTATAAATTTGTACGTCGTCAGCATATGAAATGGTAAAAGCAGCTAAGTTGAGATAAAGATAATAAAAATGTAGAATAGAAATGGAAATGATATTCCACTCTGTGACTCGCCACTTCAATAAGAGCTTTGTTGAAGTTACGTAAGTCTCGCCACATGCATTTGGATGTCTCTCTGTTTAATTACCTATATGTTGTCATATCTGTAGATCATCACGTGCTTCATTTTCCATCTAACAGCCTTTAGATTAAGAGTGTAGTCAAATAGTTTTTAGATTCTTCGGGTCTTGCAAAACTTAGCTCCGACAAACAAGCTTGTCATTTATGTCGTCCGTTGTATCGCAATCTTCTGGGCACTGAAAACGGTTTTATAATGCTGATACGAAGTCAATGTCATCTAATACTGAAAATAAGAATGATGGTGCAGATCGAACATCTAACAACCAATTCGTATTTTAAAGATGACGTATTAGATGTCGACCAGACGCGTAAAACTACCGCCCCGTCACAATTTAACATGTCTACCTACTATTATATAAGATATTAACTTGCATTATGGGTGTGAAAATTACCTACCTGACACCTAAACGTAACGATTATATAAAATACACAAAACGACGCGTGGAGCAGCGTCAAAGGTACGAACTATTTGGGATCGCCAATCCGCCTGCAGAAAAATGACGATTTTTGCGTTTTTCTTAAATAAATTAGTATAATAAATATCTTCTTTACGATTATACATAAATAATCAACTGTCAAATATTTTATAGAGAAATAATATAGAATTTAAAAAAGTACTTGCTACGCGTAAACTTTAAAATGTAGAAATAGCTGTTCTTTAGAATAATTACATATTATATATGTAGTATAGTGAAATTACAGTGAACAGCCCTCACAGTAATACTCGTAAGTATTACTGTGAGGGCTGTTCACTGTAATTTCACTATGACTCTTCACACAAGTTGGACTTCAAATTTACCAAAAATGCAAACCACGTTTCTGTGAATCGCGATTCGATGAATTTGTAACAATTATATTATTTGGCTTTACAAAAGCAAGTTAAATAACTAAAAGCAGAATTTAAATTTACAAATTCGAAATAGGCGGGTTGATAATCATACATAATTTATATTTGGTCAAAGTGCAGTAGCCGCTTCGAGGCTTTGAGAGCTATTCAGGTTTTAAGTACCATACGATAATATCTATTGACTGAGACTTAATAACGATATAATATGAAATTCCTTGCTTTAAAATCATATTTAAACTCGTATATGTTAAATTTAATAATTTATGCGAGCGTTTACGTCGTGTAGTGGCGGTGCAACAATATCCACTAGCCCACATCGTCGTACGAGTTGACAGGGAAACTGAAACAGGAAATAGTTAGTAGCATCTTCTTGATACAGACTCAAAATTACAAAACGTGTGTTTGCCTACCCGCCTGTCAAGCGTGGCAACCATGGCAAAACCCAACCTATAAATAGTCAATAAAGGTAGGTACGAAAGGTCTATGTTCAGTTGTGGACTTTATAGGCTGTAATGGATGAAAATATATAATGCTGTTTTGTTATATGTGATTAGTGTAAAGAACGGAAGATCCATTTTTTTATGAAAAGAATATTAACAATACTATAATCATTACTAATGTTCCCCTTAATCAGTCTAATCAGTGTCTTGTGTTACGAGTGGTTCACGCCAGTAGTCGAATGGTGGATTCAAATCCACGACCTTTTTGGGTTCGCGGTCCGCGCCCTGCCATTAGGCTACTGTCGCTTCATTCCATCCATTGTAATAGTAATGAAGCATTCCATCTTAGTCCTCAGGGTGACGACGCATCTGTATTTTGATTCTTAATCAACTATAGGTGTAGATGACTATGACTCACAGCATCCACTTACTTGCTTGTTATTCACCCCTATTCTATTAAAACAATTTTAGTTTTTCTTTGTTGATATCTCTACCTGGAAGTACTACCTACTAAGTTGTTACCTCTACCCGTTCCTGACAAGGAGCTCGAGTATCAGAAATGATCTTATAAAGGTTCCGTTTTTTCCTATTCACGTACGGAACGTTATGTAAATTTTTGTCAGTGTTTAATATATGCAGAATTTAACTAAAGTCTTAAACTACACAAGGAGATGAAACTTACTTAGAACAGGCCGAATATAAGCATTGCTTTATAGCATGGCTACACTACACTTTCGCAATTCTACAAGAATACATATAAAATTACCTTGTTGGACTATTATAATAGGTATATAAACATAAATTCACGAGCCATTTCTTCCAGTATAAAAATTTACCGACATCCGACAATCCCTTTGAGATCGGCAAGTTGATATAGTATTTTTCCGACAGTGAACATGATTGAATTTCGTTTGTCAATCAATTGCTTGAACGTAATAACATTTTTTTTTCTTTCAATAGAGTAACAAATTGCTATACACTGTAAATATTGTTTGTGCTTCAATACTGCAGCACTGCTATCCATAGCATTAAACTATGACCAAAAACTCTCCTCAAAGTAATAAAACAGTGCATTGAAGCTATACTTATATAAAATTATAGATTCACAAACTACACTTTATGCATACTTATGTATTACATTAATAATATTGTGAATATCTTATACATAAAGGTTATATTTCTAAGATTTCAAAATTTAAATAATGTAATCATAACATCCATATCGTGTAGTACGGAAGAGAATTCACTGTTGGGAAACGGAAACAGGAGATTGGCAGCAACATCTTCTCTATAACAAATCAAAGCTGTAAAAAACTGCGGTTGCCAGGTGTGGCAACGATGGCAAATATTTAAAAAAATTATAAGGGAGACCTGTGTTTAGCAATGGAATTTGATACGCTGTAATGATGATGATTTTGATGATTATAATGATTTATGATAATACTTATTGATACTTTCTTATTTTCGTGTGTTTATTCTATCTGTATTATAATATCTTCGCCAGTTGTGAACAGAGTTTAACGTTTTTTTTTTTTTTTTATTAAACGTTTATACCTTGAGAGTGATCCCATTTAATGACGAAACAAAACTTCATGTATTTTATGTAACTATTTATACGACATTCTAGTTGTTACTTTGAGTTTGTGATATTGCTGTGGACTTCACTCAAAAATGTCAAATAATCAAATTTCTTAAAGTAAGAAACCTGCTTCAAAAACTAAAAGAATAAAATAAATTCTACAAATATTTTTAAATAGCTTCCGATGTCAATGCTGACCGAGCAACACGGATACGTTCCCCGTCGGTATCCTTGATATCCTTGATTTTCGCTCGATGGTGAAGAAAAATGTGAAGAAACCTGCATGTCTAAAGAACAAAAACATTTTGAAAATATTTTTAGATTAAGTCCGCTACCAAGCACTGAAGCAGTGCATTGGACTGATTTATCCATAGCCCTCTCAGAAAAGAGTGGAGGTTTATGCCCATCATTGGGATGTATTCCTAGACAGTGACTTTAATTTTAAAATGAAAATTTAACTAATAATGCAATAAATTTAATTTGTCCCGATTAAAACGGGGAAACCCCGTATTTTAAAATTTTTGATGTACATATACGCGTTATACAGACTACTACTTTGCTTTTCTTTTTT
The DNA here is from genome assembly GCA_036936625.1 of Parnassius smintheus behrii. Lineage (NCBI taxonomy): Eukaryota > Metazoa > Arthropoda > Insecta > Lepidoptera > Papilionidae > Parnassius > Parnassius smintheus. Next base: position 30,076,440 of record JAUPFT010000003.1, on the reverse strand, counting down.
AATTTAGATAGGTTTAAAAAGTTTTCACTTGAAAACTAAATAAACTTTAATAATTTTGATTTCTTAAATTTACGCGAACACTACACATTGAATAAAACTATTATTTACGGATTTGATCGCGTTTAATTACATTAATTTATTTTTTATTATTATCCCGACGTTTCGGGTGCTTTACAGCGCCCATGGTCACGCTACCATCTGCTTGGGATCCTATAATTAACAAAATTAAACCCAAACCCAAGCATACCACTGCAAGACTTCATGATACTATAAGCTCGTTTTGCGTAAATCGGACCAAAAATTAATATTAAAAAACTGAAGGTAGCCGGACTAACTATGACATTGGGACGTCAAACATCTCAGTCCCCCCCGTGACCATGGGCGCTGTAAAGCACCCGAAACGTCGGGATAATAATAAAAAATAAATTAATGTAATTAAACGCGATAAAATCCGTAAATAATAGTTTTATTCAATGTTTAATAATTTTCTTAGAAAAACGTACACGAAATCAAAATGTGTTAAAACTATTGCACCAAATTATGGATGAAATAAATATTTAGCAATGTGAGCAGGAATCTTCATTTGATTCACTTTTGTGCTAAAAATGGACCGAAATAACACTATAGAAATCGTACGTGTGTATCCATGCTTCTTTGTTGTAAGGTTGTAAGGTTCGAAATATTTATACATCATGCTCTAAAAGGTATATCAAAATTGAATTTTATTTAAAACTGAATTTTATTTTTTAAAGGAAATTTTATCGATAATGACGAAAATGATTACGATTGTGTTTCATCGGTATTTTTTTTTAAATTAAACGCATAAACATAACATAAACACTCACGCCTGTCACCCAGAAGGGTAGGCAGAGACTACAGACTTCCATTTGGCACGATCCTGACACACCTCTCTCGCCTCCTTCACATCCATACACCTACACATACATGCTCGTCGGTTAAGGGTACTCCTAATTTGGCCAGTTTTCAATAAATCGCCAATTTGTTCGATAAATTTTCGCCTAGGACGTTCCTTTCCGACTCTGTCATTCACTTCTGCAACATAAATTTTATTTGTCACTCTTTCCTCATACATTCTTTCCACATGACCAAACCACCGAAGCATTCCTTTCTTAATCCTGGTCACAACATCATCTTGCAAACCACACTCTTCTCTTATTACACAATTTCTTACCCTGTCATTCAAATTCAGCCCTAACATACTCCTTAAGGACCGCATTTCTACTACGTTCATTCTAGTCTCGTGCTTCTTCTGCCACACCCAACTTTCACTACCATACGTTAAAGTAGGGACCAACACAGCATTGTGAATTGCCATACGTGCCTTTTTCGACACATTTTGACTCTTCACAATAGAGTGCAGGGCCCCATTTACTCTATTTCCCGCATTCACTCGTCGTTCTATATCCTTATCATATCTCCCATCCCTGCTAAATACGCAGCCCAAATATACAAACTCATCTACTTGCTCGATCAACTCCCCTTCTATTCTTATTTCAGAAATCGTTTTACTTTCTTCTCTTTTAAATTAAACGCACTATATAAAATATTAACAGATAAAATTATGAGCATCATTTTTGCAATAGTAAATAGTAAAGATCGTATAATTATTAAAACTGCAAGTGCCCTCTTTTATATTCTTGGTAGAAACACCTACTGTATTAAAGTAAAAAAGTAAAAAGGGTTATTATAATATTAAGGAATTTATGGATGATAATAACACCTGGGAAGGGTGATCGTTACCAAGCTATTTCTAATTTGTCTTGTGTTGTTAATTGTGAACATGATTGTAAGCTATTATTGGAAAAAAAGTCCCGCTGGGTTTCTTGCTGGTTCTTCCCAGGACAGTGGTTTTTTTTTTGCGAACCTGTGGTAAATGAAAAAAGTGACTTTCAATAAGTATTGTTATAACCTACATTGAATAAAAAAGTTACTGTTTCTGATTCTATTAAGTATCATCCCTTTATATTAGTAGATTTTAGTTATTTTGACTTTATTTGACACGAAAAAATTAACAAAAACACATGGAAAATGCCTGCAGTTTTATGGCTCGACCACACGCTGACGCGATGTTACCCTGTTTGTCCAGACCACACACGGATATTTGTATTCCTAAAGTTTTTAACTGACAATGACTAGGTATACATATACTATATATAGTTGTAGCCGTGTAAAGTACATTTATGGTAACATCTACAGGAAAAAAGTTTAAATAAAATAAAGACATACAAAAATGTTTATTAAAGTACAAGTAATTAATAAAAATAATTTTATTATAAAACTGTTGACTGCTGTCTCTATTTTTTAAAAAACTTCACAATGATCAATTTTGTACATAAAAAATAATATAACGATTAATAATAATATATTAACGATTTTACATCATTATGTTGAGAATGTAAAACTGCAATACAATCTCTACACTTAAGTTACCTTAGTACTTTAGTACCTTTAATTATATTGCAAAATATCTAATATACATGGCAAAGAAAATGACTTTATGCTAATATAGTTTGAAGCGGCGTATTATATAAATATAATATATATTGTTACGCGCCTTAGTCGACGGTACTAGCGCCATCTAGTCTCGAACCGAGGAACTGAACTTCTAGAAGTTGAAACTCGAACTCTCGGTACCTTGCGCGTGTTTACTTGAATATTCTGGATATTTCGGTGCTAATTTATATTTATAGGCGCTGCAAGATGCGATCGGGGAAGTATTGAATTTGGCGAGACAAGCGAAGCTTCGGAGCGGAATAAAGTGAATCAGTGTGATTAATTATTGGTGTTTTAAGTTTTAATTAGTGTAAAGAAAATTAAAGTGTTAATTTAGGTAATTCTATCGGCAATTTTTATTGTCACGAACCTCAAGGTCGTAACAATTGGTGTCAGAAGTGGGATAAAATCATGCCGATTTTACCTAAGGAGGAAACGGAGGGTGTCCGTACCCGAAGTCAACGCCAGCAGGAGACGGACCAAAGAAGATTTGGTGGTGCAACGCCGCAGACGTCGGAGGGTCAGCCACCGGCTGCAGGCACGTCAGTAGCCCCTACATCTGCACCACCTGACTTAGGTGCTCTGATGGTGGGGCTGCAGGAGCAGGCTCGCCGACAGGAGGAGCAGGCTCGCCAACAGGAGGAACAGTTTCGCCGACAGGAGGAACAGGCTAGCCAGCAGGCGGAACAGGCACGCCGATTGGAAGAGCAGCTGCGGGGCGGACAGGAGGAACAGGCCCGTCGGTTGGAAGAGCAGATGCTCCTCATGAAGGACTTTCACGCTACCTTCGGGAAAGAGATAAGGGAGGTGAAGGACAGGCTCAACATGACAACCGCCTGTGGAAAGCTAAAACCCGAATCGAGGAAGCTAACACCCGAATCGACCAAGTGAATCATCGGGTTGACAACGTAATGGCTGACATGAAGAAATCACTGGACGAACTCAAACTTGGGGATGGAACTACAGCTCTCGTAATAGCTACTACACCTTCGCTACGTGGGTTCAAAGTGCCACCGTTCGACGGGACTTCTTCCTGGTCAGCTTACCAAATCCAGTTCGAAGCCGTTATGAAAGCGAACGGCTGGAATAAAAGTCAGGCCATGACTGCTCTCACACTAGGCCTGCGCGACCAGGCCTTAACTGTTTTGGAAGCTCTCGGTGAAGAAGTGACTTATGAGCAGCTCTTTGAGGCATTGGAGGCGAGATATGGCGACGCTCACCTGGAACACGTCTTTCGTGCGCAGCTTAAAGATCGCGTGCAGTGCATCAACGAAAACCTGCAGCAGTGTGCTCTAGAGGTGGAGAAGCTGGTGCGAAAAGCTTACCGGTCTTTACCTGCGCTTATTGAAGGGAACCTTGTGCAGACATTTATCGACGGTATCCGCGACCTTGAAGTTGGAGCTGCTGTGAGGCTCGGGCACCACGAGACGCTTAAGGACACCTTGGCCCATGCACTGGAGGTTGTAGCCGTGCGGCAGGACCATCGTTCCCATCGCGTCAGGGAGGTTGCAGCAGCTACAGTTCGCAACTGCAACAAAGGATACAGCCCTAGGTGCTATGGCTGTGGGGAAAGGGGCCATCTTCGCTCCAGCTGCCCTAAGCGAACTGTAGAAAGGAGAGTTGATCGATCTCGAGATGGTAGTGCAGCTAACGGCACCGCCTGGCGGTGGCAGGATCGTCGTTCCCCTCGCACTAGGGAGGTTGCAGCAGTTACGGTTCGCGCCCACAATAAAGGATACAGCCCTAGGTGCTACGGCTGTGGGGAAAGGGGCCATCTTCGATCCAGCTGCACTAAGCGAACCCTAGAAAGGGAAGGTGAACGATCTCAGAAGGGAAGTGCGGCTAACATCACCGCCCAGCAGCAGCCGGGATACGACTTTACTATCAGACATCGCAGCGGGAAATCTCATGGCAACGCAGATGCATTGTCAAGAAGACCTTGTCCTGAAGATTGCAAACATTGTACTAGTAAAGAGAGTAAGGAAGTGGTATCCGTGAGGATGCTCAAGGCAGATCACCTCAGCAACGAGTGGAAGGACAGCTTACAACATGCACAGCAGGAAGATCCGGACATTAAGCCGATCCTGGAATGGATGAAGGCCAGTGCTCCCAAGCCCAAGTGGAGCGACGTCTCAGCGATGAGTTCGACCACTAAAAGCTATTGGGCCCAGTGGGACAGCTTGCTGCTTCAGGATGGAGTTCTGTGCCGTAAATGGGAAAGTGTTCGGAGAGACAGCTGTCATTTACAAATGTTTGTCCCTAAAGCTAAAGTACCGGATGTTCTACAGTTGTACCATAATGATTGTTCCGGAGGCCATCTGGGAGTTAAACGAACTCTACTGAAGATCCGAGAACGGTTTTACTGGGTTCACTGTCGAAACGATGTCGGGGACTGGTGTCGCAAATGTACAAGTTGTGCGGCTGTAAAGGGACCTCAGACTCGTAGTAGAAGTGCATTGAAGTTGTACAATGTTGGTGCACCATGGGAGAGAATAGCCATTGACGTGGCGGGGCCGTTTCCGGAGAGTGAAAGCGGTAACAAGTATTTCATGGTTGTGATGAATTACTTCACTAAGTGGCCAGAAGTCTTCGCCATTCCAAATCAAGAAGCTTCAACAGTTGCAGATAAACTAGTTCATGAAGTCTTCTGTCGTTTTGGAGTACCTTTGGAGATTCACAGCGATCAAGGAAGGAATTTTGAGTCTCAAATAAATAATAAATAATAAATAAAATTATTTATTTGAGACTCAAAATTCCTTCCTAGATGGCTGTCAATCTCTAAAGGTACTCCAAAACGACAGAAGACTTCATGAACTAGTTTATCTGCAACTGTTGATGCTTCTTGATTTGGAATGGCGAAGACTTCTGGCCACTTAGTGAAGTAATCCATTACAACCATGAAATACTTGTTACCGCTTTCACTCTCTGGAAACAGCCCCGCCACGACAATGGCTATTCTCTCCCATGGTGCACCAACATTGTACAACTTCAACGTACTTCTACTACGAGTCTGAGGTCCCTTTACAGACGCACAACTTGTGCATTTGCGACACCAGTCCTCGACATCGTTTCGACAGTGGACCCAGTAAAACCGTTCGCGGATCTTCAGTAGAGTTCGTTTAACTCCCAGATGGCCCCCTGAACAATCATTATGGTACAGCTTTAGAACATCCGGTACTTTAACTTTAGGGACAACCATTTTCAAATGACAGTCTCCCCGAACATTTTCCCATTTACGGCACAGAACTCCATCCTGAAGCAGCAAGCTGTCCCATTGGGCCCAATAGCTTTTAGTGGTCAAACTCATCGCTGAGACGTCGCTCCACTTGGGCTTGGGAGCACTGGCCTTCATCCATTCGATAATCGGCTTGATGTCCGAATCTTCCTGCTGTGCATGTTTTAAGCTGCCCTTCCACTCGTTGCTGAGGTGGTCCATACTTAGCATCCTCACGGATACCACTTCCTTACTCTCTTGCTAGTACAATGTTTGCAATCTTCAGGAAAAGGTCTTCTTGACAATGCATCTGCGTTGCCATGAGACTTCCCGCTGCGATGTCGGATCTCAAAGTCGTACTCCTGCAGTAGTTCAATCCACCTCGCAACTTGTCCTTCTGGATTTTTAAACTGCAATTGCTATTTTAGTGCAGCATGGTCAGTTCGTAGGTGAAATTTCCACCCCAGAAGATATTTTCTAAAATGCTGCAACGACTTTACCACAGTTAGCAATTCGCGTTTTGTGACACAATAGTTCCTTTCCGATTTTGACAACGACTTGCTGAAGTACGCTATCACAACCTCTCGATCACCGTTCCGTTGAGACAACACACCGCCGAGTCCTGCATCACTTGCGTCCGTGTCAACTATAAATTCCTTGCCTGCATCAAGGTACCCTAATATAGGTGTTTTGCAAAGACGGTCCTTGAGCTCCTGGAATGCGATATTGCAAATTTAGTCCCAGCAGAAATGTCGCTTTTCCTCAGTTAGCTTGTGCAGAGGTTTGGCTATATCTGCAAAGTGTTTCACAAATCTCCGGTAATAGGAACACAAACCCAAAAATGCTCTAACCTGCCTCTTGTCTTTTGGAACCGGCCAATCCTTGACAGCGGCGATTTTCTCTGGATCTGTGTGGATACCTTCTTCCGACACTACATACCCCAAAAAGTTAACTTGCCGTTTGAATAGTGAACATTTCTTTGGACTCAACTTGAGGCACTCTGAATCTTCATGAGCACGCATTCCAGGTTTTGAAGGTGTTTCTCAAACGTACGGCATACGATGATGATGTCATCCAAGTAGACCAGACAGGCATCGTCAATTAGCCCGGTAAGTAAAAGTTCCATCAACCTTTCAAACGTTGCTGGAGCATTGCACAACCCAAACGGCATTACTTTAAATTGCCACCGACCCGTCGAGAACGCAGTTTCCTCCTTGTCCTTAGGGTCAATTTCAACTTGCCAGTAGCCACTTTTTAGATCCAGCGTGCTAAACCACTTTACTCCAGTAAGCATGTCCAGCGTGTCATCAATTCTTGGCAAGGGATAGCTATCCTTCTTTGTAACGTCATACAGACGGCGGTAGTCAACACAGAACCGCATGCTCCTTCTTCTTTACCAGCACCACGGGTGAACACCATGCACTAGATTAGTTTCAGTAACGCCATCCTTTACCATTCCGTCAATCATGGTTTCCACTTCCTTTTCACGTGCCACCGGCAATCTTCTTGGCCGCTGACGGATAGGCAATTCTTCTCCTGTGTTTATTTTGTGTTGAACTAAGCCAGTCTTTCCTATGTCAGCATCGTTTAATGAGAATACATCAGCATACTTGAGTAACAACTTCTTCGCCTTGACCATTTCGTTCGGGGAGAGAACGCTGCGACAGTCTTCCAAAAGTGTGGTCATTTGTCCATCCTTGCTGGGGGTCCCACTCGATAGATGTTGGCACCGACGTAACCAATCCACTTCCTCACAAATACCAACCAGTATGCCTTTTTCTATAATCTGTTCCTGGTCACAAAGGTTCAGCCAGTTCAATGTCAGTGGTTCTGACCAAGGTTCGAGCTACTTTCCATGGAAGGTCATTGTTTACCCTTTCCACAAGTACACAACAGTGAGCTTGCCCAGGGTTCCGAGGAAGACTAACCGGCACAATCGTTTCCGATCTCGGCGGAAGAACAATCTTCTTAATGCTGTACACGTTCCCTGGTAACGCACCTTCCATAAAAAGTTCCTCCTGTCCACATTTCAAAACACCTTGCTTAACGTCAATCTCATAACAATTATTCCTTATAAAATCTAGGTCCAGGATGCAGTCGTCCATTATATTAGCCACGATGACATTATGCAGGTAGATCACGTTGCCTAGCTTCAACTCCATCTCCTTCTCTCCACGGATGGGTTTACGCTGACCGGTGGCTATTACCAAATTAATGCGTTCTCGGTCGTATGCGGAGTCCCCAAGGAACTGACATAAGTTGGGAACTTACAACCGTACGAGAGGCTCCGGTGTCTATGGTCAGTTTACACGGCATTCTGTTGACCTTGCCCTTGATGATTAGACTGTTCCCATCATAGGTTTGTGAGAGCGAGATCCTTGGGGCTCTTTTAAACAGCCAGCACCTGGCTAGCAGTTCTGGCTTTTACTCGTTTCCCTGCTGCTGCTGAGCGGTGCTGTTCGCCGCAATACCCTCCCGAAATCGTTCACCTTCTCTTTCTACGGTTCGCTTGGGGCAGCTGGATCGAAGATGGCCACTTTCTCCACAACCATTGCACCTAGGGCTGTATCCTTTATTGCGATCGCGAACTGTAGCTGCTGCAACCTCCCTAACGCGATGGGAACGATGATCCTGCCGCACGGCTTCCACCTGCAGTGCATGGGCCAAGGCGCCCTTAAGCGTCTCGTGGTGCTTGAGCCTCACAGCAGCTTTGACTTCGAAGTCGCGAATGCCGTCGATGAATGTCTGCACAAGATTCCCTTCAACGAGCGCAGGTACAGACCAGTATGCTTTTCGAGCCATCTTCTCCACCTCAAGGGCCCACTGCTGCAGGTTTTCGTTGCTGCGTTGCACGCGATCTTTAAGCTGCGCACGAAAGACATGTTCCAGGTGAGCGTCGCCATATCTCGCCTCCAATGCCTCGAGGAGCTGCTCGTGGGTCACTTTTTACCAAGAGCTTCCAACACAGTTAAGGCTTGGTCGCGCAGGCCTAGGGTGAGTGCCTGGCTTTTATTCAAGCCATTCGCCTCCAAGACAGCCTCGAACTGGATTTTGTAGGCTGACCAGGAAGAAGTCCCGTCGAACGGCGGCACTTTGAACCCACGTAGCGAAGGTGTTGTAGCTACTACAGGGGCTGTAATTCCATCCCCCAGTTTGAGGTCGTCCAGCGTTTTCTTCACGTCAGCCATCACGTTGTCAACCCGATTGTTCACTTTGTCGATTCAGGTTTCAGCTTCCGACAGGCGGTTGTCATGTTGAGCAACCTTATCCTTCACCTCCCTTATCTCTTTCCCGAACGTAGCGTGAATGTCCTTTATGAGGAGCATCTGCGCTTCCTTATCGCGTTTGAGCTGCTCTTCCATGCAACGAGCCTGTTCCACCTGCTGATCTTCCAACCGACGGGCCTATTACTCCTGTCCGTCCCGCAGCTGCTGCAGCATCACCATCAGAGCACCTAAGTCAAGTGCTCCAGACGTAGGAGCTGCTGATGGGCCGGCCTCCGTGGCCGGCGGCTGGCCCTCAGACGTCTGCGGCGTTACACCACCAAATCGTCTCTGGTCCGTCTCCCGCTGGCGTTGACTTTGGGTACGGACACCCTCCATTTCGTCCTTAGGTAAAATCGGCATGATTTGATCCCACTTCTGACACCAATTGTTACGGGCTTAGGGTTCGTGACAGTAAAAACTGCCGATCGAATTACCAAAATTAACACTTTAATTACCGAATCCTATACCTGTAAACGAGCAATTCTTGTATATATATATATATATATATATATATAATCGGAATCTCGGAAACGGTTCCAACCATTTTCATAAAATTTTGTGTGCAGGGAGTTTCGGGGGCAATAAATCGATCTAGCTAGGATTTATTTTTTGAAAATGTCTTTTTGTCCGTGTTTTAGGGCAATGAAAAACTGCTACAAAATCGTCAGAATAAGAAGGCAAATTTTGACAGTTTATTGATGATTACAAATAGCTTAATTGGTATATTGGGCGGTCACAAAATCGTAATACCATGGTTCGAGCCCAGACCCACCAACTTTTTTTAATTTTTTTTTTAAGTTCCTTTCTTTTTTGAGAAAAATCTATTTTTTCGAGCCCTTTTTTTACTATTTTTAAAAACATGAAAATTTTAATTAAACTAATTGCACTCACGATTTTTTATTCAAATAACCAGTTCAGTCTTTTCTATTATGTCGCTAAGATCAAAAAACATTATTCGTATTTCATCAGTATGTAATTTGTATCTAAATATAATTTCCAAAACACACGAATTAAAAAAAAACAAACGAAAAATACCGAGCAAAGCTCGGTCAACCGGGTACTACTAATTAAAACTTAAAAGACACTAATAATTAATCACACTGATTCACTTTATTTCGCTCCAAAGCTTCGCTTGATCGCAAAATTCAATACTGCTCTATCGCGGCTTGCAGCGGCTTTAATTACACCTATTCCACCGAAACATCCAGAATATTCCAGCAAATACGGGCGCCGGCCAACCAGGCACAGAAAGTTCGAGTGTAGGACTTCTAGAAAGCTTAATTCTTCAGTTCGATACCAGAGGCGCTGTTGGTTTAAGATTGACATTTTCTAGGAAGTTCAAGATTGACATTTTCTAGGAAGCCCTCCTCGCTCTGGTCTCCGACACTAGATGGCGCTAGTGCCAGGTACCAGGTGTCAACTTAGGCGCGCAACAATATTAAGAACATCAATTTATTCAATCATATAAAATCATCAATTTATGAACTATATCCAATTTGATCCATTTAACATTCGCAATCACTTTTCCCTAATCTTTGGATTTATAGGGAATCTTAATAATTAGTAGTGTAGTTGTACCTAACACGAATGGGTCGGCTCGACCGGGGAAGGATGACGCTGTCACAAAATACCAGCGTAAAATAGTAGCTTAATGGTGCTGTGTTTCGTATGTTGAGTGTAGAGAACCGGAGACCCTTTTTACTGGAAACGAGGCATTCCATCTTAGTCCTCACGAGTGACGCGTTGTCACTGTATTTTGATTTGTAAATCGAGGATAAATGTAGATGTCTATGGGCCGCAGCAACCATCAGCGCTTACCATAAGGTGGACTGTGTGCGCTTTTGTCACCCAATCCCATAAAAAAATTAATACCATTATGAGTTTATCTAAGGACCTCAGAAACCGAGCGTGAGACAAACTTTATAGTAATTAATAGCTCTATGATGATGATGATGATATGATTAATTGCGCGTGTTGAGCAGTGTGTATACACCCACTGCTCTACTCACGCAATTAATCGTGACGCTCCGCACTAGGTCAGTTGCGTTTGTAACACAATGGATGTTCAAAGTGTTGCAGTGTGCGAGCTATGCATATTTATTATAGTTAATTATATCAATGTCATAAAAAGAAATATACGTTGTCGTTGTCAAGATAGCTTAAATAGATATATAATATATAGTGAAATCTTTATATTATATATTTACGTTATAATATGGCTGAATGATGATGATAGTACGCTATTGATGATTTTAAATTGACACGTGACGTGCGTCCGTAAAGAGCAATCGACTCAAACAGTCGTACTGCGGATTGCGCGAGTGTGTGGCCAGCCACTCGCGCTCGTATTGCCATTCTTTTGACTTGTGCCCAAAAAACCGACAAAACAGGAAGCGATGGGCATGATGAGTAGCATGTCGTGCGACATGATGAGTATTTTGGTCACACTACGTCTCTGCCTCCTTTCCTCGCTACTTTCCATGCGACTCGACTAGTGTTTGACCGGGAGGTTAAGTTATACAACCAGAACGCACTAATAGCTCAAATATATCTGAAGATCTAGAAAATAGTATCCGCTTTTGCTTATTAAAAACCACTTAAATTTTAATATATTTAACAGAATATTTTTGTCGAAATTGTTTTTCTTGCTATTATATAAAAAATAGTTTACTATTCTGTTACTCTGTTGTGTACCTACTTTTTAAATTAATTTTAACCTATTGTTACGAGCTTGGGGTTCGTGACAATAAAAACTGTCGAATTAATTACCAAAATTGACACTGTAATTACCGAACACCAATCACAGCTTAAAACACATTAATAATAAAACACAATTGTACTACTGATAACTTAAGTTCACAGTCGTCGCTTGTGTGTCATTGTGTGAATACGCGTTAGAAATGTCTAGTCCGGTGAGGTCAACAACCTCCGCCGTGTTGAAGTGTGCCAGTTGCAATATAGTAATTAACGAAATATTAGCGTTTATCCAAAACAAATGTGATGTGATGGACGAGGAAGGAATCATTCGACTGTGTTCTTCAGCGTTCAAACCAGAGGAAATATGTACAGCAAAGAATCTTCTTTATAACTCCCTCAAAACAAAGAAGAAAATTGTTACTCGCAAGCGGGAAGGTAAAACTTTACGTGAACTAGAAGATATAATTACTACAATAAAAGAGGTCGATCCAGAGGACCTGCCAATTTTTGTTGCACGTGACCTGCAGAAACTTCCCCCGGTGACATTTGATCACATCGATGTAACTCGATTGTTAAAAGACCTAATAATAATGCGAAATGAATTTGAGAGTTTTAAGGACAATTACGTAAATATGGAAAAGTTTTTGCAGCTCCAAAAAGAAGTACATATTTTGAAAAATTACACTTTAGTGAACAATTTTGAGGGTACAAATCTTGTTAAGAATAAGCGGGGCGCTGCCAATTTGTTGGATAATTTTGATTGTGATAGCGGTCCGATAGGAATAATTCATTTAACACAAGATTCAACGACCTCTAACAACGGCGCAAAGATTTCGACCTTGACTAATAACATGGTATGTGCTTCGGAACCTGTTCAACTTCAAACACAGCGCTCGCCGTCTCTGTCATGCGCTCCGGCCAATGCATTAACTGTCTCCGCGCCACCTCCGCAGTGTTTTTTGCCCGTGGAGGCGGCTACTGCGGTTTCCGCCTGCGCCGAAAGTGCGGTGCGGGCCTCGCAAAACAAGTTTGACTGCGAGCGTGTGATAGACGCTTCAAGCTGTAATGTCGACAACTTACCGAATGAGAATAATAATTTATGCGTTAGTATGGCGGAAATGGTACGAAGTAATAATAAACATTGGAAAGACAAGGAGCAGAATGAAGAATGGAAAATTGTTCAGAGAAAAAGGTACAGAAACCGCTTTTTAAGTGAAAAGGGCACATGTATAGATGCAGAGCAAAAGTTTCGTGTAGCAGATATTAAAATACCTCTTTTTATAAATAATGTACACATAGATACATGTGAAAATGACATCATTAGTTACATAAAGAATAAAACTAATATTCAAGTAAGTTTACAAAAAATAAAAACAAAGCAGCAAAGGGACTACAGTTCATACAAGGTGTTTGTTCCTAAGCATAAGTTAAACTTATTCTTAAACTGTAACTTGTGGCCAGACGGAATTTCCTTCCGCCGCTTTGTTGACTTTCACAAAAGGGAAGTAAATAGAGGGACTCCATTACTCAGCGGTACAAATAAATTATAAATAGTATGGAAGGTACAACTTTTATTTCATTCAATTGTAAATCTCTCAAAAGATCAATGGATTGCGTCAGATCAATGAGTCAAAGAGCTGATATTATTGCGCTACAGGAGACATGGCTGTTACCCCATGAAATTCAGGAACTGAGCAATGTAAACAAAGCTTTCGGATACTTTGGCAAGTCAGCGGTTGATACGTCATCTGGACTATTGCGAGGAAGACCATATGGTGGGGTGGCTCTTTTATGGAATAGCTCAAAATTTGAGTGTGTGTCTGTGATACCGTGCGCGAGCGATCGTATAGTTGCAATTAAACTTTGTGTAACTTTGAGTCGTTCAATGCTAGTTTTTTCAATTTATATGCCTACTAATTCGCCTGAAAATTTTGTAGAGTATGTAGAATGCTTAGGCGAAATAGCGGCTATAGTAGAGAACAATAACATTGAATCTGTATTTGTTTTAGGAGATTTTAATGCACACCCAGGGGAGCTTTTTTGTAAAGAACTAATAAATTTTTGTAACGATCAAAACTGGGAGTGCATAGATCTAAAAACGTTAGGTCATAGTTCTAGCACATACACATATATTAGTGAAATTAATGGCAGTCGGCGCTGGCTCGACCACTGTTTGATCACTGAGGCCGCCCGTAGTTCCGTTACTGACGTTAGGGTGCATTATGATGTATTATGGTCAGACCATTTTCCACTAGAAATTCAGTGCAATATTAAAACTTTGACACAGTCGACGGGGCTGCCGCAGGCCACTTTAAATAAAGTAATCTGGGGGGAACGTGATGAGCAACAAACAAAAATCTTTACTAGAGTTTGTAACGAAAAATTAATATTAATTGACTTTCCCCATGAGCTTGAGAAGTGTTGTGATTCAACTTGTAATGACTTGAGCCTAGAGCACATTAACGTAATTGACAAATTTTACAATAATATAATCTTATCACTCCAAGAGGCCGCGGAGATTAGCTTTAATTACAGTCAGGGGGGAGGCAATAAGAGGGGTGGTCGACCCATTGCCGGGTGGAATAAATATGTACGTGACGCTCACCAGGACGCTAGGCAAACATTTTTGACTTGGGTATGGTACGGACGACCCTCACAAGGTCGTATTTATGATGATATGTATAGGTCTAGGAAAAATTTTAAGGAAAAATTAAAATTCTGTCAAAAAAATCAAGAATTAATTAAAATTAATATTTTAGCTACCTATCACAAGGATAAAGATTTTCGAAGCTTCTGGAAACACACCAGGAAATTAAGTCCGAAGCCTAGCGTACCGGTTAGCGTTGAGGGTATTCAAGACCCCAGAGATATAGCTAACTTGTTCAGTTCTCATTTTAGGGTGCAGTCGCAGCTAAATGCACGGGGTGCTGATGTTGAGGTAATCGTATCTGGTGTACCAAAACGTGTGACAGCTAAAGAGGTTGAACAGTTAATTAAAGGTATGAAAAGAGGCAAGTCACCGGGTCATGACGGCCTCAGCATTGAGCACTTCATGTATGCTGGGCCGCACCTCCCGAGGTTACTAGGTATGCTATTTACTTTCTGTATCAGACACTCATACCTGCCTGCAGAGTTGATGAGATCGGTCGTTGTTCCTATTGTTAAGAATAAAACTGGAGATATATCCGACAAGACCAACTATCGGCCGATTTCATTAGCTACCATCACAGCTAAAGTACTTGACGGTCTGGTTGAGAGACAGCTCAAGCGTCACCTGGTTCTGCATGACGCTCAATTCGGTTTCAGGCCAAAACTGTCAACTGAGTGCGCCATTCTGGCTCTCAAGCATACTGTCAGGTATTATATGGATAGGAAGACTCCGGTTTACGCGGCTTTTCTTGACTTGTCCAGGGCGTTTGACTTGGTTAGGTATGACATCCTGTGGAAAAAACTACAAAATTCAGGAGTTCCTGGTGAGATTATAAATATTCTTAAATATTGGTATGGCCACCAGACTAACCAAGTCAAATGGTTGGATCAGCTCTCTGATGCGTACGGATTGGAGTGTGGGGTGAGGCAGGGTGGTTTGACCTCCCCGACGCTTTTTAATTTGTATATAGACGAGCTGATTGTTAGGCTTGGCAACGCCAGTGTCGGCTGTTTCATTGATGGTCTCTGTGTAAACAGCATCAGTTACGCGGACGACATGGTGTTGCTGAGCCCGTCAGTTGCTGCTCTAAGAAGGCTGATCTCAATATGCAAGGAGTATGCTAAATTCCACGGCCTATTGTATAATGCTAGGAAAAGCGAGTTGATGGTTTTTAAAGCCAGGACTCGTAAGGTGATGTATGTACCGCCTGTCAAACTTAACGGTAGTGAACTTGTAAGGGTGCCATCCTTCAAGTATCTCGGTCACGTGGTTACCGAGGACTATAAGGATGACAAGGATATTGAAAGGGAAAGGAGGGTGATGGCAGTCCGCTGCAACATGGTGGCTCGCAGATTTGCACGTAGCAGTCCAGATGTAAAAATAACAATGTTTAAGGCATACTGCCAAACGCTTTATACGTGCAATCTATGGGTCAACTACACGCGGGGGGCTGTCAACGCTCTCCGAGTACAATATAATAATGGTCTGAGAATGTTGTTGGGGCTTCCAAGTTACTGTAGTGCATCAGGGATGTTTGCATTGGCGCACACTGATGGGTTTTACACCGTAGTGCGCAAGCGGATCGCATCCCTGCTGCGCACGGTGCGGGGGAGCGCCAACACCATTCTCAGAGTAATCAGTGAAAAGCCTGACTGTCCGATACTGCGGCACTGGGTGTACGCTCACACACATGTTGCAGGGGTGTCGCGCAGTGCAGGCAGATATTTAAATTAAAATAAATATTTTCCAAAATATTACTAACCTAGTTTTTAAGATGTCTTTGTATGCTACTAACAATATTATGGACAACAGTCTGAAATAAATCATTTTTTTTTTAAGTTCACAGTTATATATTTTCGAAGTAATCGCTTCCATCGCTAATTTAATACGAGTCAGTATTACGTCACGGTTCTTACCGGCCTTATATAGGGCCTCTTCTACCGAAACATCTAGAATGTTCGAGTATATACCGGTCCCGACTGACTAGGTGTAGAAAATTCTAGTATGAAATTTTCTAGAAAGCTGTTTACTCTCCTAGTTCTGCTACTCGATACTAGATGGCGCTAGTGGTAACTCGCCATGTACCAAGCATTAATTATGGCACGCAATACTATCAACGTAATTCAAGTGTCTACAACCATGTTTCCCTTTATTGTTACTGGTGAAGACAAGGTTGTGCGAGACGTTACTGCATAAACATGCGTCACGTAGTTTAGCAGCGGCAGGAGGGGGGAGTGGTACGGAAGATACGGTAGCGGTGGTAGCGGTTCGCCGGTCGCACAGAACGACTCAGTTTTAGATAACGATCGCACGGTTACATTGTCGGGTTATTCCTGTAACACGAATAAAACTAATTCAGTACAGTCCAAGTTTAATTTATTATCTTCAGGGTAGGCAGTACTCCCTATCACAAGGTGTACAGGGCACTGTCCCCAACATATGGTCCTTCGATCCTTCAAGAAAAACAGGAGAATCACCCAAGAAGAAATAATTGAATCGCGTCAGAGGTCATTCGAAAGTCACCACGCGCACCCTTCCTACGCCGTCTTCAAGTTGAATTGTTTCACCGGAGTGAACAATGCTGCATAGCTGACATTACCGGGCATTAACATCAACACTTAATCGACAAAGGAAAGCTGCATTATAATTGTGCACAGGTCTTAAGACGCCCGACATCTTCCGGAAGCTTCGGTCATCCCACATCAAGGATACGTGAGATCGTTCCATTTCCTATTTTCATCCTAATCACAATCATTTCCCTATATATTCATTATTACTCATTCTATTTATACTATAAATTTTACTCATTTCTTCGTGTTCTTACATCTTATAATTTCATCCACGTCATTATTTTAACTGTATTTAGATTAATCATCCCTTTGCGTTTATTCACGTTAATAATAAAAGTCAAAGTTAAAGTTAACTTCATTAAACAATAAAAGTTAAAGTCATATTTAAGTTAAACAATAAAGAATATATATTTTTTATTATCACATTTTATATCATAGAAATAAGAATAACTTTATTCTTTTTATCATTTTTTACTTCATAAATTTATATTAATAAAACATCTAAGTAAATTCATCACAATTCCTTTTATCACCTTTAAAGTCTTAAATCATTAAAAATAATAGCTTACATATTATATAATTAGCTTAGCTTATATAATTATATTTTTATCAGGCGTCATATATTATTACTTACTTTAATTTTCACTCATAAATTATTATTTACTTTAATTTGATTCAAAGGTTTAGCTGATTAAGGTCTAATTTAAAATCTAATAAAAGCAAACGTTGCTTGCTTTTTGTTTTCCTTTTATTAATTATTAATTAAAATAAAAAAATAACAATGAGTGAAAAACAAATAAAACAGTTAATTAAAAAAAGAGCTACAATTAAAGGAAAGCTTACTAACTTTAATAGTTATTTAAAATCAATTCAAAATATTAAAGAAATTAATGAGTTGCAAGTTCAAATTGAGCTTCAGATGCGTTTAGATAAAATTGAAAACTTACACGATGATTTCGACGGTTTGCAGAGTGAACTGGAGGAGTTGTTGGACATGCCCGAGGACGAACTTAAGGAGTGCGAGGCCTTCGAGTTACAATACTACTTTCTTGTGTCTGCCGGTCGTGCCTTGATCCAAAGCCATAGCAAGCTTTCACTTCCTTCGCAAGACACCATGGCTGCGGTCTGCTCTGATGCAGCGTCACACTTACAGAAACGTAAGGTTGTTGAACTCCCTAAAATAGACTTGCCACATTTTAATGGTGACTATCAACACTGGCTTGGGTTTAGGGATACGTTTTACTCTTTAATCCATTCAGACAATAACATCGACAATGTAAATAAATTCCATTATCTGCGGGCATCTCTTGAAGGTAATGCAGCCTTAATCATATCAGGCTTAGATTTTTGCGCAGATAATTATGAATCAGCATGGAAAATCCTATGTGAACGATACGATAATAAGCGTCTTCTGGGAAATCATCATTTAAATTCGCTGTTCAAAATAGAATCTATTCAAAAGGAGTCTAGTATAGGTTTACGTAATTTGATAGACACGATAAATAAAAACTTGAGAGCACTAGCTAATTTAGGTCAACCAGTAGAACATTGGGATACACTGATTATTCATATGATGTCTTGTAAATTAGATAGCGTCACAAACAGGGAATGGGAATTCCAAAGAAGTAACCTACAGGATCCCCCAACTATAAAAAACTTTATTAAGTTTATTTCTACTAAGGCAGATCTTTTAGAAACATTAGAAGTATCGAAAATTGAAAAAATTAAAGTTGATAATGTAAATAATAAACAAAAAGGTTTTATATTGTCATCTAGTAAAAAATTCTATCTATGTCCCTTATGTAATAAAGATCATACTTTATTTAATTGCGAATCTTTCAGAATGTTACCAGTTGATATGAGAATTCAAAAGGCTAAAACATTTAAAGTTTGCTTGAATTGCTTGCGTTTCGGTCATTCTGAAATCGAATGTAGATTGACACATTGCAAATATTGCACCAAAAGGCACAATACTTTATTGCATTCTGATCAATCTGACACACAGAATATAGCTTTTTCGGCTAACGAACTTCATACTAACGCATATACAAATTCTATCGTTTTACTTTCCACAGCCTTAGTTAAGGTCCTCGATGTTAATGGACAGCCGCATGCTGCTAGAATTTTACTTGATAATGGAAGCACTAATAATTTCATAACTCAGGACTTCTGTCATAAGCTAAAACTTAATACTATTTCAACAGATTCTAAGGTGTCTGGTATCAACAATCAACCTCTCAGTAGTTCACAGTCTTGCTCTCTTACATTGGAGTCTTACGTTGGTGACTATAGGACAGACATTGATTGCATAATTTTACCGAACATCACAACACATCTTCCTTCTACGTATGTTAACATACGGAACATAAAAATACCATCAGGTCTTTATTTAGCTGATCCTTCATTTCACATTCCATCTACAATTGATATTTTAGTTGGAGCAGAAATATTTTGGAATGTGATTGGAACAAATCGTATTAATTTGGGAAAAAACAACCCCACTCTTTTCGAAACAAGGTTAGGATGGCTTGTGTCAGGTTCTATCTTAGAAAATAATCTTAATAATAAACACAACTCTATATGTATGTTAAGTAACCATTTAGACTTTGATCTCACTCGTTTCTGGGAGCTAGATTCTATTTCTCCCAAGCATAACCTTTCCCCTGAAGAACGAGCTTGTGAGGAACATTTTATAAGGACCACAAGGCGTAAACCAGATGGCCGATTTATTGTTTCGCTGCCACTTAAAGAATCACCCGCAGTCTTGGGAGATTCCTATAATTTGGCTGAGCATAGATTTTTATCTTTGGAACGTAGATTAGATCGTAACCCTATTATGAAACAATTATATGTAGAATTTATGAAAGAGTACCTCACTCTTGGTCACATGACAAAATCTAAATTGCATCAAACCATCACCTGTTATTTACCTCATCATGGTGTTTTAAGGGAATCTAGTACGACTACGAAGTTGCGCGTTGTGTTCGATGCGTCAGCGACTACATCAACTGGTAAATCACTAAACGATATTTTAAGAGTAGGGCCAACATTACAAGAAGATCTATTGTCAATCTTGTTAAGATTTAGACAACATAACTACGTTGTAACCGCTGATATAGAAAAGATGTTTCGCCAAACAGAAGTCTTCAATGAGCAACGCACACTTCAACAAATCTTATGGAGGTTCGACCCCTCTCATCCTATCAAAACTTATCAACTGAATACAGTTACTTACGGCACATCTTCAGCACCTTATCTAGCTACACGATGTTTGTATCAGTTAGGTCAGGAGTCTACAAATCCAGATATAAAACGCGCAATTTGTCAGGATTTTTACGTTGATGATTTTTTATCTGGTCACAGAACTGTAGAAGAAGTAATTTCACTTTGTCAGGGAGTATGTAAGGTCTTAAAGTCAGCGCAGTTAAATTTGCGTAAATGGTATTCTAACAATAGCAAAATTTTAGTAGCGATATCCAGTGAGATTAATTTATCTGAATCTGTAGATCTTAGTAATGACAGTCTTTCTAAAACATTAGGTTTAAATTGGATATGCTCTGCGGATACTCTAACATTTCCAATTTCTATACAACTAAATGACGTTATCACCAAACGTTCTATTTTATCGACAATTGCCCAAATATTTGATCCCCTCGGCCTAGTTATGCCTAGTATTGTAGAAGCTAAATTATTAATGCAACAATTGTGGCAAAAAAAATGTAGTTGGGATGAGCCAGTTCCAGCTCATATTAAAAAGGCTTGGTCAGAATTTGCTTCATCATTACCAACGTTAAATAGCTTAAATATACCAAGGTGTGTTGCTTCTCAAGCACCAATTAATATACAACTGCATATATTTACAGACGCGTCGGAGAAGGCTTACGGCACGTGCGTATATGTTAGATGCTTAGACGTTGATGATACAGTTACTACACGCCTTCTTACTTCCAAGGGTAAGGTAGCCCCTTTGAAAACGGTCAGTATTCCTCGATTAGAGCTTTGCAGTGTACTACTGGGAGTGAGGCTTGGCATCAAGGTATTAGAATCTTTAACACTTACCATTAATAAGTGTATATTGTGGTCCGACTCCACAATCGTATTGGGTTGGCTCAGAACTACTCCAAGCCAACTGAAGCCGTTTGTGCGTCATCGTGTTTCAGAGATACAGGAAGGTTTTTGTAATCATGAATGGCGCCATGTTTCCTCAAAGAACAATCCCGCAGATCTCGTTTCACGAGGTTTGAGAGCTGATATGCTAGGTAAATCATCTTTGTGGTGGTCAGGGCCTTCCTTCCTTCAATTAAATCCAGCAAATTGGCCAGTCCAACCTAAGCAGGAATTACATCCTTCTAATTTACCAGAAATGATTAAATGCCTTCACGTGGTTAAAGAAAATAATATAATTTTAAAATTGATCACAAAAATTTCCACATTTTCAAAATTACAACGTATTACTTCGTTTATATTTAGATTTATAAATAACTGTCGCTATAAATCAAAGAGAATAAGCGGTAACGTAACAATTGCTGAGCTTACTAACGCTACTAATTTCCTGTTAAGGTTTGCTCAGGAGGAATCCTTTCAAGAGGAATACCAGTTGCTCATCACTAACCAAAAATTATCTCGTAAAAACAGACTTTTACCTCTATCACCCTTCATTGACAATAATAAACTTATTAGAGTTGGTGGGAGACTTTCTAATACCTATTATGACTACAATGTCAAACATCCTATTTTATTGAGTGCCAAACATCCTTTATGCCGATCTCTCTTTGTAATGCTACACATTAAGTATTTACATTCGGGTCCTCAACTGTTGCTGGCTACAGTGAGACAAAATTATTGGGTTTTAGGAGGCACAAATCTAGCTAAACGTACTGTCCGATCATGTGTGAAATGTTGTAGGCTTAAGGGAAAAACACTTCAATCTGTTATGGGTAATTTACCTGAACAGCGTGCGCATTTAGAATTTCCCTTTCTTGACACGGGTGTAGATTATGCTGGGCCAGTGATGATAGCCAACCACAAGGGAAGGGGATGTAAACATATAAAATCTTATATTTGTGTGTTTGTTTGTTTAGCAACAAAGGCCTTGCATCTTGAGCTTGTTTCGGACCTGACGAAGGAAGCCTTTATAGCAGCTCTGAATAGATTTACGTCGCGTAGAGGTAAACCGCGAACCATCTATTCCGATAATGGAACGACATTTATAGGTACATTTCGTGAGTTATCTGGACTTGTTAAACAGCTTTCACCTGCAGACATGACTGAGCAAGGTATTAATTTCACTTTTATTCCCGCATATACCCCTCATTTTGGCGGCTTGTGAGAGTCGGCTGTTAAATCTATAAAACACCACCTCCGACGTGTTTTAAATCTGACATTCCTAGATTACGAAGAAATGAACAGTTTATTAATTCAAGTAGAAGCGATATTAAATTCCCGCCCACTCACTCCTCTATCTAATGACCCCGCAGATCTTTATCCTTTGACTCCAGCCCATCTCCTTATTGGACGGTCTCTTATTTTTGCACCAGAATCACAGATCACCACCAAAAAAATATCATCCCTCGCAAGATTTTACAGAATCCAACTGTTAAAACAACATTTCTGGAACCGATTTTCTAATGAGTATATCACTTTACTTCAGCAGAAGACAAAATGGATGCAGTCACATGATACACTTAAGGAAGGAACACTTGTCATCATAAAAGACAAGTCCAATCCACCCATCATGTGGCTACTTGGGAGAGTCCTTCGAGTGCTGCCTGGAAGGGATGGAGTTGCCAGAGTCGCTGACATCCGTACCAGGAAGGGAATAATCAGGCGAGCCTTCAACACAATATGCCCCTTGCCGACATCAAACATTGAAGATGACTCTTCAACGCCGGGAGTATATGGTGAAGACAAGGTTGTGCGAGACGTTACTGCATAAACATGCGTCACGTAGTTTAGCAGCGGCAGGAGGGGGGAGTGGTACGGAAGATACGGTAGCGGTGGTAGCGGTTCGCCGGTCGCACAGAACGACTCAGTTTTAGATAACGATCGCACGGTTACATTGTCGGGTTATTCCTGTAACACGAATAAAACTAATTCAGTACAGTCCAAGTTTAATTTATTATCTTCAGGGTAGGCAGTACTCCCTATCACAAGGTGTACAGGGCACTGTCCCCAACAGTTACATATCAAATATTTCAAGCCATATACTGTAAACCGTAAGTAAACAAGTCGTTACTATTACCAGTAGACTGGTTATCATATGATTTTTTTATAAACAGAAATAGCTTTCACAGGGTTGGACGATGAACATAATTAATTATCAACTTACTTGGAATCTGTACTTTCAGGTACAATTTTGCTTATAATATAGGTACTTGCTTGAATAACTAATTAGTTTTTAATAATTTTAAATATTTAGAAGGAGAATGAAATAAAAATATAGAGCGCTATCAAACTATCAGCTGTATACCATTAACTTAAGCTAATTCTATCCCACCAAAACCATAAATGTGAATGTAGCCCAAAGGATAAGTAAGCTGAAGTGGCAATGAGTCGGCTCTCGGTCGGTCGGAAATTTATTCTCGAGTGGCAGCCTCGAATTGGCAGGCGAAGTGTGGGGCGGCGGTGCAGAAGTCGATGGATGCAGGTGGCTAACAACCGTGCTTTGTGACATAATTTTGGGGAGGGCTAAGTTCAGCAGTGGACTTGGGAAGGGCTGTAATGATGATGGGAATGAAACGGGAGATTTAATATTTTTCAAAAAAAAAATTGTATCCTTTTTAATTAGAATAAAAACATACTCCAAACATTTATCGCTTTTCTTGCATTTACGTTTCACTGTTATCGATTTTTCTACGGTAAACCACCCGAGAACCTTTCTTACCTGTCGGTTTTCAGCTTTTGATCTGCTGCTGATATCCCGTTATTTATTATATCACTCTGCCCACCTACTGACTCCGAGTTACCTCACACGGTCAGCAGTGAAAGACACGTCTCAATGCTGTAGGACACCACTGGCAATACGCCCTTCTACACATTTTTCTAAAGATTCTGAGGCTAATTTGGAGAGTACAATACATTTAGCATAATTCATTTCTTTTATCTGTGTAAATGAATAATAAAAAGTATTTCTTTCTGTTATAAAAAGTAAAATTAAAACATATGTTTTTATAACAGAAAGATAGATTTACTTTTTACACAGATAGAAGAAATAAATTACGCTAAACGCATCAAATCGCTAGTGTTCATTTAAAAGCCCATCGCAATTGTTCAAATATAAATCAGGCTCTCTGCTCCACGCGACCCTGTGAATTACGCCTTTGTTCGGCGGGTCTGTCTAAAATATTTACGACATTATCTTACCAACAACCTTCACTTTTCTTAGACATGTTATATACTATTCAAGGAAATTTTTGTTAATTGTTATAAAACTTTATTTATTATTTCAAGTTTTTGTTATTTCAGTATTATAACTACTCTCAAGCACACGTTATAAATAATTATATCATGAGGGCCGCGAGTGGGAGACGATGTATCGACGAGGAATTATCCGGCATGTACAGATGATTGCGGATCATAAGCATGAGATTGTCTGTAAGCAAACTTTCATCAACACATTCGACAAACCGCTGGATAAGATTAATCAATGGTAGAACCATTCTTCAACAATAAACTCTACAAGACGCAGGTAGGTTTTTTCCTCTTTCATATTTATTTAAATTGTCTCCAATACCTTTTCTCCTTTATAAAATGTTTTGCGTACAAAAATTAAACTTTAAAATAAAGTAAAAACTGACTAAAAGTTGAACTAAAAAGAAGAAAATAATTTCTCCAGGGTTTTAATTCTTCGGTACTCTATGTCTGAGCACCGACTTGAGAAGCCAATAAATTCTCCCCTGTCAAATAATTGACCCTTGTAATTTCAGAAGCTGGTGGTAGCAATTAAAATGTCTTCTAAATCGGTAAATGAATATAATAAATATTTCATCCCCTATTTTGCTACTCCTAGGAATGGTAGTATTACTATATACTTTAATAAAAAATATTCATTAAAATTACATAAAATTAAAGTACAGTCGAATTAAGAACCTTTTTTCAGTCGGCTTAAAATCTTTTAAAATTTGAAAACAAAGTTAACCTATTTTAAAACACCAATGGAACACAAGGGAAAATCCCACAAACAACGTATCAAGTAAAGCAATCTACCGGAGTTGCTCTTAACCTGCAATACAAAACACTGCAGCTTTCAACACAACCGTGGCGTTCATGTGTAACAACGGGACTTTTTAAGGTGGAGTTAAAAATTGACTAAAACTGAATAAATTTTATATCGGAAAATTCAATATTTTAAAATTTCAATAACAGTTTAGTTTCTTGACAATTTTATATAGACCTTTACAGAATTGCTTCAATTCTTAAATGAAAAATAGCTAAAGTAGTCTCTTTCTTCCAAAATTGACTTATCCTTAATAGAACAGGAATTTACACACACTAAGATCCGGCTGCAAGATTACTACGTTCATGTCGTTTTTGATTAAAATCTAATTTAAATATATAATTGTGGCCATCTCATAATGTGGCCGCAAGTATTTTTAATTAAAATAATATTGACTGATGTTTTCGAAAAAATTTATTCACTTGTTTTTGAAATAAATCTATTTCAAAAACAAGTGAATAAAGTTGCTATTGTTACGAGCTTGAGGTTCGTGACAATAAAAGCTGCCGATTGAATTACCAAAATGTACACTTTCATTACCGAACACCAATTAAAACTTAAAAGACACTAATAATTAATCACACTGATTCACTTTATTTCGCTCCGAAGCTTCACTTGTATCGCCAAATTCAATACTGCCCCGATCGCGGCTTGAGCGGCATTAAATACGTCTTTTCAGAATATTCCAGTAAATACTGGCGCCGACCGACCAGGCGCAGAAAGTGAAGGGATTCTCTAAAGCTTAATTCTTCTGTTCAATACTAGATGGCGCTGTCGGTGGAAAATTCAAGATTGACATTTTTATGAAGCCCTTCTCACTCTGATCCCCGACAATAGATGGCGCTAGTGCTATGTACCAGACGTCAACTTAGGCGCGCAACACTGCCCCCTCCTAAGACATGCTCGTCCCCAGCATTATCGGCCCCATAATAACGCGCCAGGTGATCCACATTGACGATGTTAGGAGTTCCTCTTGCGCCTTTCCGAAACGGCTCCGCAA
The DNA here is from genome assembly GCA_036936625.1 of Parnassius smintheus behrii. NCBI lineage: Eukaryota > Metazoa > Arthropoda > Insecta > Lepidoptera > Papilionidae > Parnassius > Parnassius smintheus. Next base: position 30,050,314 of record JAUPFT010000003.1, on the reverse strand, counting down.
CGTCAAGGGCTGTCCTCTCCCATGGTGCACCATGTACAATTTCAGTGCTCCTCAACTACGAGTCTGAGGTCCCTTCGCAGCTGCACAACTTATACATTTGCGACACCAATCCACGACATCGTCACGGTAATGGACCCAGTAAAACCCCTCTCGGAACTTCAGTAAAGTTCGTTTAATTCCCAGATGGATTCCTGAACAACTATTATGGTACAGCTGTAGCACATTCGGCACTTTAGCTCTAGGAACAATCATTTGCAAACGACAGCTGTCTCCTCAACCATTTTCCCATTTACGGCACAGAACTCCATCCTGAATCAGCAAGCTGTCCCGTTGTGCCCAATAGCTTTTAGTGGTCGAACTCATCGCTGAGACGTCGCTCCACTTGGGCTTGGTAGCACGGGCCTTCATCCATTCTAGAATCGGCTTGATGTCCGGATCTTCCTGCTGTGCATGTTGTAAGCTGTCCTTCCACTCGTTGCTGAGGTGGTCTGTCCTGAGCATCCTCACGGATACCACTTCCTTACTCTCTGGCCTAGTACAATGCTTGCAATCCTAGGACAACGTCTCCTTGACAATGCATCTGCGTTGCTATACGATTTCTAGCTGCGGTTTTCAATCACAAAGTCGTATTCCTGCTGCTGGGCGGTGCCGTTAGCCGTACTACCCCCTCGAGATCGATCAACTTCCCTTTCTTTAAATCGCCTAGGGCAGCTGGATCGAAGATGGCCACTTTCCCCACAGTCATAGCACCTAGGGCTGTATCCTTTATTGCGGTCACGAACTGTAACCGCTGCAACCTCCCTGACACGATGGGACGATGATCCTGCCGCAGGGCTTCCACCTCCAGTGCATGAGCCAAGGCGTCCTTAAGCGTCTCGTGGTGCCCGAGCCTCACAGCAGCTCCGACCGGTAAGCTTTTCGCACCAGCTTCTCCACCTCTAGAGCACACTGCTGCAGGTTTTCGTTGATCCACTGCACGCGATCTTTAAGCTGCGCACGAAAGACGTGTTCCAGGTGAGCGTCGCCATATCTCGCCTCCAATGCCTCAAGGAGCTGCTCATAAGTCACTTCTTCACCGAGAGCTTCCAAAACAGTTAAGGCCTGGTCGCGCAGGCCTAGTGTGAGAGCAGTCATGGCCTGACTTTTATTCCAGCCGTTCGCTTTCATAACGGCTTCGAACTGGATTTTGTAAGCTGACCAGGAAGAAGTCCCGTCGAACGGTGGCACTTTGAACCCACGTAGCGAAGGTGTAGTAGCTATTACGAGAGCTGTAGTTCCATCCCCAAGTTTGAGTTCGTCCAGTGATTTCTTCATGTCAGCCATTACGTTGTCAACCCGATGATTCACTTGGTCGATTCGGGTGTTAGCTTCCTCGATTCGGGTTTTAGCTTTCCACAGGCGGTTGTCATGTTGAGCCTGTCCTTCACCTCCCTTATCTCTTTCCCGAAGGTAGCGTGAAAGTCCTTCATGAGGAGCATCTGCTCTTCCAACCGACGGGCCTGTTCCTCTTGTCGGCAGGCCTGTTTCTCCTGTCCGCCCCGCAGCTGCTCTTCCAATCGGCGCGCCTGTTCCGTCTGCTGGCGGGCCTGTCCCTTCTGTCGACGCGCCTGTTCCTCCTGCTGCTCTTTCAACCAAAAGGCCTGTTCCTGCAGCATCACCATCAGAGCACCTAAGTCAGGTGCTGCAGATATAGGAGCTACTGACGGGCCTGCAGCCGGCGGCTGGCCCTCCAATGTCTGTGGCGTTACACAACCAAATCTTCTTTGGTCCGTCTCCTGCTGGCGTTGACTTCGGGTACGGACGCCCTCCGTTTCCTCCTTAGGTAAAATCGGCATGATTTTATCCCACTTCTGACACCAATTGTTACGAGCTTGAGGTTCGTGACAATAAAAGCTGCCGATTGAATTACCAAAATTTACACTTTTATTACCGAACACCAATTAAAACTCCAACCAATTAAGACTCCTTGGCGCAGTGGCTTAGCAACGAGTGGCTGCGCTGGGGGTCGCGGGTTCGAATCCCGCACGGAACAAGTATTTATATGACTATATGCAATTTATGTTTGTAAACTGCTCCCACGATACAGGAGAAAATCGTAGTGTAGGGGTAACAATTTTTAATAAAAAGAAAGAAAGAAAATTCATAAGAAAATTTATAAGACACTGATTCACTTTATTTCGCTCCGAAGCTTCACTTATATCGCCAAATTCAATACTGCACCGATCGCGGCTTGCAGCGGCTTTAAATACACCTATTCCACCTAAACATCCAGAATATTCCAGCAAATACGGGCGCCGACTGACCAGGCGCAGAAAGTTCGAGTGTGGGGCTTCTAGAAAGCTTTATTCTTCTGTTCGTTACTAGATGGCACTGTTGGTGGAAAGTTCAGGAATGTAATTTTCTAGAAAGCCTTCCTCGTTCTGTTCCCCGACACTAGATGGCGCTAGTGCTAGGTACCAGACGTCAACTTAGGCGCGCAACACTATGTTAAGGTGACCGCAAATAAGGATAACTAGCTATTAAAGATAGATTAAAGTGAAAGAGAATTAGCGCGCAAATGTTTTCAACCACTGGCATAACCAGTGGTATGAATGACTTTATAATACTTCGAAAATAATTTTAATAAATAATGAATTTCTTTATGCTATGTACAATCAATCTATGGGGAATATGGCCGGCCCGTGTCGACATAATATACAAACCTAAATATCAAGCTTCAGAATGAAACAAATTTCTATTCCTACCAGAGTAATATAATCGGACAGCGAATCTCGATTTATAGATATTACTTTTATTGATTTAACTATTCAGCGTTTACTACAAATCATTTTTTCATACTCACCGCACTGCTGGCGCATTGGCCTTGCAGCTTCCCTTGTAGGAGTCTGTGAAATTTAGATTTAGAAAGAGAATAGTAGCACAGTATAATAAATTTAGACTGTGATAGTAGTGTTGCGTGAATAAGTCAACTAGCGCCATCTAGTGTCAGGAACGAGAGCGAGGGGAGCTTTGCATAAAATGACATCACAAATCTTTCAACCGACAGCGCCATCCGAAGAACTAAGTTTCTAGAAAATCTACACTCGAACACTCGTCGCTTTGCGCGCATTTACTTGAATATTCCGGATGCTTCATTGCTAATTTGTATATATAGGCGCCGCAAGATGCGATCGGGGCAGTGTTGATTTGGCGAGACAAGCGAAGCTTCGGAGCGGAATAAAGTGAATTAGTGTGTTTAATTATTAGTGTTTTTAACTTTAATTTGTGTAAAGTAAATTAAAGTGTTAATTTAGGTAATTTTATCGGCAATTTTTATTGTCACGAACCTCAAGCTCGTAACAGTAGTATAAATTTTCTATTGTTACATTATAACATCACCCAACATAATATAATGTTGACCCTAAATAAACAATACAATATGATTGCTTGTTAGCGCGTTGCCATAAGGCAGAGCCTGAATAAATAGAACTAACATTTAGGGTCCTCCGATGAACATAATCAAAAAACTAATATAACCTTGTCAGTCGTATATAATTATTCGCTCTAATTGCTTTAAAATTGGAAAAGCGGACTGTGTTTAAAAAAAACGTGTAAATGTGTAGATTTTATTTCAAATATTAAAGTAAAATTACAGTCTATAGAAATGTGTTCAAGTGCTGGACACATGACTCTAAGTTTTGAGTGAGTGCTGATAGACTTTACACGTCTTAGAGACATTTTATTTTTAAATATGTATAGTTTTTTCTGCTTCCTTGATTGCAGAACTTAAAGCAATTAACAATTTCACTGACACAGCGAGGATCGATTAGAATTAGATCGAAATCGAGTTACTCGCGTATTACGTACTACTACCACAGTATAATAAATATGGATTTATAGACTGTGCTAGTACTCTATTCTACTACGGCAAATCCTGTGAGCAAATTCTTTAAATAAGCATATAATTAATACAACCAACGACGATATACGACAAAATAATGTACTGTGGTATATATTATCAGATGTTTAAACATTTTTAACTACGACAATTACTTATTTCTGGAAAAAATAGACTATATGTCCTGGCCTCCAGACCTTTGACTCGAATTGGGAACTTTCTACTTTTTCAAGTATATTTAGCGACTCGCCCTGGCTTCGCGTAGTTATGTGGTTGTTAATTGCAATTTTAAGTGCTCATTTACCACGTGCTCGACGGTGAAGAAAACATTGTGAAGAAACCTGCATGTCTGAGAAATTAAAAAATATTTCGAAGGCACGTGCAGTCTGTTAACACGCCTTAGGTCAGCGCGGCGCACACTTCCTTGCGTTAAAACTCTCTTAGAAATGAGTGGAGGCTTGTGCCCAGAAGTGGGACGTATATAAGCTGTAACTTTACGTTTATTGTAATGTAATGTTAAGTATCGGTGTCGTGAAATAAAATTTACTTTACGGATTTTATTGCGTTTAATTGAAATAATTTGCTTCTTTTATTGCCGACATTTCGGTTGCTTTACACACATGGGTCACGGGCGTTTAGCGTCCTGATATTTTAGTTAACGAAGGCTACCTTCCACATTTAAGTATTAATTTTATACTATCGCGGTCCCCTCGTTCTTTGGCTCTAGAAAATCGAAAAATCATCCAATTTCGACGATTTTTTAAATCTTCATTTTTACGGCGATTTTACGAAAAAAATTAAAGGAATAAAAAAATGAAGACATATTGGTTTCAGGGCTTTAAATGTTCAAGAAAATGAACTCGTTCAAGTATAATTGTGAGAAGCCGTGGTAGCTCAAATGGTTAACGCTCGCTGTAAATATAACAAAACGCGAGTAACCTGGGTTCGATCCCCGCCGGCACCAATGAAATTGTTAAGTGCAATTTAAGTGCTGATTTACCACGTGCTCGGCGGTGAAGGAAAATATCGTGAGGAAACCTGCACGTCTGAGGAATAAGAAAAAAAATATTCTAACCTATCCGAGGCGGGATGCCCTAAGTCTCCCCGAGCTCGCTTCGCTCGATCTTACACTCAATAAAACACCAAAATAAAAAACGAATAAACAAACATTCTTCATGTTTTTTTAATTTGCATGTTTTTTGTGTAGATTATGAAAAAAAAAACATTTTCATTCGATTATTTGTAAAAAAGTTATGAACGATTATATTCGAAGAAGTGCCTTTATGATCACATTTAAAGTCATAAAACTATATGAAATCTTCAGGTGAGATGTTTTCCATATTTTTTTCAAAAATCCGCCATAAAAACGAAGATTTTAAAAATCGGAAGATTTTAAAAATCGGAAGATTTTTCGATTTTCTAGAGCCAAAAAACGAGGGGACCGCGAAAGTATAAAATTACCTTAATTTTTGACCCAATCTACATAAAACGAGCTTACATTACCTCTCTATCAGAAGTGCAGTAGTATGCTTAGCTTGGGTTTGGATAAGTTTGAGATTCCAATGTCATAGTAACGCTTCTGCTTTTAAATATAAATTTTTGGTCATCGCAAAGTGGACTTACGAAGGATTGCAGTGGCATGCTTGGGTTTGGATTTAATTTATTCATAGGATCCCAAGCAGAAGCCTCTCGTACGGGGCATCTCACATAGGACAAACAAAAATTTCGATAATAACCAGTGTAAAGGCACATATAGCGTACTTGAAACACCGACGATTCGTGAAGTCTGTGGAGTCTATAAGCATGTTTAAGATTGTTATTATATTGCAAATTATTCAGCCCTTCCGTGGTGAGCATGAATGCTGTAAGGCACCCGAAACTTCGAAAACGTTGGACGTAACTATTTAAAGAGCTGCACAAAATTACTATCGCCTTTGCCCTTAATTTTTATTTTTAGATTAAAATAAAATCGGTAGGTACGTACGCATTACACATAAGTTATAGTAAATTCGGCAAATCACTACAGTGTTCATTTAAAAGCCCATCGAAATTGCCCGACTATAAATCGGGCTCTCTACTCCACGCGACCCTGTAAATTACGCCTTTGTGTGAACAGGGCGGGTCCGTCTAAAATATGTACGAGTACGACATTACACTACGTACGCTTTTCAAATCTATTTTAAAATGAACCGAACGTTAAATTTACAAATGAAACAATTGAGATCTTACCAATAAAATAAAGTATTTTATCAAAGTTATGTAGTAAACCGGTTTCCAAAACTTTTAAGTACACAATAGTAACAGGCCTAAGCCCTTTTCTATTCATATTTTATGTATATTTATATATAGCGTTTGTTATTATTCAGTAAATTATACTTTTATTTAATAAATACTATGGACATTTAATACCCAGACGTCAATCTAAGCCAGATTATAATGTTCTACAGCATCTTAAAAACGCTAAGGCTGGCATTACGGAAAAAGTGTGTGCTTCTGAAAGACTACAAGTACCGGTTGTACTTGAAGTCTTTCAGAAGCTCTTAAATTTCATCCTCCATGGTGGCACTACTCTGGAAGTGTGGAGGAAAAGTGCGGTGATCTTGTTCTTCAAGAAAATGGAGAACACTGGATAATGAAGACACATAGATGAGGTGAGTTAGCGCAGTTAATAGGACACTATCGCACCAACCGTACGCTTAGCTAATCGTGCAGTAATCAACTAAACATTACCGATTAACAAAATAATAACAAAATTATCTGACACTTGTGTTGAAAAGGTCCAAATTCAATGATTGAGGCTTCAGTAAAGTTCTTCCTCACTCGCTACACACACATAGCTACGAGGGCGACATTGAAAGTTTTGGAACTAGCCAGCTTTAAACGATATAATAAAAAATAAGTTCAAAATTTAAAAATGCAACTCTTTGCCAATGTTATTGTGTATGTATTTTATTTAATTTTTCATTTGTTTACGATTTGGCGGCGAATTGAAAATTGTCTGTGTCACGTAAGCATGAATTTAATGCGAGAAAATTTTCGTACACAATAATTTTTTTATAGAGATCCGCTGAGTAGCACTTTTGCCGAGTACCGAGTAACGGTAATTTTTTTTTCCAACCGAGTAACTCGGTTCTATCAAATTCCTATTTCAGGCGCGTGAACAAGTACAAACAGGTTCGCGAGGTGCAAGCGGCCGGCTTGCATTGATACACCCCTCACCCCGCCTGCGCCATTCGTCTATCAGTCGCAATCAGTCGCTTGCTAGTTTACAAACAAATACGTCACGTTGCACGTCATAGTAGACGAATAATTGAAAAATTTTGTTGATTAACTATTGACTGTGTGTAGGCGTGTAGTTCAGTGATTGTTGACATAATGAGTTCACATAAAAGATCACGAATTTGGACGTGTTACGACGAAATTGAAGAAAATAAAACCAAAGTGAAATGTAAGTCACGCAATTCTCTGATTTCTCGTAGTGGTGTTGGACGAAAGGCTTCTACGACGGCAATGTTAAACCATGTTAAAATAAAATACACAAGAGTCGAAAGATTCGGAAAATGAAACTGCGAGAAATATCTCAAAATCGTGAGTCAGCAGCGTCAACTTTGTCTTCGCAATCGAATGCAACAAACGATATTGATACTCCAATTCATCTTGTTTTGAGAGACAATGGACCCAATGTGGTGAAAGCTATAAATGATAGTCAACATGTTGGCAAAGGATGCTACATGCATACACTGTAATTAGACTTAAAATATTCGTTGAAAGAACAAAATGTAATCGACGTTTTTGCCTCAGTTAAGAAATTTGTAGGCCACTTTAACCTTTCTGCATGGCACAAGAAAAACTGACCCTGATACAAAAAGAACCGAAACTGCCAGAACACAAACACGTGCAGGATGTTACCACGAGATGGAATAGCACTTTTTTATGATAAACAGATCGTTAGAGCAAAAAAGGGCAATATATCTCTACATCTCGGACAACCCCAGTACAGCCAATCTACAACAATTAACTGAACGTCAATGGGAGATCCTACGAGTGCATAACGTTACTCAAACCATTCAAAAAAATTACTAAATATACGAGCTCCACATTAGCATCAATTTCCGAAGTGAAGCCACGCGCAAGTGTGAGTAACGATCCAAAAGCAAGTCTTATCCGACACTATTACGATTATATCCCGGACGTCGGTCTGAGCGAAAGTAGATTGGCTCTCCAGCACCTTAAAAACGGCAAGGTCCCAGGCGAGGATGGAATTACAGCGGAGCTTCTAAAAGCAGGTGGAACACCGCTACCTAAAGTCCTTCAGAAGCTCTTCAATTCCGTCCTCCATGTTGGCATTACTCCGGAGGCGTGGAGCAGAAGTGCGGTGGTCTTGTTGTCCAAGAAAGGCGATAGCGCTCTCTTGAAGAACTACAGATCGACTTCCCTTGTGAGCCGCGTCTACGTGCTGTTTTCGAGTCATTACGAATTATCTCGCACGCAGACTCGACGACTTCCAGCCTCCCGAACAAGCCTGTTTCCGAATAGGCTGCGGCAGATTTTACAGAAGACCGAAGAGTACATCTGCCACCTTGTCTGGCGTATGAGGACTATGAGAAAGCCTTTGATTCCGTCGAAATTTAGGCGGTGCTACAGTCCCTTCAGTGCCAAGTTGACTGTCGGTATATCGAAGTGCTGAAGTGTTTGTACAGTAGATGATGGCTATCCGAGTACAGAACCTACGAAATCTATCCAACTGCAGAGAGGTTTAAGACAGGGTGACGTTATATCCCGCTGCATTGGAAGACGTTTTCAAGCTACTGGACTGGAAAGGATACGGTATTAACCGACGGACCTCAATAGTGTCTCCAATACTTTACAGTTACTTGTATAACCAGTGCCTGTTGCCAGTGATCACCTATGGAAGTGAGACGTAGTCCTTCACTGCTGGCCATATGAGGACGAAGGTCGCTGAGCGACCTTGAGCGTCCTCATATATCCATAGCTGGAGAGGGCTAAGCTCGGGGTTTCTCTGCGCGATAAACTCAGAAATGAGGATATCCGCAGTAGAACCAGAGTGACCGACATAGCCCAACGGATTAGTAAACTGAAATGGCAATGGGCCGGCCATATAGCTCGAAGAAACGATAACCGATGGGGAAAAAAGGTTCTCGAGTGGCAGCCTCGTACCGGTAGGCGTAGTTTAGGGCGACCCCCCACTAGATGGAGTGACGACCTGGTAACACATGCAGAAAGTCGATGGATGCAAGCGGTTCAGGACCATGCTTTGTGGAATTCCTTGGGCGAGGCCTATGTTCAGCAGTGAACTTGTGAAGGGTTGTAATGATGAACCTTTTCTTAATTTTGTCTCATTACTACTCATTCATTATCATAATTGAGATTGTCAGTTTTCCCAAATTAATAATAAATACTTTTTGATTAAACACTGTTGTTTTAATTATATCTTTCTACCAAAATATATTGCTTTACTTAAACCGAGCATACTCGGCATTAAAACCGAGTTATTCGGCCGAGTACAAGTATGCAAAACCCGCCGAGTACCGAGTATTAACCGAGTACTCGGCCCATCTCTAATTTTTTATGCCTTTCGATGTCATTTAAGTCGACAAGAAAGTTATTTAAGGCCTTTGACGATGATGCCCCATCTCGTGCCACAGTTTACAACTGGTTTAATGACTTTGACCTTTTGAGCGCCAAAGTCGCCTATACTCGACCAGCACCTGCGGGCCCTGAGCGCCAACGACGTCTATAGTTGACAAAAAACCCGGCCCACAAAAGTATGAAATATAGATATTGAAAAATTATTAGCGGTATTTTACCGAGCAACATGTGAGTATAAAAAACAAGTCTCCTAGAGCCACAAATACTAAGAAATATTGAACTAAAAAAATTATCTTTATCTAAGCAAATACTACGTCCAGCACGCCAAAGTTGTCTATGTTTGACCGCTAGTGTTGTAATCATTGAGTTATACAACACTAGAGGAGCAAACCACATTACCGCGCGTCGAAAAAAGTGTAACCACTATCCAAACGCGACGACGTAGCTTTGAAACTAATAACAATTTTAAATAGACATATATGTATCTTCTTCTCACTTACACATGTTGTGAAAACAATATCATCGATAAGATTAGATAAGGATAGACACACAGACATGCAATGGCGGGTTGGTGTGGCTTACTATAGTATAAAATTTTACCTAAAATACGCAATAAAAATGAGTTATTTTTAGGCTGCAGTTAATTGTTTTTATGTTAAAAAAGTGTATTTTACTTTAAAATCTTTATTGCGTCCCTTTATAAAAAAAAGGATACAAAGCTTATTAGATGAATAGAAGTAAACATAATGATCAAAGAAAACAAACTTTTATGAGTATTTTTATTGTACTAATAAATCAAATATAAAATAGGTAATAAAATATAATTAATATAAAATTTATATGAAATTATAATTAATATAAAATTATTAATATAAAATAGGTAATAAAATATATTTAATAGATAATTAATGAATAAACTTAAATAAGAATAATTAATTATTTTGTTTGAAAGTTAAAACGTAGTTTTATTATAATTTCCAAAATATTTAAAATCAGAGGTAACAAATATTATAGGAGTCGCAGAAAGAAATAAATAATACGCCTGATCACTTGAGGTCTGATTTACTACAGTTACAGCACGAAAAAGCCACTCAATCATTATTGCAATCGTTTAAATAATATCACACAATGGTGGTAGTCTATCCCTACTACCTATCAAAACGGAACCTAGCAACAGTTCGAATGTGTAAGAATTATACAATTCAAGTACTTTTATAATAGGAAAATAAGTAATCAACTGTTATAAATGTTACTGATAAGTCAATTAATTTTACAAAGGTTTAGGAAATTAAATTACTTATATATAATGTTCTTTGCAAATCTGTCAAATTGTAAATTAAGAATAAACTGAGAAAATTATCTATGACAGTACAATCACTTATAATCAATTTACAATTAATTATTTATAATTACGAAAAATAATATAAAAGAAAAAGATGATTACTTACATAATTATTATTTAAATGATTTTAGTAGCAATTATATAAGAATCATTGATAACACAAATTAACTTACTCCATTAATTATATAGTCTCCCATTAATGTAGGATAATCACAAATGCGGAAAAGTGGCAACACTGAACCCAAATGGCAATATTGGATAATTTTACTTAATTATTTGAGGTTTTTTACGTTTTTATGAAAACAGGAACTAAAAGTTATGTGTTGAAAGTGATTCCGCTTCATTTAATACGTTTTTGTGACCTTGAATAGCATTCTTTCACTACGCATTTACCCATTTTTTGTCGCGGCTCAACTCTGTCGGCGTCACATTGAACACTGAATTGACTTTAGCTAGGCATATGGCTGTGGCCATATGTGCAGTGGGAACGCTTTGGCGCGGTTATTATTGATCTAGTGTAATATATAAATCAATGGTTGTAATGGGTTAGGCATAGATTTATTGAAAACTATTCAAAATTAAACGCAAACGTGTTATTTTTTCCATTATTATTGATATTTAGAATGTGCGGGAGCCGAGTTAATTTACTGTCTAAAATAAGACCCAGATACTTTTCTTGTTTTGCCTTATTAATTTTTATGCCATTAATCATCAACGGACTACAGTCATCAATCTTTTTGTATTTTGCAGCAAAAATCATATAACTCGTTTTGGTTGTGTTGATCGTTAAAAGATTGTTCTGTAATCATTCGTTTAGCGAATCCAAATCATTTTGTGCTTCTGATACAATAGATTCGATTGAGCGACCATAATAAAAAAGACACGTATCATCAGCGTACAAGGTTATATCTCCACTTAAGCCTATCTTATTAATATTATTCATATATATAAGAAATAGTAGGGGGCCCAAGATAGAGCCCTGAGGTACACCAAAAGCTACTGTTCTAAAAGAACTTTGTGTTTTATCTATTTTTACTACTTGTTGGCGATTACTTAAATAAGATTTGAAAATAGCTAACGCACTGTTTGTTAAACCGATCTTGGCAAGTTTATGTAATAGCAACTCGTGGCTCACTGTGTCAAAGGCTTTTTTCAGATCTATAAATACACCAAGTGCAATTTTTTTCTTGTCTAAATTCAACTTTATTTTCGTTATAAGGTCTACTGTAGCGGATAGTGTATTTGATTTTGATCTAAAACCATATTGTTTCTTACTCAGGAAATTAATTGACGTTAAGAATATTTCAAGCCGATTGTAAATAATTCTTTCAAAGACTTTTGAGATTACCGGTAATACTGATATCGGACGGTAATTCCCAGGGTCTAATTTTGATCCAGATTTGTAGATTGGGGTTATTTTGGCAATTTTAAGACTGTCAGGGAACACTCCAATCTCTAGACATTTATTAATGCATTCAGTTAATTCTTCTATTATGAGACTTTTGACGCATTTGATTGCTTTAGGACTAAAACCGTCTAAGCCTGAGCTAGTGTTAGTGTTTAGGTTTTCAATTATTGCAGAAATTTCATCTACTGTTGTTGGTGCTAAGTGGTTAAGTTTTTGCGAGTCAAATCCAGAACTACCCTCATTTTCATTATTGTAGCTTAAGTAAGGTTTTTTTATTTGATTTGCTAAATTCGAGCCAACACTGGTGAAGAATTCATTAAAACATTCGCAGATTTCATCTGTATTAGTTAGTATCAGTCCATTTTGATCCTTCAACTTACTTGGGAATGTTGCTTCCTTCAATTTATTATTTGATAGATTATTAATCAAACTCCACATTTTTGCTGGTTTATTTTTACAATTTCTAAATGCTTTAAAGTAGTATTTGGCTTTAGTTTTCTTTATATTTTCTGTAACTATATGCCTTTTCTCTATAAATTTATCTTTTATAATAAGATTTTTGGGGTTCTGTTTATATTGTTTCCATAGGATATTTCTAGTATTTATTTCTTCAATTATTTCTTTATTTATCCAGTCTCTGTTACTCCACTCTTTCTTATACTGTCTAACACCCTTTTTTCTAGTTTATCATACGATTTAGATTCATTCGTTCGTTTGTCATTTAACATAATTGTATGCAATTTCGCGTAGTTTACAGCTTCATATTGTAATTTACTGAGAGGAGCTGGCTCATATTTTTTAACCTCAATATATATTTGCTTGTGATCTGAAATAGGTGACTCTAGGATAGCAAAGTGAAAATATTTTTCATTAAGGTTAGTACATAGATGGTCAATAATGGTTTTGGTTGTTTCAGTTTCCCTAGTGCAAAACTTTGGGTCCATCTTATTTATAATTTTGTAACCATTTTCTTGCAAAGTTTTTTTATAAGCAAGGGTTCTATGATCATTGGAAAGTAGATTGAAATTAAAATCACCAATAATAATTACTCTTTTGCGTTTATATATTTGAGCAGAATATTCATCCGAAAACTGTTTTATATCCGTATCTGGTTTTCTATATACGGTTCCAATTTCCATAGAATATTTTTCTAGATGAATCCAAAGGAAATGGTTACCATCCAAATAAGTGTCACTCACGTGGGTGTGCTTCAAATCATTATGAACAAAAATTGATACACCATCACCTCTCCATTCTATGTTCTTTGTCCAGTGCTGTACTTTCAGAGATTCCAATTATAACGATATTTTTGCTTCTATATTCACGCTCATTTATTTCGGCCACGATTTTTTCGGTTTCGTAATATAGGAAAGATGTTCCTGTATTTGTTTTAAGGTTCTTTATTTCGGATTCAAGATGGCAGATCTTCTGTTCACTAGTTTTGTTCTTCTCTAATAAGTTTGACATATCCGATTTTATAGTTTTGTTTTCTTTGTTTATATGGTTTATTGTCGATTTCATCTCAGTAATTTGTTCTTTCAAGTCTGCTACATCTGAAGTTATATTTTCCATGAATTCCTTTTGGTTTGTGCAAATTGTAGTAAGCATCGACATGATCTGTGTCATTTTGTTAGTTAATTCGCATTATCACTGTTATGTCTTCGTTTTCTTCTGGTAATTTCCTTTTATTACGAAAATTGACTATTTTGGATTCATTAAGTTGTGAATCGCTAAGTGTATCTCTCAAGTCACTTCTTGTAGGCGAGCGTAGAATGTTCATTTTTATATCTGTGTATCCACAAGGTATGGTACGAATGACTCACTTGTTGTTTACTCAATACGCTCCGTCGTCGTAAGTATTGTCACAGTGATGCAACCGATTATAGCACTATTGTTATTAGTAATATGTTTGTATGGAGCCCGGTAGTTGAGATTAATATTTTGTAGAAAAAGCAACACACGTCTGCACTGTACGATGCCTTAACAAGATTCATATACGAGGTGTGTTCAAAAAGTAAGGTGACTTTTTGAATTTCGCGGGCAACGCACATTCGATTTTCGATTTTTGTATTTTGTTGCGTTGGTACACATGTCCTGAGCATATGTTTCAGTTTAAAGTGTATAGCATGTTTAGTTTATTTTTGACAGTTACAAAGGTCAGGTCACTTTGGTGTGCTCGGCGATTTTCTTCTATCAAAAAAAATGGATCAAAGAATTTGGATCAAATTTTGTGTAAAAAATGGAATTACGTGCTCCAAAACACTTGAAATGTTGACAGTGGTATACGGTGAGTCTACTCTTAGTAAAAAAAAACGTTTATAAATGGTACAAGCTCTTTCAAGATGGCCGCGAAGATGCCAATGACGAACCTCGCTCTGGACGCCCCAGCACGTCAACAACCAATGAAAACGTTGAAATAGTGAAGAAAATTGTTTTGGAAAATCGTCGAATCACTTTTAGAGAAGTTGCGGAGGATGTTGGCATATCGGTTGGCTCTTGCCATGAAATTTTTTCGGATATTTTGGGCATGAAACGTGTGTCAGCGAAATTTGTTCCAAAATTGCTCAATTTCGACCAAAAGAACCGTCGCATGACAATCGCTCAAGAGCTATTGGATGATGTCAACAACGACCTAGATTTGCTCAAAAGGGGTGACGGAAAGAGGTGACGAAACATGGGTATACGGTTAAGACGTCGAAACTAAGACTTAATCGTCCCAGTGGAAGCACACTGAATCACCAAGACCAAAAAAAGTACGCCAAGTTCGATCAAATGTGAAGGTTTTGCTTACAGTTTTCTTCGACTGTAGGGGTGTGGTGCATCATGAGTTCTTGCCACAAGGTCGTACGGTCAATAAGGAGTATTACCTTGAAGTTATGCGCCATTTGCGAGAAGCAATACGTAAGAAACGTCCCGAATTGTGGGTAAACAATTCATGGTTTTTGCATCACGATAATGCACCTGCTCACTCATCGTTGCTTGTGAGAGGATTTTTGACCAAAAACAACACTACAATCATACCTCAGCCACCATATTCACCGGATTTGGCCCCATGTGTCTTTTTCCTGTTCCCAAAACCGAAGAGACCTGTGAAAGGACGAAGATTTGCAACGATTGAAGAGATAAAAACTGCATCGCTGAAAGAGCTGAAGGCTATACCAGAAATGCTTTGACGATTGGAAAAAGCGTTGGCACAAATGTATTATATCTGAGGGGGATTACTTTAAAGGGGACAACATAAATATTGATGAATAAATAAATAGTTTTTCATAAAATATAAAGTCACCTTACTTTTTGAGCACACCTCGTATATAATATAGATTCATATATTCATTATAACCTTATCAAATGCTTTCTCCAGATCCACAAAAGCACAGAAAATCCTCTGGTTAACACTCAGAAGCTTCTCCGTGATCATGCGGAGTGAAAACATTTGATCCGTGCATCCTCTTCCAGGTCTAAATCCGCATTGTGCCTCCCATAAGAATCTTTCCGATTTCTCTTGCATCCTACGTGTCAAAACCTTCGAGTAAACTTTACTTGCTAAACTGGTCAAGCTGATCGCCCGATAGCACCCGCAGTCAAAATGTGAACCTTTACCTTTATATAAAGGCACAATGACCGCGGATCGCCAATCATCCGGGACATCTCCCGTCCGCCAGCACAAATTGCACAGCAGATGAAAGCTGTCCCAGACGCGAGGCCCACCGTACTTGATCATTTCAGCAGTAACTCTGTCTAGTCCCGCAGCCTTACCACATTTCAAACTTCGAATCGCACGTTCAATCTCTTTCATGCTGATGACCTCAGTGTCATCGAGGTCCGTGTCTGGCGTGCCAGTCACGGCGTCACCCCCGGATCCTTCACTAAGATCATGACACGCATACATTTCTCTATAAAATTCACCCCATCGCTGCATGACGTCCGATTTTTCTGAGAGGACGTCATTGGTTCTCGAAAGCACTTTGTTCATTCTTAAGGCTGTCACACCACTCCGGGACCTTCCAACCTCTTTCCAGAAGAGTTTGGAGTTTTCCCTAAAGTTGTGCGACAACCTCTTGTCCGCTTCTATTCTACACCTTTCACGTACTTCCTCAATCAATGTTTTCGCATGAACTTTCTGCAGCTTATATCTTTCTTTCATCTTCTCTCTCATATGCTTATCGTTACTAGAGGCCAAGTAGTCTAACCATGCTTTTTTCTTCTTTTTTAAGCTTCCCTCACTTCATCATTCCACCATGCATCTCTTCTTTTACTACTACCTCTTTTTGTCGTTCCACATACTTCTTCCGCTGCACTTACCATTCCATCCCTAAGGTTCTGCCATGTTCTCTCCACACATTCTTTCCTGCTGTCGATGGTGTCAAGCTTTTTGGCTACCCTCGTGTGATATTTGTCCCTAGTATCCGCTTCCTGAAGCTTGCGGCTTCGGATGCGACAGACCGACTGTGGTTCTGTTACTGTCGTCCGGTAGCGCCAACCCGCGAACAAACCCCTAAATCTAGTACCCCTGAACACTCGTGTATCCATCACCTGTTTTCGCAGTCGGTCATCCACCAGGAACAAATCAATCATACTTCTCTCATTCTTTCTTTCTCTAGTGTACATATGGATTTTCCTGTGATTAAACATAGTGTTTGTCACAAGAAGACCCTTTTCCTTGCATACAGCCAGTATAAGCTTGCCAGCATCATTAACCCTTTTATCGCCAAACTTTCCAAGCACCGACTCGTATCCTGGTCGAGCGATACCTACCCATCCATTCAAATCACCACATACAACAGTTCTTTCGTTTCCCTTAACCAAATCTAGAACTTCTCTTACATACTCCCAAAACTCCTCCAGCTCAGCCCTGGACGACGAAGCTACCGGCGCATAAACAGCCAAAAGGAATAACTTCATCAGTCCCATTTTGAAGCGAACCCAGTGAAGTCTTGAGTTCACAACCTTGTATTCAGTCATAAGATCGACCAACCGGGACGACAACAGCACTCCCACTCCCTGGCAGGCGTTCTCGCTTTCCGGGACTCCGGACCATATAGCTAACGTCCCGCCAGGGAGCTCTTCAGTATCACTGCCTTTCCGTTTGGTCTCCGACATACACACGACATCTAATTCTCTTTCTTTCATTATTTCGATCAACTCATTCGTCTTATCTCTCATGCCCCCTCTAACATTCCACGTGCCAACTCTGCACTCCGTCCTCCACCTTCCGCCGTGTCGGGCTGTGCGTGACGGGTGGCGGTCCCCATCGCCGCTTTGCGCGCTGCACTCCACACCAACGGGGACGAGCGGGTGTGCGTCGCCTTGGGGGGACGCCCTAACCCTCGTTTGCATGGGTGCGCAGCTGTATAGAATTGCAGCCCTGAAAAGGGCTGGCAGGGGTCGCGACGAGCACGCTTCTACAATGACCCCCTTGGGCCTGATTATTAAAAAAATGTGATCTAAAAACTGGCTTTAAAAAAAGAAGCTATTTTCTCATACAAACTTACTAAATGAATTGAAAAAATTAAAATTCGCTCCGATAGATGGCATAACTATTTAAAGGTGAACGAGGAGGAACTAGAGCCGTGGTAGCTCAGATGGTTAACGCTCGCTGTAAATATAACAGAACGCGGGTTACCGGGGTTCGATCCCCTCCGGCACCAATGAAATTGTTAACTGCAATTTGAAGTACTGATTTAACACGTGCTCGGCGGTGAAGGAAAACATCGTGAGGAAACCTGCATGTCTGAGAAATAAGAAAAAAAATATATTTCGAAGACATGTGAAGTTCGCCAACACACATTGGGGCAGCGCGGCAGACACTTCCTTGCCCTAAAACCCTCTCAGAAATGAGGGGAGGGATGTGCCCAGCAGTGGGATTATTTATTAGCAGCGTTATATAGGCTGTAGTTTCACTTTTTTTACTTGAGGAGGAACTGAGCTGCTGTCCACACGCGATGAATAAACTGTGCAAACGCAATCGACAACGATTTATCGAATAGAAATTACAACTATCGGCGATAAACGATAATCTGCAACTACTGGTCATACACACCAATAAATCGGGTTTCTCAGATTAATCGCTACGATATATCGTTACATGTGTAGCAGGCATTAAAAATACCCTAAACGAAAACTTACCCCTAGAAAAGTGATGGTGACTGTGTGGTGGTCTAGCGCCGGTGTTATTTTATCACAGCTTCTTACCAAACAGGATGAGCAATACTGCAGTTGTGTATTGTGAAGAATTAAACACAATGATGGGGAAGCTCGCTCGTCTCCAACCAGCTTTGGTCAATCGCTCGTCGCCGCCGCTCCTGCACGACAACGTGCGACCTCATACTGCACAACAGGCGGTCTTCAAATTACAAAATCAGGGTTGGGAAGCTCTGCGACGCAGATGACGCAGTCTGCATCATCCGCCGCACTTTCCTGACCTTGCGCCTACAGACTTCTACTTTCCAGAATTTGGATAACTTTTTAGCGGGAAAAAAATTCAATACTCAAGATGCATTACAAAATGCCTTTGAAGAATTTGTTGCCTCCCGTCCAGTTGATTTCTTTAACCCTTTGTCTAGTAGAGGCATTATATTTGCCGACATGTTTTCGTGGCTCCACAAAAAGAAGATTTGTATTAACGAAATGTTTTATCATTTCGGGCAATAGATAACAAACTAGTACGATGGAAAAAAAATAATAATTGGTAACGTTCATCTGACATTTGTCAAATAAATGTCAAGTTAGTTAGAATTTGTGGCTTTTTCGATTCTCGAGAGTAATCCGGCTCAATCTCTACAAAAAACTGTTATTTTGGCAAGTTTTTTTTTAATAATCGTTAGATTTGTGTTTTTATGTCAATCTTAGATAATTATTTTAGATGAATATACAATATTGTTACGCGCTCAAGTCGACGGCACTAGCGCCATCTAGTCTCGAACCGAAGAACTAAACTTCTTGAAGTCGAAACACGAACTCTCGGTACCTTGCGCGTGTTTACTTGAATATTCTGGATATTTCGCTGCTAATTTATATAAATAGGCGCTGCAAGATGCGATCGGGGAAGTATTGGAGTTGGCGACACAAGCGAAGCTTCGGAGCGGAATAAAGTGAATCAGTGTGATTAATCATTAGTGTTTTTAACTTTAATTAGTGTAAAGTGAATTAAAGTGTTAATTTAGGTAATTCTATCGGCAATTTTTATTGTCACGAACCTCAAGCTCGTAACAATTGGTGTCAGAAGTGGGATAAAATCATGCCGATTTTACCTAAGGAGGAAACGGAGGGTGTCCGTACCCGAAGTCAACGCCAGCAGGAGACGGACCAAAGAAGATTTGTTGGTGCAACGTCGCAGACTTCGGAGGGACAGCCGCCGGCTGCAGACCCGTCAGTAGCTCCTACATCTGCAGCACCTGACTTAGGTGCTCTGATGGTGATGCTACAGGAGCAGGCTCGCCGACAGGAGGAACAGGTCCGTCGGTTGGAAGAGCAGCTGCGGGGCGGACAGGATGAACAGACCCGCCGACAAGAGGAACAGGCCCGTCGGTCGGAAGAGCAGATGCTCCTCATTAAGGACCTTCATGCTACCTTTGGGAAAGAGATAAAGGAGGTGAAGGATAGGGTTGCTCAACATGACAACCGCCTGTCGGAAGCTGAAACCCAAATCAAGGAAGCTAAAACCCGAATCGACCAAGTAAACAATCGGGCTAACAACGTAATGGCTGACATGAAGAAATCACTGGACGAACTCAAACTTGGAGATGGAGCTACAGCTCCCGTAGTAGCTACAACACCTTCGCTACGTGGGTTCAAGGTGCCACCGTTCGACGGTACCTCTTCCTGGTCAGCCTACAAAATCCAGTTCGAGGCTGTTATAAAGGCGAACGGCTGGAATAAAAGTCAGGCCATGACTGCTCTCACACTAGGCCTGCGCGATTAGGCCTTAACAGCTCTGGAAGCTCTCGGTGAGGAAGTGACTTATGAGCAACTCCTTGAGGCATTGGAGGCGAGATATGGCGACGCTCACCTGGAACACGTCTTTCGTGCGCAGCTTAAAGATCGTGTGCAGCGCATCAACGAAAACCTGCAGCAGTGGGCTCTAGAGGTGGAGAAGCTGGTGCGAAAAGCATACCGGTCTGTACCTGCGCTCATTGAAGGGAACCTGGCGCAGACATTCATCGACGGCATCCGTGACCTGGAAGTCAGAGCTGCTGTGAGGCTCGGGCACCACGAGACGCTTAAGGACGCCTTGGCCCATGCACTGGAGGTGGAGGCCGTGCGGCAGGATCATCGTTCCTATCGCGTCAGGGAGGTTGCAGCAGCTACAGTTCGCGATTGCAACAAAGGATACAGCCCTAGGTGCTATGGCTGTGGGGAAAGGGGCCATCTTCGCTCCAGCTGCCCTAAGCGAACTGTCGAAAGGAGAGTTGATCGATCTCGAGAGGGTAGTGCAGCTAACGACACTGCCTGGCGGTGGCTGGATCGTCGTTCCCATCGCGCTAGGGAGGTTGCAGCAGTTACAGTTCGCGACCACAATAAAGGAATCAGCTCTAGGTGCTATGGCTGTGGGGAAAAGGGCCATCTGCGATCCAGCTGCCCTAAGCGAACTGAAGAAAGAGAAGTTGATCGATCTCGAGAGGGTAGTGCAGCTAACGGCACCGCCTGGCGGTGGCAGCAACATCATTCCCCTCACGCTAGGGAGGTTACAGCAGTTCGCGCCCACAATAAAGGATACAGCCCTAGGTGCTATTGCTGTGGGGAAAGGGGCCATCTTCGATCCAGCTGCCCTAAGCGAACCCTAGAAAGGGAAGGTGAACGATCTCAAAAGGGAGGTGCGGCTAACATCACCGCCCAGCAGCAGCCGGGATACGACTTTACTATCAGACATAGCAGCAGGAAATCTCATGGCAACGCAGATGCATTGTCAAGAAGACCTTGTCCTGAAGATTGGAAACATTGTACTAGGCAAAAGAGTAAGGAAGTGGTATCCGTGAGGATGCTCAGGACAGACCACCTCAGCAACGAGTGGAAGGACAGCCTACGACATTCACAGCAGGAAGATCCAGACATCAGGCCGATTCTGGAATGGATGAAGGCCCGTGCTACCAAGCCTAAGTGGAGCGACGTCTCAGCGATGAGTTCGACCACTAGAGGCTATTGGGCCCAGTGGGACGGCTTGCTGATTCAGGATGGAGTCCTGTGCCGTAAATGGGACAGTAGTCGAGGAGACAGCTGTCGTTTGCAAATGGTTCTCCCTAAGGCTAAAGTGCCGAATGTTCTACAGCTGTGCCATAATGGTCGTTCAAGAGTCCATCTGGGAGTTAAACGAACTCTGCTGAAGGTCCGAGAACAGTTTTACTGGGTCCATTATCGTGACGATGTCGTGGCTTGGTGTCGTACATGTACAAGTTGTGCGGCCGTGCGTGGACCTCAGACACGTAGTAGAGGAGCACCGAAATTGTGCAATGTTGGTGCACCACGGGATAGGACAGCCCTTGACATTGCGGAGCCGTTACAGAAAAGCGCAAGAGGGACTCCTAAGATCGTCCACGTGGATCGCCTGGCGCGTTATTATGGGGCCGATAATGCTCGGGACGAGCATGTCTTAGGAGGGGGCAGTGTTACGCGCTCAAGTCGACGGCACTAGCGCCATCTAGTCTCGAACCGAAGAACTAAACTTTTTGAAGTCGAAACACGAACTCTCGGTACCTTGCGCGTGTTTACTTGAATATTCTGGATATTTCGCTGCTAATTTATATAAATAGGCGCTGCAAGATGCGATCGGGGAAGTATTGGAGTTGGCGACACAAGCGAAGCTTCGGAGCGGAATAAAGTGAATCAGTGTGATTAATCATTAGTGTTTTTAACTTTAATTAGTGTAAAGTGAATTAAATTGTTAATTTAGGTAATTCTATCGGCAATTTTTATTGTCACGAACCTCAAGCTCGTAACAATATTATTAGAGAAATCGGGAAATATCACGTCGGCAGTATATTTGCCACTACCAGTTAGTACATTACCTGTTGATGGCAATATACAGAATGGGTCCCACATATATGCAATAAATGAAACCATATACTTGTTATCGCCTTTGCTGACGGTCAAAAAGTAGAGTTTTAATTTTAAGCAAATTTGAACACTCTATAGAATTGGGTCACTAAGTCAATGATTCAATGAACTTGAATGAATATCCTTGAACATTAAAAAGCGACGTTGCCACGCAGTGCAAACTATTGGTATTGCGACATATCGACAGCGGTGTCTTTTGTCGGCGTGCCACCCGCGTGCAACGTTGTCACTCTTCCAAGGGGTCAAGGTACGTTGTCTAAACAGAGTGTTCACTTTTACTGAATTTATTTTAATATTTATTTTGTTTGAAAATTTCACTTTTTTATTTTACGGGTTTTAATTTAATATTTAATTTTTCTACACTTCTACGGACTAGTATAACTTGTGGTTTCATTTATTGCATATATGTGGGACCCAATCTGTATATGCCAGTACCAGTGAGATTTATTTTTATTTACAGAATAAAAAATGGAGCACCGTCGTCGGTCGATAAACGATTGCGAAATTGAATTGCAGTTGGAAGTCATGTTTGGCCTTTCAGATGGTACAGATTCAGAAGACAATGGGCGGGGTTGATAAATTTGATCAGCAAAAAGCCACTTATGATGTCGCTCGTCGAAACAAGAAACGGTGGAAGCGGTTGTTTTTTTCCTGTTCGATGTAGCAATCACAAATGCGCATATATTGTACTCAAAGAATTCAAGAGTACACAATCCCATGAGCCAAAAGATGTTCAGGCTTACTCTTGCCAGAGAACTAGTAAACTATTTGACATTTCGGAAACGAAAATTTTCAACTGCTCCTAAATTCTTAGCAAAGAAAATTAAAGCTAGTGCAGAGGTACTCACTCGACAGAAGAAACTTTTTGGTGTGCCTGAAGATATTTGTTTCGCCAATGTTGGTGAGCACTTACCAGAAGGCATAGAAACATACAGGCGCTGCCGAGTATGCAGCAGCGCAACTAAGAATAAAAGATCCAACATACAATGTGGCAAATGTGAAGTGCTTCTTTGTGCTGTTCAATGTTTCAAACAATTTCACATGTGCGCTGACCAGTAATGGCAATTATATAGCCAACATAGTTTTTAAAAAAAAACTTTCTTTTTTACAATACATTTTTACATAATATATCTGAGTTTCATTACAATTGCATGGCTAGTTTCCTCTACCAGTTAAAGGGTTAAGGGCATCAATAAACTGCCACTGCATTGGCAAAGATACATCAATTGCATGAGTGAATACTTTGATTAATAGAAATAAAAATATAGAAAAACATTATGTTAATTTATTTCATAAAAAATGGCAATTTCATATGTAAAGACTTAATATTGTGACAAATTTCATTTTTATATATGATTGTCTTTTCTTTAGTATAGTTACACTATTGAAATTGTGCAGAAAAAAGTAGCTAAGTTTTTCACTTTATATGGTAGAGCCATGCTACATCTATATTGTATTTTGTATGATAAAAGAGTGGGCTCGACTGGGGAAGGCCCACACTTACAGAATACCGACATGTAATAGCAGCATAGTGCTGCTGAATTTCCTATGATGTGTGTAGAGAACTGGAGACATATATGCTGGAAATAAGGCATTTCATCTTAGGCTTCAGGGGTCACACATCTGCATTTTGATTCCTAATTGAGAATAGATATTGAAATATGTTTATCAGTTACAGCATCCACTTACCATCAGGTGGTCTGTGTTCTTATATACCCTTATTCTATTAAAAAAAAGTTAGCAACTAACTATGTAAGTGAATATCCATAGTATATTTTCAATTCTTTTTATTTCTAACTCCTTTATATTAAATAAAGTGTAATAGATAATTGTGGATCGCCCAGTCTAACCATATGTAGAAAGTAAAAAGAATATCTATACATGGTAGAGCCACACTGTAGTTATATTAGTAGTATAGTTGTAGCAGGAATGGGTCGGCTCGACCAGGGAAGTACCACACTCACAGAATACAATTTTTTTGTACAAAGTAGCAGAAGAAGAAGTAGTATTTTGTTTATGCGTGTAATTAGTGGGAATAATGTAACATTATTATTAGCATATTATGGTTGTAGCAGAAATGGGTCAGCTTGAACGGGAAAGGACCACGCTTTCACAGAATACCAGCATAAAATAGTAGCTTAATGCTGCTGTGTTTCTTATGGTGAGTGTAGAGAACCGGAGACCCTTTTTACTGGAAACGAGGCATTCCATCTTAGTCCTCGCGGGTGACAACGCATCAGCATTTTGATTCGTAATCCAGAATAGATATAGATGTCTATGGGCCACAGCAACCACTTACCATCAGGTGGACTGTGTGCTAATTTGTCACACTACCTTATAAAAAATAACTACACAATTCAAATCTGATTCTTCTACAAGACCAGGGAACATTTTTTAACACTGATGCCTGCACTTTGTTCAGTTTTTGCATTTTTTTTTTTATAGAAGAGGGGGCAAACGAGCATGCGGCTCACCTGATGTTAAGTGACTACCGCCGCCCATGATCAACCGCAACACCAGGAGAATTGCGGGTGCGTTGCCGGCCCTTTAGAAAGGAGTAAGCTCTTTTCTTGAAGGTCCCCAGGTCGTATCGGTCCGGAAAAATCGCCGGTGATAAACTATTCCACACAGAGGTTGTACGTGGAAGAAAATTCCTTGTGAAACGTACAGTGGTGGACCGCCAAGCATCCAGATGGTGTGGATGGTATCGGGACGTTTGCCGTGTCGTGCGTTCACGAAATTTGGCGGCTGGGATTAATCCGAACAATTCCTCAGAGCACTCCCCGTGATAGATGCGATAAAATACGCAAAGAGATGCAACATCTCTTCGCAACGCCAGTGAATCGAGCCGATCGGAAAGCACTCGGTCGTCGACGATTCGAGCCGCTCTGCGCTGGATGCGGTCAAGTGGAAGGAGCTGGTACTGGGGAGCCCCAGCCCAGAGATGGGAACAGTATTCCATGTGCGGCCGAACCTGCGCCTTGTAAAGTTGCAGGCGGTGTGCCGGCATGAAATACTGTCCCGCTCTGCTGAGCACGCCAAGCTTTTTAGAGGCCAATTTGGCCTTCCCTTCCAAGTGACCACGAAACTGCACGTCACTCGATATGTCGACGCCGAGGATTCCGATACTGGCTGAAGCAACAAGGGGAGTGCCTTGAAACTGAGGGGATACGACAAAGGGGTTCTTTTTAGCGGTTAACGCGCAAACTTGTGTCTTCTGGGGGTTAAACTGGACTAGATTTAGTCGTCCCCAATCCGAGACTCTGTTCAGCAAAGACTCGACTTCAGACACAAGTTTGTCCCGGCACTCGGAGACGTTTTCCCGAGAAATATTGGCTCGGCCGGTGTAAAGAGCATCACCAGTGCTGTCATCTGCATAGCAATGAATGTTACGGGTATGCAACATATCATTGATATGCAGAAGAAACAGCGTTGGCGATAGCACGCAGCCCTGTGGAACACCAGCATTAATAGGCTTGCAATCGGAGCTTGCACCGTCTACAACGACCTTGATGCTCCGATCTGTAAGAAAGCTGGTGATCCAATCGCACAATTTCTCGGGAAGCCCATAGGAAGGGAGCTTCGAAAGAAGCGCTTTGTGCCAAACCCGATCGAAGGCCTTCGCAATGTCCAAACTAACGGCCAATACCTCCCCCTTGAACTCTACTGCCTCCGCCCATCTGTGAGTGAGGTAGACCAGAAGATCACCAGCTGACCGACCACGGCGAAAACCGTATTGGCGGTCACTAATCAGCTGGCGATCCTCAAGGTACCTCATGAGCTGGCAGTTTACAATGGACTCCATTGTTTTGGAGAACAAGGAGGTGATGGCGATTGGCCGGTAGTTGGACGGGTCTGAGCGGTCGCCTTTTTTAGGAATCGGGTGGACGAAAGCCGTCTTCCATGATTTTGGGACTACGCCTAGGGAGTAGGAGTACCGGAAAAGACGCGTTAAAACCGGTGCCAACTCTGGAGCACACGTCCTCAGCACAATTGGGGGGATTCCGTCAGGCCCACTCGACTTGTGGATGTCCAGGGAGAGGAGTGCTTTGCGAACCGAGCGCTGTGTGAACTGCACTTCCGGCATGGAGCACTCACACCGCGGGATGGTCGGCGGCGTACTCCCTCCGTCATCGAGAGTCGAGTTAGACGCAAAGAAGGAGCCTAGAAGATCGGCTTTCTCCTTTGCAGTATGGGCCAGTGAGTCGTCCTCCCTGTGCAGAGATGGAAGAGATGGCTGACAGAAATTCCCCTGGACAGCCTTGGCGAGAGACCAGAATGCACGGGTTCCAGAAGGAAGGCGAACTAGTCTCTCGCCAATTCTGCCTATGTGCTCTGACTTTGCCTTGGCAATGACTCTTTTGAAGGACCTAGAGGCGGAATTATACTTCTTTTTTAGAGCGCTGGTGTTTACATCCCGGGACGCTGATGCATCAACCCAGGCTTGGTAGCACTCCTGCTTATAGCATGATGCTATTTTACAGGAGCGACCAAACCATGGCTGAGATTTGCCTCCAATGGGCACCACAGAGGAAGGAATAAAAAGTTCCATACCCTGAAGTACCACATCAGTAACAGAATCCGCAACAACGTTGGGATCATCCGGCGAGAAGCAAACCCGCCCCCAAGGGTAGGATGCAAAGAAAGACCGCATCCCATCCCAATCGGCTGACCTATAGTGCCAAACACGGCGGCAGCCTGCAGAATGCAACCGCGATTTCAGCGTGAGTGGCACAACACTCCGGATCAGACAATGGTCCGAGGAGCCTAAAGGGGCGTCGACGGAAATCTGATATCCGTCCGGGTGAGAGGTCAGCAGAAGGTCCAACAGGGAAGGTGCATGATCCTCCACATCTGGAATCCGCGTAGGCGAAGTAACCAGGTGTGTCAGACCATATGCCAAGGCAAAATCATGAACAGATCTCCCCGCATGATCGGTTAAACGTGAACCGAGCCATTCGGCGTGATGGGCGTTAAAGTCGCCGAGTACCACGATCTCTGCGGAGGGGATCTGCTGTAGCAACGAATCTGCAGCCATTTGGACGTGGTCGAAGAGTCGGTCTGTTTCGGCATTACCGCTGTGGGACCTATAGAGGCACCCGTAGACGCGCGGATGGTCGTCGCTGTCTACGCGTAGCCAAAGGATGGACAGGTCCGAACCTTCAAGTCTGCCGAGGCGTCGAGAACAGATGTCCTCTCTGACGTAAACGCAAACTCCAGCCCGAGGCACAAAGGAGTGTTCCAGTTTGTACCCCGGGTAGGAGAGATACGAAACATCAGCCGGAGAGGACACCTGCGTCTCGGTCAGAAAGAGCAAAGCCGGCCTCGCCGTCTCGAGATGGTAGTGGACGGCGTTTAGGTTAGAGTGAAGTCCCCTGATATTGCAGAAATTCACGGACAGCGTGGCAGGGGTCGCCTTGGTCTTGTTGCTCCGTTTGCCCCGAGCAGTTGTAGTCTTGAGCGGAATTTCGCCCCCCCCAGAATACGCGGGGCAGCCTGAGCACCCACGCTCAGAAGTGGAGAAACATGGTCGTGGATGCTCAGCGAGGGATTCTCCAGGGGTGCTGGTACCCTCCTGGGGTAGTCTATCTTTATTTAATTCCGCTACCATGTTGATGGGGGGGATTTGGGCCTCCGGCCACCTGCACTCACCAGACGAAACGCGGAAGCAGAACTTCCACTTCACGCCGGTATTCTGTGAGGTCGTGGTACCACCCCGGTTTGAGCCGGCCCATACGTGCAACAGCAAAGCTGCCGCGTGGCTCTACCACTGTTAAATCATTTATCAATGTATTGAGATCAGTCTTGTGTAGTTCGAACAATGACTGAATAGGATATATAGGAGGATAGGAGGTTACATCTTACCACTGTACTAGAAGAAATGTTTCCGATTACTGATCATTAATTGGTCTAATAGCTCTTTTCATATACATTACATTAGCAAGACGCCAGATCGCGCGTGCGAACAAGAACATACGAAGGCAAGTAAACGAGAGGATCAGTGTGACATTAAAGAATAGACATTAGTTAAATCAATGAAATAACGTCTATATAAAATCGCTCGCAAATTATTGTACTTATTATAATAAATAAATAGATACAAAGAAAACTTTGTTTCGGCACTTACGATTGTTTAAAAATTTAATAAAATTGAAGTTATGTTATAACGACTATTGAGAAGAGTTTTAAGTTTTAATATTTGTTTTGTCTTTGGATGGTTTTTATTTTCCCATGCTATAGGTATGGGATTTTAATTAACTAATGCTTATTATTTTTTAAACACTAATTTGCTTTAAGCCTATAATCATACCAAGAAAATATTAAGTATATATTAAGACTGAGATAGCCATTCCATACATACAGATACAGTTTAAACTGCTTAGTAGTACTGATAACTGAAAAGAGCTAATAGAACGAACTAATTCACTGTCAGAAATGAACTAGTATGGAACAATCTTTAAAACAACAGGCACAAGACTAATTGAGATCATGGAATTCAAATAAAAGACAAAACATACTTAAATTAAGATTTATTCTTGGCTAGCGTCAACATTTTCTGTCTGCAAACCTTTGATTGAAGCAACAGGCACATAAGTTACAAGTGTAAATAATTTGTGGGCTGAGTCTTCATCATCATTACGCCTACGTGAAAGTCTTACACGGACACGGAATGGAACATTTCTGTAAAAAGAGAAATATTAAATTAAATGTATGGCTTTTGAACTTTTAATGTGTATAGTGATCACAAGAAATCAAGTGCAATGAAAAGCAGAGAAAAATGAGATCTTTGTCACATGAAAATTAGAGATGGGCCGAATATTGGTTTCACTGAATACGAATATTTAGCCGAAAGTTCGGTAAAACTTTTACCGAACCGAATATTCGGCAGAACATTATTCAGCAAGATCATCTCAGTACCTAACCAATTTATGTCGAAACTTGTTACCGTAAGCCAAGTGGGATTAGCGCCAGACCCTGCCCCTCGCTCCACAGCCACACCTGACATATTATTGCATCATCTAGTAATGAGCAAATTGCCAGCACATACTTATGTTTTGACAATTTTTGTGAGAAAAAAGTATTTCGATGTTTTGCGAAATTGATAATTATAATATGTTATAAATAAATGGTAAGAGATTTGGACTTATTTTAGAGAAATTGATGATCAAAGAAAAGTGAAATGTACTAATGTAATGTCATGTTTCTTTGTTTGATTCCAACATTTAATCAAGCTTTCTACTTGCTATAATTAAAAATAATTCCACAGTGCCTCAAAAACATAACGCTATATAAGTAGATTTAACCCATAAATAAAATATACTTTCAACAGTAAAATTATGAAAGACATGGCAATACGCAATTTGTACATTTCAATACAGTGGAAACGTTAAGTAACACTTTAACTAATGTTCAGTGATTTAGCAAAATATTTGGCCTAATAGGAATATTCGGTTAAGCTGCTGAATATGCCGAATACCGAATATGAAACAAATATTCAGCCCATCTCTAATGAAATTGAAATAACATGTGATGTTTTATTTCATAATTAAAATTTATGTACAATATTCCTATAATCATTGCTTTTTTGGAGGAATAAATCTGTGATGATGATCTCTGCCTTAACAGCAACCGCTGACTATGCTGGAAGTAATAAACGGTTAAAGTTGAAGTTCGGCCTCCCCTCATTTCTGAGAGGGTTTTAGGGCAAGAAAGTGTGCGCCGCGCTGCTCCATTGCGTGTTGGCGAACTTCACATGTCTTCGAAATATTTTTTTTCTTATTCCTCAGACATACAGGTTTCCTCACGATGTTTTCCTTCACCGCCGAGCATGTAGTAAATCAGCACTTAAAATTACAATTAACAATTTCATTGGTGCCACTGTAAATATAACAGGAGTAATCCGGGTTCAATACCCGGATTACTCCTGTTATATTTACAGTGAGCATTAACCATTGAGCTACTTCGACTCTATCGACGAATAAACAATACTGCTTAAATACAGAGGCATTCAAACATCCTAACCTGCTGTGCCAGATGACAATTACATCATTACATTTTGCATCAATCAGACAAACTTTTACAGAAAATTATAAATAATGAATTACATAATGAAAGTTGAGATAATAATTACATTAAATATTTATATTGTGTGTAAAAGTTCACATTAAAACGCCGCTAATATGTTCCAAAGTTATAAAATTGTTTTTATGCAAGTGACACATAATTTTAAAAATAATATCTCAAAAATATGCCTTTATTAATCTAATTGTATATTTCAAATATATTCTTCATTTGAATATTGATTGTAAAGCACAATTAAATAAAATTTTGGTTAAAATTTCCAATATGGACCATCAATTTAAATGCCCATATTTTTTTGTAGATAGTACTCACTAAAAAAAGCGTTTTGCAACATTATTTCTAACTAATGAAATTAAATTATTTACAATTTATACTACTTACACACAATATATAAAAAAAGAAACTATAATATAGAAAAACTAACACTAAAAATTTAAATAGACAAATAATTGATGTCAAACATCAATCACTTCATGTTTCAATTAGTGTAGGGTTCTGAAAATGTTGAAAGTATCGATACCTACTCAATACCAAGTATTGCATCAAAAGTATCAATACTACTTGGTATCGAGTACATTTCGTTAATTTTGGCAGCTCCAGCGCTGCGGGATGAGCAGTCCCTCCGCCCTAGCGTAGGAAAGCTCTGCACTTGACACTTGGTGCTTGCACTTTCCTACTTCCTACTACTACTCTCAGTGCTTGCGCTTTCCTACTGCGGGTGGGCACTGCTCTCCCTCCACGCCTCTGAGCTCTTATATACAATCTAGGGGTAGGGCAGACAAGACCATGTGGATAGCGGGGTGCTCTGATTCGGTTTAGAGTACTTTATGGATATTAAATAAGTAAGTAAATAAGTAAGTAAACACTTTATTGTTGTAAGAATTAGATAATACAGAAAGTTTCAAACAATGAAATACAGGTACAAAAGCTGTACTAATTAGGAAATACAAACAAGTTGCAAACAATGAAATACAAGTACTAAGGTGGAACTAAAATAGAATAAACTTTATTCTATTTTATATACATATTTAATTGCACTTATCAGCTCTTCATATGCATCTAAATGGTTTGTCATAATTTTTCCTCACCAAAATTAACAAAATGTACTCAATACCAAGTAGTACTGATACTTTTGATGCGATACTTTCAAAATTTTCAGGACCCTCACTAATTGAAACGTGAAGTGATTGACATTTGTTATTTGCCAATTTGTATGAAAAGTTAAAAAAAATATATCTCATGAACTGTAAGTTTCCACAACCTAAAACTTTGCAAAACGCTTTCTTTTAGTGAGTACTATCTACAAAAAAAATATGGGCATTGAAATCGATGGTCCATATTGAAAATTTTAGCCAAACGGAGTACTAATAAGAAATCATTGATGAATCAATAATAAAAATTGCAACTTTACTGACTACTTGGTGAATTGTTATTAAAAATAGAGTTAGTAACTTAGATCAAAAAATTAAATAATCGCTGATCATGAGCTGTGATTACTGTTCTACCTACTACCATTCAATTCTTTGTCATGAATTGTCATCAGTTTATGTCTGCAAAATGTCTGTTTACGTCTGCAAAATTACAGATTATTCAAACGTCTGTCTGTAGGTGAAAACTGAATAGTAAAATTCAATTACATTCATACAAATCACACACATATGTATAAATACACAGGTCATACTAATATAAGGCATATATAAGGCATGTATAAAGCTTACCTTACACCCTTAGACCATAGGAACTTGTTCAATCGAGTGTCCACACGGACGTCAGGGGTACCCATTTGTTTTTCGGCAAACTTTCGAATTTCCTTAATAGCTCGTGGAGCCCGTTTCTTAAATCCAACTCCATGAAGGCGTTTATGTAAATTCACCGTATATTCACGGGTAACAACTTCGTTTATCGCGGATTTACCTTTTCTCTCGCCTTTTGGCTTAGCCATTATTACCTGAAATAAATAAAAAGAAAAAGTAAAAATAACCCTTTTTATACCAACAACACGTAACACTACTTAATGATTTTTGAACAATAATCGTAACGTAATTCGAGTTTATGTGATTTTTTAAGATTAAAACTTATAAACACACCTCATCGAATACTTGCCGAATTAAAAAGAAATGTCAAAACGATCTGTCAAAAACTTTCCATCAATGCTCTGTGACCAAAGAGTATATAACTACTTTTTGACTTTAACTGATTTTTGATTTGTCTTGATTGATTGATTTGATTTGATGCTGGTCTTTTGTGCACCGTTTCATTTTATTTGGGAATTCGGGATCTTCATTTTATATATTTTTTTCTCAACAGTATACTGATGGGTCACATTACGCAGTTTTTGGGAGATTTTGGCGCCAACCCAACCCAGCGGACAATCGATGACGACAGTCACTCAAGTTCATGAGGTGCCTAATAATAATAACCCTTTATTGCAGACACAGAGATCCTAATTTAAAAGAAAAATTAATACTATAATATAGCAAAAATAAACGAAAAAGTTGCAATATTTTCAATTCTATCGTCACCCTGCAATTTTCACCCAGCGTCTGTACATTGCAGTCAGTATCTATCTGCCAAACTACGCACAATAGCGATGTTACACAAGAACACAAGTCAACTCTGGACATAAATGATGCTCTCCCCTTTTGTTGGATTGCATTATAAAAGTCAACCCGGGTTTTCACATACATTTAATAGCGCTACAATAGCGATTAAATCCATTAGAAGTCTAAAAATATTATTATAAGTTACCCGTATGCTATTATATGTCTTCCTGGTATAGTCAACCCAGAGTTGACACGTGTAAAACGTCTTGAGACGTCTAGGTCTAAGCGACGCCTTGTATAATTTTCACGCAATCATTTTGCCTACTACACTCAGAGATCTACGTTGACGTTCTACATCAGTGTCATCTTTTAAGTCTGAAGTAACAATATGGTCAAGATACTTGAACTTGTCTACTAT
Organism: Parnassius smintheus behrii; assembly: GCA_036936625.1. Taxonomy (NCBI): domain Eukaryota; kingdom Metazoa; phylum Arthropoda; class Insecta; order Lepidoptera; family Papilionidae; genus Parnassius; species Parnassius smintheus. The sequence continues at coordinate 30,016,984 of JAUPFT010000003.1, read as the reverse complement.
CTTAATGGATTTTCCATTGGGACGAATCTCCGGCACGCTCTGAGGTACCTTTTCTAATCTGAAAATCATTATTTCTGTCTTTTTGGAGTTATAAGTCAAGTAATATTCTTCCGCATATGTTTCACAGATTTCAATTAATTTTTTCAATCCTTTAATCGAGGGACTGAGCAGAACCATATCTTCAGCATAGCTCAGGCTGTTAACATATCTGTCGTTCAGTCTGAGTCCTACCGAGGATCTGCTGAGCTCCACGATTAAATCATTCGTATAGGTGTTGAAAAAATCAGGTCCCTGTCTCACCCTACAAGAAATCCTATAGCAGTCCGATATTTCACAACCCCACCTAACGTTGTAGGTCTGGTTACCGTACTAAAACGCTAGGAGATCAACAACCTCAGCCGGGACACCTGTGCTAGTATCGTGGAGCTTTGTCCACAGTATTTCATAACTAATTGCATTAAAGAAACGACTCAAATCACGGAAACAAGTACACCGTAATATTCCGCTATTTATAAAAACCCATAACCTGCTTTAGAGAAAATATAGCCATATCTGTCGATACATTCGGATGAAAAACAAACTGCCCATCATCATAATTTATGGAATTTAATTATAACTGTAAAACTCGTTCAAGTACGTTTTACTTTTCATAATAGGAGCAACTACCGTACGAATAAGTTCCTCAGGTGAATAACAATGTCTCACACAGAGGTTGAAAAAATGCGCTAACACTTCACAGATATGCTGGCCCGCATATAGCAGATACTCTATACTAAGACCGTCATGAATCGGAGACTTACCAAGCTTCATGATAGTCAAAAGCTCAAAAGTAACACTAACTGTTTCGGCGTAACTGTTACACGGTGAGTTTTGCATCACTGACATGTCCTATATTTATCCTGTACAAGATTAAACTGATTTATAAATATATTTTCTATATTTTTTTACTTACTTCTCCACTTAATGGCAAATACTTTTTATGTTCTAACTTTTTATTTCTCTGCAAAGTTCATTAAATTTACCAACATTTCGGTGTGGGGCCAACACTTCCATTTTTATTATGTCCTGATTATTTTGAACGTACTTAAGCACGGCTATAAACTCTCTACGCGAGGTAACCATATTTTCGTAAAAATATCCCGAAGATGGCCTACTATGTTCTTTCCACATTAAAAAAATTTCTCTGGCCTTGACACGGGTATGCCTGAAGTGAAAATTCCACTCCAGAATCCTTTGCCCTTTTGAAGTAAAAACTTCTTTAGCATCGTTGTGACTTGAAACTGGATGAAACGAAAAAGCGACAGTAAAAAGAGACAAACGTATATATCTATGGGATTTAGTCTGAGTGATAATGAGATAGTATACAGTGTAGTAAGTAAAAGTAGTTAAGTAGCATAATGACTATGTGCGGACAGCGAACTCAAAAGGTTGTGGGTACGAATCTATCATTCGATTATTATTTTCAAGCGTACCAATAGTGGCAGTGAGAATTACAGTAATGTTAATATTATTGCCAGTGCTTAAAAAAAGAGTTTCTTATTATTTCGGTCTCCTCTTTGTGAGGTGCTTTAAAGATAGTTAATATACATTTTAACTGTTAAAATAAACCGCTAAAAATTTACAAATTTGTTAAATAAATAAAATATGGTGATGAATGAAATCTTAATCAATCCCTTCATTACAATCAACGATTTCAAAACTTATCGATTTATATTAAATTATTCGTGTTTATATCAGCTAACGCCTATCTTATATACCACTTTGAGAGTTAATCAATTTTCGTTCGATAAAATGACTTTGCCAATTGAATTAAGTAGATGCCGCTATTACAAAGCATTTTTATTTGAAAAAGAAATTAAAATCACATATACATTCATTTGCTATAAAATGAGACTTTTATCTTATATTTTTGCCGGACTTGTGGTTGAAAATGATCATAATTAAGTAAATCCTTTGCTGTGAAATATTTTTATTTTATATTTCATTTCATTTGAAGGTTTTACTTCTACCGCGTGTGAACTGTACACATTTTTTTTCTTTTATCATTCATATTAAAGCTACGCTCTTCTGCTACTTGCAACACACTTATAATATCACATATAAACCGTCCATATATTTACAATGATACGATTTTCACACGACTGTCTTACATCCATTCCATATTTACATTTTTATAATTACTCATTATCTCACTAAGTTTTTTATCACAAATTTTTGAGCTTGAACAAAGAAAAATATATTCATAATTGAATACATTTTTCTTTGTTCAAGCTCCCTATGCCCCCATGAAACCTTTGCATTATTTTTAGGTTCGACTCATAGTGAATTTCTTCAACCCTAATAAAACTACGGTTACAATTAATAACTAGAGGTAGTTATGGTTACACCAGCACCACCCATTATACGTATAAAGCGTCCATCAGCATAAATACATAAACGCTGAGTATGTAATAATTTAAGTAGACTGTAAGCTTAGGATTAAGAATTGTAAAAAGACAATGGTGAGAATAAATTCACATCTCACTCTGTGAACACGTAGTTTTAATTAGTTTTAAATTAGTTTTTAAAAAGCTCTCGGCAGCTCCCGTAACTTGACTGGCGCAGCCGGTAGGATCACCGGAAAAGCTGTGCCACCGTTCGTGAATATCGCGTATCCAATTTTACCCATTTTCGCACATCGGCGAACGATTCATACAGCGTGGTGATCCAGCGAACCAAACAAATTCGTCGAGAATAAGGAGCCGTGAAGCTGATGATGGGCACTGCGGGCTGGTGAGTACGACTCTTCACCTCCTTCATATCCCTTAGTGAACTTGGAATTAGACATTTTCCATTTCGACAGTTATTTGGGTTTCAAATACTAATCTTACGTAAATTTTATAAAATATTAAGTGCAACAAATAATTATTAATGAATAAAAATTAAAAGTAATATTAAATTAATTGTAATACGTACATAATATTAAGTCCCATAGTACTCAATGAAATTATGGAGTAATATTATATTAAGTATTATAGTACATTATATTAAGTTCTTATTGTGTCTACATGTGTTTCTTAATTTAAAGATTACTCGACACGTTAATACATAACAGGTTAGTACTTATACTTGAATTTTGCTTATACAACATTTGTGGAACTAGTAGAGTTATAATAAATATTTTATTTTATTTCTTATTTTTATGTAGAACCAGTGAATAAATAATTAAAAATGTCGGAAATTAAACTTATCCCTAATGAATTAACTAAAATAATACTAACATTTAGCGGCGATAAACTCCATTTAAATTTATTTTTGCGTAAATGTGAATACATAATAAATAACTTTAAATCATCCGATGTGCAAAATGAATATATAATGCAAATCATTACTAATCGTCTTACGGGCGAGGCCGCGTCGCTTATCAGTGAACGGGAAGATATAGAGACGTGGGCGTAATTCAAGGAATTGTTTTTAACTCACTTCGGCGACCCACGTAGCGAAGAATGTTTAGCCATTGAATTAGAAACTTTAAAGAAACACCAAAATGAGAATTATACAGATTTTTGTGGTCGAATACAATCCGTTAAATCAGTGCTATTATCGAAGGTTAACCAAATTGGTGATAAAAACTTAAAAATAAGTAAAACTATTATTTATAATAACACCGCTCTTCAGGTTTTCTTATATAATTTACCTGAAAATATGGTGCGCATTGTTAGGTTGAAAACACCCAGTACACTAGAGGAAGCACTAAGTGTGGTTCTAGAAGAAGTAAACTTCTATGACCAATATCAGATGCGTAGTAAAATGTTGCAGTCTAGCCATATATCTAAGTCACAGTCTAGTAGTATACCAGTACAACAACCATCATTTAAATTCGCAATGTCAACACAACCTACAGGTTTTAGACCAATGTTAGCACCAAACCAACCACCTAGGCAGAATTTCGGAACACCACCTCAATTTAAGTTTGGCATTCCCCATAGTAGACAGATGAAGATTCCATTACCACAAAATAAGCCTCAACAGCAAATGAGTTTCCCTAAGCAATATCACCCACCTCAGTTTGGATACCGACCTAATTTTGGATACCGACCAAACTTTGGATTTAGACCCCAGGGTTATAGCCCCATGCAACCAATGTTACCACAACAGTTTGGTAATTTTTAGCGTTTTAATTATCCTAGTAATAATAATGTGCATAATAAGCCGGTTTCTAATGATACCGATGTTTCTATGAGAACTGCCCCTCCAAAGCCAGGTTTCCGTCTAAATGAATTAGAAATCTATCCATCATACTATCCCTACGATCTTCCTGAAAATTACATGTATGAGGAAACATATGACAATTATTATGAAGATGAATCCGTACAAGAAAATTCTATAATAGACGTCGACGAAAACAATGATTCAGAGGATAATGACATGTCTGCACAGACTGAAAATTTTCAAGTAAAAGCCTCCGAAAACCACCCGAAATAATAGAATTAAATTGCGACATAAATGTAAAACTACCATACATATATATACCGGAAATAGATGCTAATTTAATGATAGACACAGGAAGCACCCGTTCTTTTATAAGCCCCGATAAAGCATACCAATACTACCAAAATTATATAACAAATGAACCCTTTGAAGTTATAAGCACTCATGCATCTAGCAAACACGATCAGGTAATTAAAATTCCACTATTTTCTGTATTTCAAAGTAATGACGAACATAAATTTTATCTTTATAATGTCGATTCACGTTATGATGGGTTAATTGGGAATGATTTATTAAAGCAGTTGGAAGCTGTAATAGATTTAAAGAAACAAGTACTTACAACAAATTCTTCTAGAATACCTATAATACACAATAGCTTAGATTATGTTGTAATACTTCCACCACGTTCTGAAGTTAGAGCAAAATTACCTGCCAACATGTTTTATGGCGAAGGAATATTAAATTATACCCGATTCTGTGATGGAGTGCGCATGCCTTCTGCATTGGTAAAATGTGAGAATGGATATGCCACTACAATTATACAAAATACGTTGGATCAACAAATGGAATTATCTATTAAGAAACCTTTTGAAATTTGTGAATGTGTGGATGATAAATCATATGTTAATTCTATAGATCACTCTGATCCAGAAACGGACCAGTTATTGCTCGAAAATTTAAACAAGTTACGCCTAAACCATATGAATGAAGAGGAAAGACAGAGCATTCGTAAACTATGTGAGGAATACAAGGATATATTCTATTGTGAACAGATACCTTTGAGTTTTAGTAATCAGGTTAAACACTTCATTCGGACTAAAAACGAGGACACTATATTCACAAAACCTTACAGACAGGCCCCCGCATAAGTAACAGAGATAAACAAGCAGGTCGATAAACTTCTATTAGATAATGTAATTCAGGAATCTTTCTCCCCATGGAATTTTCCCGTACATCTTGTCCCGAAAAAGGCTGATGCTTCGGCCGAAGTTAAATAGAGAATGGTCATAGATTACAGAAGGCTAAATGAAATTACAGTTGATGATAAGTACCCCCTTCCAAATATCGCAGACCTTTTCGATAAGCTAGGTAAGAGCACATACTTTTCGACACTCGACCTGGCAAGCGGCTACCACCAAATTGAACTCAATGAAGATGACCGACAGAAAACCGCTTTCAGCACCCAAAATGGACACTATGAGTTCCTGAGGATGCCATTTGGCCTAAAGACAGCCCCCGCCACCTTTCAAAGGGCTATGAATAACGTCTTAAGAGGTTTGCAAGGAATCCATTGCCTTGTGTACCTAGACGACGTTATTATCTTTTCCGCTAGTCTACAAGAACACATGGAGAAACTCCGTACAGTTTTTGACCGCTTTCGAAAGACTAACATGAAAATACAATTAGACAAATCCGAATTTTTCCGAAAAGAAGTTTTATATCTTGGACACACCATAGCTAAAGACGGACTGCGACCAAACGATGACAAAATTAAAGTAATACAGAACTATCCTCTTCCTAAGATAACCACCGAAATCAAAAGTTTCCTTGGGCTGGTTGGATACTATAGAAAATTTATAAAGGACTTCGCGAAATTCACGCAGCCCTTAACGGCGTGTTTAAAGAAAAGAAATAAGATAATTTTAGACCAAAATTATATAGATGCCTTTCATAAATGTAAAGAAATATTGACCAGTGTCCCACTACTACAATACCCGGATCCGACTAAACCATACATATTAACTACCGACGCTTCAAATGTAGCTCTTGGTGCAGTACTGTCACAGGGACCAATAGGGTCGGATAAGCCTATTGCATATGCCAGCCGCACACTTAGTGACATCGAATCGCGATACAGCACAATAGAGCGGGAACTTTTAGCCATCATTTGGGCTGTAAAGCATTTTAGGCCCTACTTGTACGGACAGAAATTTCAAATTTATACAGATCATAGACCCCTTGCTTGGCTCTATTCTCTTAAAGAGCCTAACAGCAAACTAACACGCTGGCGTTTGCGTCTTCAGGAATACGATTTTACAATAATCTATAAAAACGGCAAACAAAATACCCATGCTGATGCCTTGTCTCGCATAAAACTTAATGCTTTAGACGACGCATCAATGGATGTTAATGTGGATGACGACGAGATACAAAAAGTAATACGCCAACTGAAAGAACTAGAAAAATACAGACCTGAGCCCCAACCAGAGACAGTGATAATTTCAGACTCAGACTCGAGTGTGACGGAACATGAAGAATTGTTCGAAGAAAATTACCCTGTACCATCGGTAACTAACAGTAGTAGAACAGACACGATACACTCAAATATTGAACCTGAGTCAAAAGCAATCCCAATTTTGAGCGATGCAATAGATACCAAACCAAATCAGATCCTAGTATTTTCGTGGTTCCAAAATAAACTACAAGTCAGAAATTTATCTAGAGCAAAACAAAAGGTATTAGAGGTATTTCTCCCACTAGAAAACGAAGAATTAATATAACAATTTTTAAAGGAATATATAAAATTTAAGAGTCGATACTTTATTTATTTCGAGAATGCTGAGCACAGGAAATCATTTACAAAAGTTATTATAGAACTCTTTAAGAAGGATGCAGTACAATTCTTTGAATGTACAGAACGTGTAGTATATGTGGAGGATGAAAAAGAACAAAAGGCTGTCATTCTCAAACACCATGAAGGAAAAACATGTCATCGCGGTGTGAAAGAAACTATGACAAGAATACGCAGAAACTATTATTGGGAAAATATGCAAGACACTGTAGCTGCCGTTATAAATGCTTGTGAACCTTGCAGACTAATGAAGTACGATAGGAAACCAATAAAACCTGTACTACAACTCACATCAACTCAGGATGCGCCTTTTCAGGAACTATTTATAGATTTATTTACTATTGAGAAGAAGTATTATTTAACCGTTGTGGATGCCTTTAGCAAATTAGGGCAGGCCTTAGAGATTGCAAGTCGACAAACCGCTGAAGTAGCGCGAGCATTAATTAAATATTTTTCTATGTACGGAATTCCTAAGAAAATATCATCTGATCCAGGCACTGAATTTAATAACGAACTTATGCGCCAGCTCCTATCTATGTATAAAATAGAAACTCATATCACAACTCCCAATAACCCCAATTCGACAGGCATTATCGAAAGATTTCATTCTACTATAATTGAAATATCTGCACAAGGTTCCCTTCAATGAGCGCAGGTACAGACCGGTATGCTTTTCACACCAGCTTCTCCACCTCTAGAGCCCACTGCTGCAGGTTTTCTTTTATGCTCTGCACGCGGTCTTTAAGCTGCACACGAAAGACGTGTTCCAGGTGAGCGTCGCCATATCTCGCCTCCAATGCCTCAAGGAGCTGCTCATAAGTCACTTCCTCACCGAGAGCTTCCAGAACAGTTAAGGCCTGGTCACGCAGGTCTAGTGTGAGAGCAGTCATGGCCTGACTTTTATTCCAGCCGTTCGCTTTCATGACAGCCTCGAACTGGATTTTGTTGGCCGACCAGGAAGAAGTTCCGTTGAACGGGGGCACTTTGAACCCACGTCACTCCATCCCCCAGTTAGAGGTCGTCCAGCGTCTTTTCACGTCAGCCATTACGTTGTCTACCCGATTGTTCACTTGGTCGATTCGGGTTTCAGATTTCTCGATTCAGGTTTCAGCTTTAGACAGGCGGTTGTCATGTTGAGCAACCTTATCCTTCACCTCCTTCATCTCCTTCCCGAAGGTAGCGTGAAGCTCCTTCATCCAACCGACGGGCCTGTACCTTTTGTCCGCCCCGCAGCTGCTCTTCCAATCGGCGTGCCTGTTCCGCCTGCTGGCAGGCCTGTTCCGCCTGCTGGCGGGCCTGTTCCGCCTGCTGGCGGACCTGTGCCTCCTGCTGCTCTTTCAACTAACGGGCCTGTTCCTCCTGTCGATGGACCTGTTCCTCCTGTTGGCGCGCCTGTTACTCCTGCCGGCGACCGTGCTCCTGCAGCATCATCATGAGAGCACCTAAGTCAGGTGCTGCAGATGTAGGAGCTGCTGACGGGCCAGCCTCCGTGGCTTGCAGTCAGCCCTCCGACGTCTGCGGCGTTCCACTACCAAATCTTCTTTGGTCCGTCTCCTGCTGGCGTTGACTTCGGCTACGGACACCCTCCATTTCATCCTTAGGTAAAATCGGCATGATTTTATCCCACTTCCGACACCAATTGTTACGGGCTTAAGGTTCGTGACAATTAAAATTGTCGATTGAATTACCAAAATTTACACTTTTATTAGAGAACACCAATTAAATATAAAAAAACACTTATAATTAATCGCACTAATCACTTTTAGTTAACTTTATTTCGCTCCGAAGCTTCGCTCATATCGTCAATTCAATACTGCCCCGATCGCGGCTATCAACGGCTTTATATAGGGCTACCACCGAAACATCTAGAATATTCCAGCAAATACGGGCGTCGACCGACCAGGCGCAGAAAGTTTGAGTGTGGGGCTTCTATAAATCTTAATTCTTCTGTTCGATACTAGATAGAGCTGTTTGTGCAAAGTTCAGGAATGTCATTTTCTAGAAAGTCTTCCTCGCTCTGTTCCCCGACACTGAATGGCGCTAGTGCCATGTACCAGACGTCAACTTAGGCGCGCAACATTATCATTATGATAAGACCCAAGAAACAGGTTGTCTTGTCGTTTACTACTGCCATGGCGAACTTCTCGAAATTCAAACGTAATTTTTTGACATTATCAATCTCCTTCCGTATTAAATCAATATCTTCCGATAATTTAACTTCATTGCTTATCACAGGTTGTTTAGCCTTAAAACAGGCTACATCACTCTTAAGTAACGTCATTTCTTTAAGAAAAGTTGTCACACCGACGTGATCAAAGGATATAGCCGGATGATTGTTTAAGTTTTTTGCTGCGAAAATTGGCAGGCAGTCAGGGTCAAACTCTTTTATAAGTTTTATTTCTTGAATGCTTTTTAACTCAGCCTCCTCCTTTCTTCTCATGTACTTCTTCGTAGGCGCCAGTAGTTTATGGACCAGTTGTAATTACTTATCTTCTGTTTGGAAAAAGTTGTACTTTTAGTGGCGTTACTTCGTCACCGTCACAATATCCATAGAGATAAAAGATATCTGCGTGTTCCTCGTTGGAAAATGATTGCCTTGCATGATCTCCGCGTCTTGGTGGTTCCGCCGCCATAAAACTTTGAAACTCAACTTTTTTAAGTGTATCAGGCAGAGATATGCGCGCGTGTGTACGATGCCTGTAATACTGATGACTGATTGAACAGTTTCTTCTTGTTTAACTTGTTTCTAATTTCACACTAAATGTAAACAATAGCGTAAGTTCAAACGCACAATCTTTTACGAGCATTCCCGCAGCTGTTGATAAGGTACCGAGAAGAGATTGTGATTACCCAAAACATTGCTACTCGGAACTTGTCATCACCTGGCCCCTTTTTTTTCAAGTTTTTTGTACTATTTAAGCTACAAGCTAAATTGATACTTCATTAGGTAGCTAGATAAGTAGGGATGTTTTTAACATGATTTGCACAATTGGTCACATACAATTATTTTTCACAAAATCATTTTTATTTTTAATTACTTATCTTCTGTTTGGAAAAAGTTGTACTTTTAGTAGCGTTACTTCGAAAATGATGAGACGTTTTGCACACTGTAGTATTGATAAATAAGTATCCAGGTTTTCATTAAGTAAAAATAATAAAATGAAAATAATAGAGCTGTAAGTTTTTTTTAGAAATTTTTGACACCAGACTTTTGGGATTTTTGAAAAAAATAATTAAACCCAAATATCTCGAAATTGGTCCACATTTGCATAATGCATTTTATGGTTCATTTGATAGGTTATGACCCCAACTATCACGCATTGGCGGGAATACGTCGAGTTACCAGTAACCCTGTACACAGAACAGCTCCGAACTATCACACGGAGTGTCGGCCGCTCCCCGGGTAAAACACCTTTATTCTATACAAAAAAACTAAGCAGTATGAGTGTAGATTCTTTTGCCAGCAAAAAAAAAAAACAACTGACAGTCGGTTTTATGCGTAGACAGAGAATCCTATAGACAAATTGACGTAGACAGAGAAACCTATAGACTAATGATCGGCGTGGCCTCGAGTGAGAAAGAACGATAACGAATTTTTAGGTTATAGAATAATCTTTACGACTTTTAACACATTTCGATATAAATTTTTATTGTTCTAAGAACTGAACTTAACAAGATTCACCAATCCTAAGCTCACAAAACACTTTTTTCTCACTTAAACCAACTTGTAAACTCCTTAAATCGCTACGCTGTCAACGTTGTTTAGCAAACTGCAGAGTTTGCTAAACAAAAAAACCGGCACGGAGAAAGGGACAAACAATCACACCGCTCTATCTCATTTCTATGCAAGACGTATGCATAAATCTATCTTTTTCGTGTGCGAATGCGAAGGAAGGCGTCAATTTGTCTATAGGTTTCTCTGTCTACGCAAATTGACGCCTTCTTTCGCATTCGCACACGAAAAAGATAGATTCATGCATACGTCTTGCATAGAAATGAGACAGAGCGGTGTGTGTCCCTTCCTCCGTGCCGTTTTTTTTTTTTGTTTAGCAAACTGCACTTTGTTAACCAACTTTGACAGTTCGTAGCGATCTAAGGAGTTTACAAGAAGGTTTACATGAGAAAAAAGTGTTTTGTGAGCTTAAGATTGGTGAATCTTGTTCAGTTCAGTTCTTAGAACAATTAAATTTTTATCTAATTGTGTTTAAGTCATAAAGATTATTGTATAACCTATAAAATTACGTTATCGTCCTTTCTCACTCGAGGCCACGCTAATCATTAGTCTATAGGTTTCTCTGTCTACGGTTTTATGTGACAATTGGATGACAGTAAACGTCACATTAAACCGACTATCCCACTTATTCTTATTTTTGTAATTTGTATGGGAATGTTATTTATTATATATATATTTCTTAAACTAATGCTAGAATTCTTTATGTAGAAACAGTTTTTTGTTAGATTTATATTGCAAAAATGTGTATTATCAATCAATAGGAAATTTATAAATATTTGCGCTTGTATCTTTTCGAATTTACTTAGGTTTATATTTTATAATTTAAGAGAATGCTGCCTTCAGCGGCTACAATTTTTTTTAGAAAAATGGGTAGACGATCTACGTCTATTCGTATAAAAAAATTAAGTTATTTGGGTATTGGAAATACTGGAAGTATACAACGACATAGTTCTTTATTTCATCGTGGGAAAAATGTTTTTAAACGGAATTTCAATACTTCGACATATTTTTTTGAAAAGAAAGAGACAAGTGGTAAAAATAACGAAAAGCATCCAGACACAAGTAAAGACAAATTATGTATACCAAAAACTATGAGTGGAATTGAAATTAAAACTGAAACTAATGAAAATAATGTGGTTACAAAAGTTACTATTGAGAAGCCACAAACAGTTACCTCTTCTTCAAAACAGGCAGTCGCTTCTCAAGGTATTGAAAATTGGTTCAATATTTATATTTTAAATTTGAATCTGTACCTTTGAAATAACAACACTATATTTGTAATTTTTTAGTCAAGAAGAGATTATTAATAGATTTTTCGGCATCGTACACTGAACGTAATTTTATAACTCCAATGCGTGCAATGACTGAGTATTTACTGAAACAGTCTGACTTGGAATCATTGCCAAAAGTACTTAGAAGATCACCATATGAGTCAGAACCGCCAATAACTGTATATTACCGCAAAGATGTTGAAGCAAAAGCTGTTGAGGTTTGTAAATAGCTTTTTTATTATTATACATCAGTAAAATGTCTTTACTATCTGGTTTTATATTTAAATTGAATGTTTAAGGTGTGGGGATCAAGAGAAGCATTGGAAAAAGAGTTATTAAGAAGAGAATTGGATAGAAGAAGATATGAACAAGGTAAAAGTTCAAATTTAACCTTTTGGGTTCTAAAACTACATACTATAAACTATAATTATATAAGTATACAAAAAAAAAAGAGTTAGAAAAAATATAAAGTTTATTATTATTTAGATATATTTGTTGAAATGAAAATTTGTGGAGATTTTTTTTTAAATTAGTAATAGCATAATGGTCAAAAGATGCCAGTGGATTAGAGAATGAAGTATAATATCTTTTATGTATTGTTAATATTTTTGGTGCCCCAGTATAAAAGAATTTTGAAAAAAAAAATAATTTCATCAATTTTTATTGCCTCGTTCACATGTACATACCCTTATTAATTTACTTCGATAATATTTTGTATGTTTAAAATGCTTAATAGCGATGGAAACATATATGATCTATATAAATATAAAAGAGAATCTCTTAATGTGATGGGGTTGGCTTGTATGAAACTAGTTTTGGATGATGGTCAAAGTATCGTTGAACCTCCCCAACTATATCGAGAAATAAAACTGCCAGCAGGTCTTATCATTAGCAATTATGTCAGAATAGAATGGTAGAGCACCATGCGATTAATCCCTTAGAAGATTGTTGCTGCTTGACGCCCACAGTTGGCTTCTAAGGTGCTCACCACTTCACAGCATCAGGAAGTGTTGAAGAATTTACCATTACAGCCCTGTGATTTAAAATAAACCAATGTAGGAACATTTACATAACCTGAAAAACTCAACAATGAAAACAGTAACTAAAAAACCAAACTAGTTTAAAAGTATGCTAAAAAGAGAAAAATTCAAATATTATATGTATTATAAAATAGCAGCAATTCATGTGGGCTTGTACGTCCATTAAAAAATTGGTTGACCCTGCAGGCCATCCCTGGAACTTCCCACTAATTTCAAATGCGAAGCGCTCCAAATTTCACCAAATTATGACGTCGAATATTAAATATCAGAGTGATTAAAAAAATATTTTTTTCCAAAATTTTTCGTTAAACATATCTGACGAACGATTTAACCGATTTTGACTGGACCGGCGGTGATCGACGTGGTTTTTTAAGGTTAAAATCTGATTAGTTTTTGGAATCTGAATAAGCTGGTAGTTGAGAAAAAAAATTGGTTTATAAAGTGCAACTTTTAAAATCATTTGTTGAGCTCTTTCCAATTCAAGCATATGTATTTTATTGGAACCAAACAGTAATATGGTAGATTCATATAGATTGGCATAAGGATATATAAACAGTTTTTAGCAATGTCCAATTTGTGACATGAAGTTTTTAAAAATGTAAGTAAGTTTTCTGACACTTTGGGTTGAATTTATTATGTGTGCTTTGAATTTAAGATTGTTATCTATTATTATACCTAAGTATTTAACTTCTTGTGTATTTATTATATTAAAGTAGTTGCAGTTTGAACTAGGAAATTGAAAACATGAATAAGCTATAATTTTATAGTTGTTAATATATTTTGGTAATTTGCAAATCGAAAACGTAATATATTTGGATTCATCAACATGTAGTGTAAGTAATTTCATGGCTAGCCACTGACAAACGGTATTAAAACCTTGTGCAATATTAAAAACTTCTTCCCATGAATCCCCATAAAAAGATAATGTACTATCATCGGCATACGATATTATTTAACATTTTTTTATGTTTAAGTTACAACTTCATTAATGTAGCATAAAACAGTGTTGGGGCTTGTGGGATACCGTGATTAATGGGTTGTTCATCGCTTACTATGTTACCTATCCGAACGCTCTGTGTTCGATTATGTAAATAATCCATAAGAAGTAGTAACTGTTTATCCCTTATGCTCATCATTTCTAGTTTTTCAGAAAACTTAGCGAAAGAGACTATATCAAACTCTTTTTGAAGGTCAATAAAATAGGCGTTTTTTTTACTATCCAATTTCTCACCAATAAAACTTGTTAAGGCGTGTACAGCATCAGTTGTTGACTTTTCCTTTCTAAACCCATATTAAGCATTTGAAATTGTTTCATTTGCTTTCAGATATTTGACTAGCCTACAGTTAATAATCTTTTCAAAGATTTTAAAGAGGGAAGGTAATATTGAAATAGGACGATAATTTAATATAAGCATAACCATCTTATCGGATTGCGGACTATGAGAACGAGGGAATAGAGAGTGCATCTGTATTTTCGTGTAAACTAACTTTTGCACTATAATTCAGCCCTGTGCAGATGGCTGGTCTTCACTGAAATCGCAGTTGATTGTGGTCCATAGACAAATCTATTCCTCAACCTGAGGTCCAAGATAGAATTTTCCAACGTTACGAGTAAAATTCCTCCGATTCTTATCACATACCATACGAAACGTGCTGTTCTTTCATGCCGATATTCTATGCGAGTGTGGTCCTTACCTGGGCGAGATATTCGTGCTACAGCCGCTCACTACACTCCGATTTAACAGTTAAATAATTGGTTGACCCTGCAGGCCATCTCCGGAACTTCCCGCTAATTTCAAATACAAAGCGTTCCAAATTTTACCAAATTATGACGTCGAATATTAAATATCAGAGTAATTTAAAAAAAAAAAATTTAAAAATTTTTCGTTAGATATCTGACGAACGATTAAACCGATTTTGACCGGACCAGCGACGATCGACGTGGTTTTTCAAGGTTAAAATCTTATTAGTTTTTGGAATCAATCGGTAAAGCCGTTTAAAAGTTATTAAAAAAAAACAGTTTTTCAAAAAAAAAATTTGAGATTTCCCAAAATCCACCGGTTCGAATTATTTAAAATTCATAGGTATGAAATCTAAGTTTGATGACTTTGGAAATCCGCTTAGTTCATTTCAATTGGTCAAGTCGTTCAAAAGTTATAAGAGGTTTACATACACCGACACGCACGCACACTCACACCCGAACACACACACGCGCGCCCACACACGCGCGCCCACACACACACACACACACACAAGCATACACACACACACACACACATATATATATATATATATATATATATATATATATATATATATATATATAAATATATATATATATATATATATATATATATATATATGTCGGAAATGGTGTAACACGATAAGCCGAAATTGTGTTGGAAATAACAGGATAGCGTTAATTATTAAAAATGGTAAAAATGTGAGAGCTGATATTCAACTTGCTCTCTTGCTTGCGCAATTTATTGTTATCAATAATAGGACAGCGTAACGCTCTATACATCCAGCATAGAGTAATTACAGTTGGACCATACTGCAGTGTGTCCCTGTCACAATTACACACCGGCGCAATGTGAAGGACACAACTACATGATTGTTGGAGCGGGAAACCTAGTGGTTGTTTTTATGGTGAGGCAGCACCACTGTCCCCATTTGACAAGGGTTCAGTCGGGCTACCGCATATTGTTTCCATTGTAATGAAAGAGATCTAAGACCACACACTTTTAATTTTGCACTACAACTTTATTCTACACTTTCTATTATGAGACTCACAAATAATACTTGCAAGGTTTTACCAGGAAAATAGACCTACACTGACGAGCGCAGGAACTGAAGTGATTCTCTGTTGCCGCGTTCATTCAATAAGGAAAACGTAATAACGACTTAGGTGTGCTCTGATTGGTCGACGATTTGATTGGTCAATACTTGACTAAACAATAACTTTTTATTGAATTCATTAGGTTACTTAAGCAATTTCAATTATCAGGATTATTAATCAAATCGACAATTATTTATTCTACGATTTAAAACCATATTTGAGTTAAAAGTTGATAATGGAATAAATAGTTTTTTTACCAGGAATTAGTGGTCAATAAAGAGATTTGTAAACCAAAAGAGTTTTAAAGAACTAGCTAGTTACATGTTATGTTTCTGATAAACCGGTCTTATTAAATTGTAGTATTAATAATTATACACCGTTGATTATTATAATCAATTAAAAGACGATGCAAAGCCTATGCTTTGTCAACCGATGATGTACTTGCTCCGACATATATATATATATATGAACGCACACGCGCGCACATACTCATACGCGCACACACACACGCACACGCACACACACACACACACACACACACACACACACAGAGAGAGAGAGAGAGAGAGAGAGAGAAAGAGAGAGAGAGAGAGACACCTGGAATTGGCCTTATGAAGTCCCTTCCATTGTGCTGAAGACGTGTGCACCGGAGTTGGTATCGGTTTTAACGCGTCTTTTCCCAAGGCGTAGTCCCGAAGTCATGGAAGAAAGCTTTGGTTCACTAAAAACGCCGTTCAGACCCGTAAAAGTACTGGCCTATCGCGATCACCTCCTTGTTCTCCATAGTAAACGGAGTCTATTAGGATCCCACAAGGCGGGAGGCATTGGCCGTTAGTTTGGACATAGAGAAGGCCTTCGATCGTGTCTGGCACAAAGCGTTTCTTTCGAAACTCGAAATTGTGCAATTGGACCACCAGTTTTCTTATTGATCGGAGCATCAAGTTACTAGTAGAAGGTGCATGCTCTGATTACAAGCCTATTAACGCTGGTGTTCCATAAGGCTGTGTGGTATCACCAACGCTGTTTCTTCTGCATATCAGTGACATGTTGCAAACCGATAACATTCATTGCGATGCAGACGACAGCACTGGTGATGCCCTATACACCGGCCGTCCCAATATTTCTCGGGAAAACGTCACTGAATACCGGAACATACTTGTGTCTGAAGTTGAGTCTTTGCTGAACAAATTCTCGGATTGGTGGCGACTAAATCTAGTCTAGTTCAATCTCCAAGAGACACAAGTTTGCACGTTTATCGTAAAAAGAACCTCTTTGTGGTATCTTATCAGTTTCAAGGCACTCCCCTTGCTGCCTCAGCTAGCATCGGAATCCTCAGCAACGACATATCGAATAATGTGCAGTTTCGTGGTCACTTGGAAGGGAAGGCCAAATTGGCCTCTAAAAAGCTTGGCGTGCTCAGCAGAGCGAGACAGTATTTCATGCAACTTTATAAAGCGCAAGTTCAGCCTCACATGGAATACTGTTCTATTCTCTGGGCCGGGGCACCCCAGTTCCGCATCCTTCCACTTGACTGCATCCAGCGCAGAGCGGTTCGAATCGTCGACGAGCGACTTCTTTCTAATCGGCTCAATTCACTGGCGCTGTGTAGGGATATTCAATCCCTTTACGTTTTCTATCGCATCTACCACGGGGAGTGTTCTGAGGAATTGTTTGGATTAATTCCAGCCGCCAAATTTCACAAACGCACATCGCGTCAAAATTCACGATACCATCCTTACCATCTGAATGCTTGGCGGTCTACCACTGTGCGTTTTACTGGAGGTTTTCTTCCTCGTACAACTTCTCTATGGAATTGTTTACCACCGGCGATTTTCCGGACCGGTACGACTTAGGGACCTTCAAGAAAAGAAATTGCTCTTTTCTAAAAGGCTGGCAACGCACCTGCAATTCTCCTGGTGTTGCGGTTGTTCATGGGCGGCGGTAGTCACTTACCATCAGGTGAGCCGTATGCTCGTTTGCCCCTCTTCTATAAAAAAACTTTATTTACTTGGCTTAAAAAACGTATATTTATATCATTTAATATTATCTTTTTTCTTTACGAACCATAAATCGCCAACTTACTAGCCGATCCTCATATAAGTATTTAGACACACGAAGCAAAGTTCTGAAGAGAAAATGGCGACGCAGTGTCAGATAAAACTGATAAAAGTGCCATTTCTATCTAAGACTTATCAGAAACAGACCACTTCTAAGGTGACTTGGAATCTGAAAATTTGGCATCAAGATACGTCATTAAGTACATACAAAGGAAAAAATCAGAAAAAAACAAATTATTAATATTCCGTGTTGGCAATTTTATAGGTGCGATTAGTTTCAAGTATAGTTCATGCAATTCACGAAGTCCAGAGGGATTTACTCATGGTTGAACGTATACTGTGCACATTACGATAGTGTGCGTGTCTGACGGAGTGATCGGTTGCGAGCGTGCTGTCGCTAGCCTACTCGCTTTTGTTGTCACGCACGCTTTGACACATGTACAGATACGTGTTTACCACAAGTAAAGCCTGCTTGACTTCGAGAATTGCAAGAACTTAACTAAATAATTTTGTAAAACTTTTCAAAAGTTAATGATATCGCACCAAAAATAGAAATGTGAAGAGATGGCCAAATTCGGTACAAACTATTCGCGAATGTCGGTTTAGCAGCTTACTAATCTGTTCGGCTTCTTTGTTAAAATATTATATTTCTTTTTATATAATATCAATCAATTTTTTGCAGACGTTTTCACTGTAAAACGAAGACTAAGAAACTACAGAAGAGAAATGAGTCATAAACGTTTGAAACATGGTGTGGAAGAGTTAGGGTTGAAAACAAGATCAGGAAGAGTAGTACTTACAGCAATTGGAATGTTAGTGTAGTAACCGAAGATGGTAAAATAAAATAAAAATAAAACTGGAAATAAAACCATAATCTTTTCTTCATTTCAGAAATGGATGTAATTTTCTGTTCAAACTTTGCGCCTGGTTTTATACAGGATCACACAGTTTATTCTCTGAATGCATTCACTCCCTAGCGGATACAGTAAATCAAGTTATTCTTGCTTATGGAATACACAAATCTGTTCAGGTGGGTATATTTAAATGTATTTGTTATTTTGTTATTTATTTATTTGTCACACCAACAAGATATACACTACAAGCTTTCTAAGAGTAGACAATAAATAATTTAATGCTCAGTGATACCTCTTTTATAGGTGTAAACTACATGAATATTGAGCGTCATACTTACATTGCTTTTTGCTTTATAAATAGTTATTTTAAAGGAAACATTACAATAAAAACAAGTAAAAATCAGATTTACAAATACACAGTTCTTAAACATTACGTTTTGCTTACGAAAATATAAAACAATACCAAAATTTCAATGTCAAGGAATTAAAATGTTATTATATAAGGAAATTTTTTTATTAAATTATTTATAATTAATTAAATTATAATATAATTAATTAAATTAATATTATATATAGATTAATATTAATATTATAAATATTCAGGAGGTATTACGATATGTTAGGGGAATATACCAAGTTAATACCCTAATAAGTAAAGCTTACCATACTTTACTAAGAAATAAGTTTTAAACATGCACACTTACACATCTTACATCCTTAAGCTAAATCCCGCACACAAGTGACGGCAGCAGCTTTATCAGTGCGAAGATTACGCCACTGTTCTTACTAATCCTCTTCTAATTTGCTGGTTTCTACCTTCTTTTTAATTTGCATGTTTTTAGATATTAGTTTTACTACAGGGTTATTTTGCATTATACACCCAAATTTGCAGAGAGGGTTTACAATAATTAATATAGGCGAATGGTGAAGATAAATTAATTCAAATAAATCTCAAACATTATGTTCTTTTTATCTTTTAAATTCAGAATACGTGGCAATACATTATTTTAACCTGATTGTCATTCATAAATATCTAACGCCTACTATTTACTACGCACGCACACATTCGTAAGGGTCAGTCGGTCGGTAAAAATGTGGTGCATTGTTTCACAACGCAACACAGAGGAGCGCACTTACGCGTAATTGTTGCCCATAAATCACAATAAATGTAGTATAATTTCAAATAGAAGCCTTCTTTACTTGTATTTTCAAAAACCTATTCATCAGTTGTTTGAAGAAATTCATATGGTAAAGGTATAGGTCGCACCACGAAAGATGAAATTAAATAGTGCCCACTGCGCATGGCATTTTTATATGTAAAAAGTCAAAGGTCAACATTATAACTACACATCAAAGTCTCCACGAAAACGGAACGATATATTTATATATCATCGTTAGGTTTTAACTGCTTCTTATTAATATTCTGCATTTTATGTACACTTAGTTAAAGAAATAAAATATTTTGTATTTGTATTTTTGTATTTGTAATTGCTGTTTAAACTATACTATGCGATAGCCTTCGATTATAAGGATATTTTACATGCAATTATTTGCAAAAAAAATCATCTTGTAGAAAATAACAAAATATTTACAACTTTATACAGTATACTTCGAGTTACGCTATTTTAAATAATCCCAAAATAATTTATGAAGTAATAAATATTTGCATACTATTTGAAAATATTATAGAACAATATTTTTAAAAGTACACAAATTATGGCAAAAATTTAAAATTTTATAACAGGTAGTCGCTAACACTTTCGATATCGATAGTACACAAGACGACACAAGAAGGTGCGCGGGCGACGGGACGCAGGGATACTCTACGCGGGAGTAGCGCGTCGCCCGTTGCTATGGCTTCGCTTCCCCGTACCTCACACCTCACCGTGCCGACATCTATTTTTCGCATCTGCGCAATTCAATGACTCGTGGCGTTGCCTATAACATGTTAAATACGAATTAATATTAATTGTTAGTATTGATTGGCATTTTCTTGTTGAAGCAGTTACCCTACTTAAGTGGAAGATCAATTAGTCAATCTTCATTCCTTCCAATAAAGTTCTGGGGACGGCAATCAGTGAATTTAGAAGCTTTTTACCGCCGCATCAGAGTGAAAAATTTACTCCCATAAAAATAAAATAAGGCGCGTGGTCTGCCGAATATGGTGACTTACGGACTATGTTCAATCGAATCTCCTGTAATTTTGAGACCGACCGTTTTGAGTCACATTGTGAATTGCTTGTGCAGTGAACGCTAGTAGTACTTTTTAGTAAACTTATCACTAATAGCTTTATCACCCTGGCGATTTGCAAGCGAGCTCGCCGCGATGCGCCGCGAGTTCGCGACGAGCTCGCTTGCAAATCGCCAGTGTGATAGCGCCCTAATGACGTATTTTACGAAAGATTTTCCGTGCCTACTAGGCAACCGAGTTAGTAAGCGCAGCATCGTAATTGTAATACTTCTCATTAACGGTCTTTGGCATTGGAGTTCGGCATATTTAGATAGAATAGAGTCTATTTTCGTCAATCAGCAGAATATAGGTCTTGAACATATAGGTTAAGTTGATGAAGAAGTTGGTATTTTTTCCTTGCATTGTCTAGCCGTTTTTAAGAACACTTGATGTTTTTTAGTCTAAACTCTCTTAATTGTGATCAATTTCTGTTACTTTATAACAGGTTGTTAATTTTAGATTGCAGATCCAGACCATCCATATGGTTATACAAATATGAGGTATGTGTCTTCTCTAATATCAGGAGTGGGCATCTTCTGTGTTGGAAGCGGATTATCCTTCTATCACGGCGTAGTGGGCATATTGGATCCTCAACCACTTCATGATTTATTTTGGGTAATTACTTCTTTAAAAGTAGTATCAATTACTATATATTATATTTATGTACTGACTAGTACCCGGTGCGTTGCGTTGCACAGAAGAAATAATTGTGAAAATATTGTTTTAAATTTGAAAGAGTTATATTGTTTAATTAGGAATTGAATAATACTATATGACTCTCAAATAAATTAGTCTAGTGTAAGTTAGTTGTAATGTCTATAACAAATGCAAGCAATAAATTGACAAAGTTTTACCGCAATCTGATGAGTGGTATGGCAGCGCATAATAAAATACGAATAAATATACATTCATTTCGATATATTAGAGATGAATCAGATTCAGACAGGGATTGACTGATCGAACTGACTTATTTATATGTTTCTTGAAGATTTTGTTCGAAATGTATATTAACTTTATGTGTAACAGTAAATTGATTAAATAATAATATATAATATGCACATTTCATTTGCAGGCTTATTTTGTTCTTGGTGGAGCAGTTGTATCAGAAGGTGCTACTTTAATGGTGGCTTTAAGTGCTATTAGAAAGGGTGCAAAGGAAGCTAACATGGCCTTAACGGAATACGGTAAAATTTTTATAATGTTTATAAAATTTCATTTCAGTTATTTATTAAAATTTCATCAATTCTGTACTTTCAGCCTTTGGCTTTTGCTTTTGTACTTTGGCCTCTCTCATGATGACGGCTTAAAAGCTCCACCCTCTCATCTCGTCCCATGTTATATTAAGAATCGTTCAAGGGATTTTATTCTTACAAGTAAGGGTGACAAGCGAGTGCTCAATCCACCTGATGGTAATTTATGCCGCGGTCCATTAGACACAACTATATTTGATTAAATTAAATGAGCACTAAAATACTCGTAGAATGCCTCAATTCCAGTTAAAAGATCATGTCATTTTCGTCACATTTTTATACGCGGTAGATCCATGCTGCAGTTATATCAGTAGTGTAGTTGTAACGCGAATGGGTCGGCTCGACCGGGGAAGGACCACGCTCTCGTAGAATACAAGCATAAAACAATAGCTTAATGCTGCTGTGTTTCGTATAGTGAGTGTAGAAAACCGGAGATCCTTTTTACTGGAAACGAGACATTCCATCTTAGACCTGACGGGTGGCAACGCATCTGCATTTTGATTCGTAATCGATGATAGATGTAGATGTCTATGGGCCACAGTAATCACTTACCATCAGGTGGACTGTGTGCTCGTTTGTCACCCTATCATATAAAAGAAAAAACTCACCATTCGAACACAGCAGCATTATGCTGCTATTTTACTCTCAAGACTTATTCCAAATAATGTCAGAAAGTTCTTCATGCCTATGATAAATGGCGGGGTAACCATCTTATCGGATTGCGGACTATGAGGACAAGGGAATAGAGAGTGTACCTGTAGTGTACACTAATTTTTCACTATAATTCTGCGCTGTGCGGATCGCGAGTCTTCACAGTCACTGCCGTCAACTGTAGTCCATAGACAAATCTATTCCTCCTACCCTGAGATCTAAGATAGAATTTTCCCTCGTTACCATTAAAATGTGCCTCCGATTCTTATCACTCACCATACGAAACGTGCTGTTGTTTTACGCTGGTATTCTATGCGAGTGTAGTACTTCCCTGGGCGAGACATTCACCTCTATAGAACAGAGCAGAGCGCGGGAAATTTGAAACAATTTACGAGTTATTTTATTATAGTCAACCAAATCTAAGAAATACATTTTGACAGCTGTCAGACTTATTGCACCAAGCATGCCAACCAAAAAATAGGAACGTACAATATTCGATTCTAAAAAAAAATCGATATCGGTTATTTAGAGTTGGTAATCGTTTACAGTTTGGTTTGAATAATACCAGAATAAATTAAAAACGGATAATTCAAAACACAAGATTTATCAGTTTCTTCGTTTTGTTGTTACTGCTTATTTCTAGAGAAACAGCTATAAAATTTTAAGAAACTAGATTAAAAACAAATTTATTCAATCACTTTCAGTACAGTTGTACTTGTTTAGATTGAGCTGTCATTGTTTAGATTAATTATTATTTGATTTTCAATACTGCGGTTAAAATTAATGTCTCTTTCAAAGTCATCCATAATCATTTTTTTTGTTTTTTATACCACTTTTATGCAATCATCCTTTGTGTTATGGGCACATGCGTCAACGAATATAGAAGAAACAGTCCAAAAAGTTAAAGCCGAGTAACAAAATAAGACGCATAACACAAAATCACAAAAAGACGCTCAGTAAGCTCCCGAAATGGCGGGAGTTTGAAATTACGTAGTGGTTTTTTCAGCGCGGCCTTGTATATGAGTTTTTTTGCTTACACAAATTTACGTTGACAAAGTAAAAAACAACCTGTTTTG
Organism: Parnassius smintheus behrii; assembly: GCA_036936625.1. Classification (NCBI taxonomy): domain Eukaryota; kingdom Metazoa; phylum Arthropoda; class Insecta; order Lepidoptera; family Papilionidae; genus Parnassius; species Parnassius smintheus. The sequence goes on along the minus strand of JAUPFT010000003.1, from coordinate 29,992,941 downwards.
TTCATGATTCATGTAATTTAAGGAATTTTAAAAATTTAAACAAATCATACATTAAAAGAATAATGATTCGATTATTTGAAATTTTTTACCGATTATTTGAATATTTTTGCCGATTATTCGCAAAACAATGAATTTTAATCAACCAAACACTACGGTCAAGTAAAAAAAGGTGATACTGGATATTTTTTAATATCTTGCTTTGTTTGACAGATTCAAATTTAAATTAGTAATAAAAAACTATACACGATGTAATGAAAAATATAGATAAATTAATAATTGAATAAAACTAAATTTACGGATTTTATCGCGTTTATCTCACTACTTTTACTTATTTTTTAATTCCCGACGTTTCGGGTGCTTTACAGCACCCACCGTCACGGAGGGAACTGAGATGTTTGACGTCCCAATGTCATAGTTAGTCCGGCTACCTTCAGTTTTCTAATATTAATTTTTGGTCCGACAGTCAGTCAGATCAGTCTGCGAACATGTTCAAGATCGTCCCCACCATTACATTCGATTTGATAAACCACAAATCCTCGCAAAAGAACACCGATACCTATCAAGGATGATACGCGGGGCTATTGAAATTGAAAAACATCCAAATTTTATAGAGAAGATGTATGGGTGCTACCACCTGCTTGGGATCCTATAATTAACAACAATTAAACCCAAACTTAAGCATACCACTGCAAGACTTCATGATACTATAAGCTCGTTTTGCGTAAATCGGACCAAAAATTAATATTCAAAATCTGAAGATAGTCGGACTAACTATGACATTGGGACGTCAAACATCTCAGTACCCCCCTTGATCATGGGTGCTGTAAAGCACCCGAAACGTTGGGAAGTAAAAAATAAGTAAAAGTAGTGAAATAAACGCGATAAAATCCGTAAATTTAGTTTTATTCAGTGTGTAGTGTTCGCGTAAATTTAAGAAATCATTAAATTAATAATTCTTCGGATTTAGGTAAAAGTTTATTTTAAATCGTGTTAGTACGCTTGTGCAAAGTTATTGCGATTTGAGATAATGATTAATGTGAAACGTCAAAAGGTATTTCTTAGATTTGGTTGAATATAGTTGATATTATTGATTGAGCAGTTTGGTAGAGCAAGCCCGGCTTTTCGGCTTCTATGGAGGCTTCGCAACTGTACAACCAAAGACTCAGATGTAACAATTAAAAAAATCTATGTCTTATTGTTAAATAGTCTACCAGGATGATGAAGAAGTTAATATGTACCAACATCACATTCGTTATTTCAGTGATGCGCAGCTCTGATCCTTCAGTAAACGTAGTGTTACTAGAAGATACTGCAGCTGTAGCCGGAGTTGTGGTGGCAGCTAGTTGCATGGCCATTTCCCAATATACTGGCAATCCGTTGCCAGATGCTATTGGAAGCATATTGGTGGGAACTATCCTGGGTTGTGTTGCTTCGTTTATTATATTAAGCAATGTAGGTGCGCTTATTGGAAGGTAAAGTATTATATATGTTTTGAGTATATACTAAATTCATATTTTTACAAATTCTATATTTATATTTATGTTCGGTGAATAGTCAGGCATAGAAGGATAATAATTAAGGTCTAAAATGGAATGGCTGCATAAAATTTGATGTAAAAAAGTAGGTGCGGCTTGTATTGCAGCCAGCATAAAATGACATAGAGCTCTGCTTAAAGAAACTTGTTAATAGAAATTTTAATGTTTTAATCTTCATTACTAATATCGACCTTTTGAAAGTATTTAATTTGCACTTATACACTTTTGCCTATATCCAAAAACTTTGAATACTCACCCTTCTTTTAGACACCTCATAAATCTCGAAATTGTAAGCAACCAGTGCGTCTTCTTTACTTTTAAACTTCATGTCTTATATTTTTGCTTTGATTTTTGTAAACTGATAAAAATTACAAGGTAGTTCAGGGGAATGAAGTCTAGTGTTCTGACAGAATGGCGCTGTGCTGTTGTAGTGCCGGAATCCTGACTTCGGTTCCTTGTTAAACCAAGCTTATAATACTTTTAAAGCACAAACTGTCACACACTACACAGTAACAATGGAGAAGATAACAAGGTAACAATATTAGAATTTTAAGTACGTAGATAAAAAGTCTAGACCAAACACATAATTCTAGTTTTTATTTCACATCGATCGGTGCACTATTACCGAAGTTAAAGCGTGGAAAGTTTACGTACATTTTTAAAATTTCGCGAGTAGCGCGTGACGTCATTGATTCCATGCAGCCGGCCGGCACGAGTGGCAAGTGTGCGAGTTTCTCTAGAAAGTGAAGATTTTTATTCATAGCTTGAAGAACTTACTTACTCCATCAAATTGAAGAAGTTTCTTATTCTCTTGTACTGGCCGAACAAATTTATCTTTGGTTTCTGTACTTCTATGTGAAACTTTGTTTTTTAGGTTTACTTGAATTTTTTGTTTTGTGTAGCGGGAGTTTCAGCGTTGTTAGTTATATATTCTTCTGGCAAGGGATCAATGTCAGTATTATCATCTGGAGTAGTAAGTAGTAACAGGATCGACAACATATATATGCTCAATTTCTTGTGAAGTAGTGGCAATCGCATGTGCAACTGTTTCTGACCTAGATTTGGCATTTAGTTTTGATTGTAAAGATCTTTGTGGTTTTTCTGTACACCGATTTTGACAAGCAAACTTGTGAGGCAAAATATCTTTTTTAAGTTTGAGGGAACCACCAACTAGTTTGTACTTCACGTAGTTTTCCATATCGTTTTCGACCTAAAACAAAATACAAACTTATTTAAAGTGTATAAAAAAATAAGGAACCTCGTAATTTGCATTCCATCAATATTTAAAATATGTACCAACTATGTAGTACATAAAAATAGGACAACACGAAAAAAAATTTAAGTGTTGCACTTCATAATCAAACTTCTTCCATTATTTGAGGCCCGCCAAAGTATGAAGGTTGAACAGCTCTGCGATGTGTTTAGTTTTTGCTCGAAATATCGTAAAAATATATTAAACGTTTGTTAACATATTCCATATTTTAACCCTTATATGCATTATAAACATTTTAAAATTTGCTGCAAACATAGGTAGGTATCTAAACTTACGAACTCACGACAGGTCATTGACTTATCTACATTACATAGGTACTTTACCCAAGTTTGGATGTTTATTGACACTAAAGTAGTTTTAGTTAAATATGTAGGTATTTGTATTGTATATGTATTGTTTCTTCTTGAAATTAAAATTCTTCTTGAAATTAAAATGGTCATTAAGCGTGGAAAGATTCAATGAATCGTTAGTTACTTAAACACTGCGACTCGAGTATACCCCTACTCTACCTACATGCCTAATAGAAAGCATTTACTAGCAATAACCAAGAGCTATCATGTGAAGGTTATTATTATTTGAATACTTACATCGAAATGATCCTCACAACAATACGCTACCGTATTTGGTCCTAAAGTATGTGCTCTTCTCATAGCATTTGTCAATTTTTTCTGATGGTAGGGTTTCTAGGCACATTAAAAAACAACTTTTCAAGCGTTTTTGGGGCCGTATTTTTACATTGAGGCACAGCACAATATTTAATAGATGGTATCATGTTCTATAAGGTTTCCTGTTAAAAATAGATAGCAAGTAGATCCGCGCGCGACGGGCACATTCGAGTAAATGTTTTGATTTTCTAAGTCGCTCACAAGAAGATGGAAATCGTGACGTCATCAACGATGTCGCGCTCGGCCCGCGGCTTAGACCGAAAATGTTAACTTTGCGCCTTTATTTCTCGGTCAGTTTTGAAGATAGAAAAAAATTAAAAACACAGTTATTCTCGTAATTTTTTGTAGAATTTTTGGCATATAAAACAAAAAATGGTTATCTTTTCCATTGTATATAATAAGATAAGACTCGTGCTTCTACATTTCGTTGGAATTTGCTTATCTTCAAATTACCATACAATCCAATCGACTTTCATTTGTTTCATTGCCTACCAATAATTCAGATCATAATCATATTAATGCATGCAACTATAAATACCAAATAATACCTACATAAATACATTATTTTTTTTCTTTAGGTCCATTCCACAAGAGCAACTAGACGAAATAAATAGTGTTTTGGAGAGAGATTTCATGATTCGGGCGATCCATGACGTCAAGGGCATAGATATAGGAAGTAATCTCATAAGATACAAAGTAAGTTGATTTTATATATTATGTCATGTTAGTACGAAGAAACTGGCATTTGAGGCAATTAAAAATAATAATAGTTTTCTTCTAGAACATAATGGAACAATGTTAGTAGTGATAGATATACGTTATTGTTAATTATTAAAATTAATATTATTAAAGTGGCCGTTTAGAGGCGGCACTCCACTTCGACCATTAAGAGTGTTTGCGCACTGCATCCGATCGGAACCAAATTGGAATCCGAGAATTAATGTTAATCCGAAGTATCAGTAGTACTATATGTATGAGGGATTGCTGGGGTAGGCAGGGACTACGAAATTCCATTTAGCATGCTCCTAGTAGACATCTCTCGCTTGTTTCACATACCTATACATACATTTTGGATGGATAAGGGGACACTGAACTTGGCCCATCTTCAATATATCGCCAATTTGATTGACAAACGTTCGTTTAAGCCCTTTATGGACGTTTATCGACCTAATCAAGATCAATGTCAGCAGTACACTACAGCGCCCGGTACCGGACCGGCACCACCTCACCTTAAGCTGAAACTTTGAAAAGTGGTGGTTTGAAAAGTGAGCTTTCAATTGTGAAAGTAAGGTACATATTTTGAATTAAAGTAAATATAGTGTACATTGCGGGGCCCGCGCTCTCTCCACTCGCTTTTATTCGGCGTCAGGTCACGGAATGTCAAGTGAGATATTTCAAAAGCGACACTAGTTGATCCGATTCCTGTAGCCTGTTATTAACTCTAGCCCCGCGGTCGGAGCGTTGACCGCGAGCTGTCCACTTGCTGACGCCTCGCAGAAAAGTGGTGGCCTGCTTGACGCCGAGCTGGCAACTCGTTGACGGCGAAAGTTGAGTCGGTGCTAATCTGGTATAGGTCCGGTGCCGGAATGTTATAGTGTGCGATGACCCTTATTCTGCAGTATATTGTTATTTAGTGTGAAATAAAATAATACTTGCCATCATGATAGTAATTTGCAAATACCATTTTTAGTGCTTTCTTAGGCTGCCTTATTAGAGGGCAGAATTCAAATAGTACGAAGCTCGCATCTGGTATTTATTTCTTCTAAAAAATTGCAAGGTGTGAAACAGGAGATTATTTGAGGGGAACATGTGGAATATGACAGAATTACCCAGCGGTCTAACAATCTAACGTTAATATGATGAAGTATAATGTGTTTTCTATTGAACATTGCAAATCTTTTCTTTAGAGTTTTGTTAAGGTTGAGCTTAAAAGCTCATCATAGTTTATTGGTCCTTAGACGTCTTCGATCTATCTTAAACACAACATTGTTTTTAATCCAGGCTCTAGCTTGGCGTAGAAATGGAGGGGATTAGTAGCCCAAGCCCATAATGTGTTTTTTTCTTCGCTATTTCTGTAGACAACCCATTTTCACCACCTACAAGAAGGGTTCATTTATGTTCCAAGCAAACAAAGAAGTACATAATATGATGACTTAATCATGCAAATTTTACTTAACTCGTGGATGCGATATTTATAGACTAATGTTAGTTTCTGAACATGGTCCGAAATAGATTTCGAGTCAACATTTTTCGCAGGTTTTCACAATATCGTATCACTACTAGGGGGCTATTGGGGTGTGACTTATGTCTATAAGATCGAAATTACTCGTTTCAAAAATTACAAAACACATTCCATGACTGGCTCAACAAAACTTTCACTATCTTTCAACGCGCTTCTATAGAATTGTAATAATCATGGTTCTTCCTCAATATTGAGATGAGAATGAGAATGTAATTTTTTTAAATTAATTTAGATGGACATGGACGGAAAGAACTTTCTGGTACACGGTTCTCCACTGTTTACATATTATATTTTATTTCTATTTCAGGCTGAAGTTGATTTTGACGGTAGAGCATTAACGCGTTCATATTTAGAGAAACATGATTTAAATGTGTTATTAGAGGTAAGATTTATAAAGATGTCTAATTTGCATTTAGCTGTAAAGTAGTTTTCTTATTTCTCGAAGATATTTGATTTGGTTTAGTCAAGGTCGTTGAATTGTTCCTAACATCTAGTTAAATAAAATTGAAGTATCTGTTTGTAATTTCAAAATAACAGCTTTTTTACTAAATGCATATGAAAGTATATATGTACGGTACTTATAATAAAAACATAATTTTTACACTTTTTCGTCTGTCTGTCTGTTTGTTTCGGCTAATCTCCAAAACGACTGGACCGATTTGGACGGGACTTTCACTGGCAGATAGCTGATGTTATAAAAAGTAACATAAGATTTTTACTATAAATAAAGAAAAAGAATTAGAGTTCCGCGTCAAAAAATAATACCCAAAAAATAGTAATAAAGTCCACGCGGACGAAGTCGCGGGAATCTACTACTACCATATATAAAACGACAATTTTATAGGTGAATAATGTTTATAAGACAATATTTTCTTAATTCAAATGTTTTGAATAATATGTTATCTTTTTAGGATATAAAAAAGATCGAGACAATAGATGATGTAGAAGCATTCCTACTAAAACATGGTGAAAATATAGTAGATATGTTAGGCGGCGAGATTGACCGAATAGAACTAAAACTAAGGGTAAGATTTTGATTGTATATATTTATTTATTTTCATATAAAATTATACTGCATGTTAATAATTCTCGCTTTTATATTTTCAGAAAAAGTTTCCACAAATTCGACATTGCGATTTGGAAATTTTGTAATTTTATGACAAATCTGCATTCAAAATTATTAGCTGTTAATTTATTATATTATCGGTTAATGTTGCTGACTTTAAGCTTTAATCTATGCAACTATAATTTAAGCTGAATTTGTAAATTTAAAACTAACAATTCACGTATAGATAAATGCAATGCTTATACATATTTACTGAAATTACAACTCTTAACCAAAACTGTAATTAAAAAGATATGGTCTTAGCTTGTTCTGTAAACTTATCACTGTCATCAAAGTTAATAAAATTTAACCCATATTCTTTGTTTTGAGAATATAGATATTATATTTTGTTATTTGTAAGTACTATAGAACACTAGGTTAAGCTGTCTTACATAAATCTACACGCTAAGTTGTTATGCCCCTGTCTTTAAAAATGCACCTTATTTTACCTATTCGATCTGATTTTATAAGTGTCACATTATACACGGGTTAGAACGAGTGGGACGAAGTTGGGTATTTAATACTAACCAGTTGTCAAAACAAACATTGTTAAAGATATTGTATGAGAATATAGTGTAATAACCTCATAATTTTTGTAGTCAAATTATCATTTATTGGCATATTTTAAACACTAAAAGTTCAATTTTAATTAAAATTGAAATAGTTTTAACTACTAAAAATAGAAAATTCAAATCATATAGTGTAAATAATACTAGTTTTTACGGATTTTATCGCGTATATTTAACTTTTTAAATACCCGACGTTTCGAGCACTTTACAGCACCCATGGTCACGGGGAGACTGAGATGTTAAACGTCTAGATGTCATAGTTAACCGTGGTTACCATAGATTAATATTATTAATTTTTGTCCCGATCTATGCAGTACGAACTTATAGTGTCCTGAAGTCTTGCAGTTGTATGCTTGGGTTGGGATTTAATTTTATTTATTATAGGATCCCAAGCAGATGGTTGCACCCAGCTATCTTCTCTATTGAAATTAGGATGTTTTTTGATTTCAATAGCCTCGCGAATCATCCTTGGAAGGAATCGGTGTTCTTTAGCGAGGATTTGTGGTCTATCAAATCTGATGTAGTGACGGGGGCGATCCTGTACGTGTTCATAGACTTTGAACACGTACAGGATAGTTAGTTAGTTAGTTAGTACACGTATAGGAAGTTAAATATACGCGATAAAATTCGTAAAACTAGTATTATTTAAATGTGTAGTGTTCGCGTAAATATAAGAAATCAACATATAATGTAGTTGTAATTAAGGAGTGGCGGTGTCAACTACCTAATTGAGCAAGATTCATCATTACAGCCCCTCCAAAGTCCACAACTGAACGCAGGCCTCCTTCAAGGAACGCAACAGAGCATGATCCCTGAGTCTGCAGCCATCGAATATTAGAAAGTTATATTTTAAATATTTATTAAATGTAGAATTCATATTTTAGATGTTTCAACTTTATAATAGGAGATGAACGTGCCTTTTGTAATTTATTGCTTGTGGCGCTACGAACGGTATTATTATAATATTATTTTGTAATAAATTAATAATCTACGATTAAATTGTAATCTTTTTCTGCTATAATACGATATAAAATCTTCACATCCAACTACACTTAATTCTTGCGGATGCTCTATTTACTTAGATCCACAGTTATACTCCACAGGTAGATCCATGATAATTATGTTCTCCTTTAATCCTACTTAAGATTAACTTTTTTTTCTCTTCGATCCATAGGTATTTCAAAATAGGTCGAAAGAATCTTGTCATTAACCAAATAAAGGCTCTTCCACAGCTTTCGCCGGCTGGAGCCGTGACTTGATCCACAGCGCAACCACGAGACTCAACCGGTTGAGTTGTGATAAATTGTAGTTCTCTACAGCACAATTTGGATAGATATAATGGGGGAAATTTCTGTGGTACTACTGAGTACAAGTCCAACCGTGTGAAAAGTGTACTACAATAATACCTTAAATATTTTTGTAGTAGAAAGAAAGAAGTGGAAAGTCTCTTGTTTATTTACACTATCCAAGCACTTCTGATGTTAAATTAGATAGAAATCATAATTTATTATTTATAATATAATCCCCAAATTAAAATATTTACTCTCATGATTAAAAAATATATCAACAAAATTGGTTTAGTGTTTAGCCAGCAATTCTGTACCTTTCCAAGTATTTTTCAACCTGTACAAAGGTAAAAATCAAAATTGCAAATCAAATCGTTTTCCGCCGAAAATCATTTTTGAAATAACTTTAAAAAAACGAGACGGACGGGAAGAGAGAAATTTTTTATTTTTTAAAGATTATATCTTTTACATGTTCTCCAATATGCTCATAATATTCCGAATAATTCTCAAAGAAAAAAGGTCCGTCCGATTAAACCTCTAGCTGATATTGCTGCCTACTCTGTAACTTTTTGCCATTGAAGTGGTTTCCGATGAAGCTTCGATGAAGCAGTTCACAGATGTCTCAATAACGGCTGCTTCGTACTCTAGTGTAGGCAATTTTGCTTATTAACAAAACCATTATTATGAAAATGCGCCTCGTCTAAAATGAGATGTTTTCGTAATTAAAGAGCATCTCAAATATTAAAGATGAGAGAAGAAGGATGAAGTTTTAAATCGCCTTAAGCTTGTACGAGCAATCCCACAAGAAATTGCTCGTACGCCTACGAGTTCAGAGTTCCGGATGCGCTCGAAGAGTTTCCCTATTTATATTCCGTGAAGTCCGCGTTTGGCTTTGACGTCTGATTGACAATATTGGACATATTTTTTCAAACCTATTACAATAATACATTGAATTTAATCAAAACTTTGATTAAATTTAATGTAATATAGGAACGATTGTAACAAACGCGCTCTGTTTCCTAATCAACTAACCATAAACTAATCGAGCGGCCAAACGTCACCACGTGCGCACGCCTCTTCCTGCACTTCGCAGTATTATTTAAAAGCCCGCACAGTATTGTTACTATTTTTGATCCCAACCTTGGCGGATCGAAGATGCATAGAAAATAATATTATTTTAGGATCCTTTACGTGAATCCAAGTGAATGGAGCTTTTGCGATCTGTGATGTGACAATACACACAAACATTTATAGATTTGCAATAAAAATAAGTGTAGATGTAGTTTCCAATAATGATTGTTGCCTATTACATACCGCAATTAGTAAATTATTACACCTAACTTGTGTAAACAAATGTGACAAAAATAAACTAGTTACTTAAAATGTACCTTTATAATGTAAATACCATTTGTTTATTAAAAATTGCTCTGCTTACACCATGCAGTTTACATATTTTTTTTTTTACCCTAGCCCTCATACTCGAATCAGTGAGCGCAGTTGTAATTAATCCTAAGAAAAATGAGGTACAGTCAAGTCTGGCAACTTTACCACTAGAAGTTACTTTGCCATGTACAGATACAAAATTACGATTAATACGGACAATGTAACGTTTTTCTAGATATGGCATTTTTTGTATGAAAATTCATTAACTAATTACCAGCATTGTTTTCGTTATGGCTAGTTGAAAGTTATTTTTGGCATTGTATTTCAACGTGGAATAGTGCCGGCGATTTTAACCCCAAGTTCAATGCTCTAGAACGTATATGATTTTGTTTGAAATACTGAATGTAGGTGTACATTTTTATATATACTTTGTAGTAACGACATAATAGTGGTTAGGAAATGTAATATTTCGTTTTTCATGTGGTAATCTTAACATTTTTCTATAAAACTGACTTGGCAAAGTTACCCTAGTATGGTACGATGCCACGATGTGACGGTAACATTGCCATGTTTTGTTACAACCAAGGGTTGTCACTTTCAACCTATATTTTGAAACAATTATGACGATTCAAAGAAATGGTTCTGTACTTGACATTCTATGTATGTATGTTTGTATATATGGTTCACCTTTTTTATTATTCTAAGCCAGCGCTGAACTACAATGCCACCTGATGGAAAATGGTGGTGTAGCCTAAGAAGGTGAAGCGCACTGACTTAACAAAAGCCTATTCACTATTGCCTTGAAGACACGCATACTGTAATTGGATGGAAAGGCAGATGCTGGCAACTTATTCCACTCCTTTGCTCTACGCATGATGAACGACGTAGCAAATCGTTTGGTTCGAACGCGTGGGAAGTCAACAACGAAAGGGTGGAGATTCAGAAGAATCTCCAGCGATTGGCCGAACGTCTGGTTGTCCGATGGAAGGACAGGAAGGAAGAGGGAAGAATTAAATTATGCAATCCCCGCGCACACTCTCCGAAATGCGTCCTGTAGAAAACCGAGAGGCTGGTTAATTTGCGCTTGTGTTCGAGATTGGTAAGATTGGTTTTACTAAATTCGTGTCACAAATAAGGTTCTTAGTACGCCTTTCCATTGAGCCCAAGATTGCTAGGTGGCATTTTGCAGCACCAGCCCATATATGGCATCGATACTCCAAGCACGAGCGCACTTGCGCTTTACATAAAGTAAGCTTCCTTGCAGCTGCTTTGGCCTTGGACTCAGATTTGAGGATATCTCAACCCCCAACAACTGAAGGCGGTCGGTGTATTCCAGTGATACATTTCGGAAAGAAGGAGCCAACGTGAGCTGGCTCCTGTTAGCAGTGAAGAGACACGCTTGTGTTTTGGAGACGTTGAATTTCACAAGATTGGCATCGCCCTATTTGTAGACTGCCTGTAGTGTGAGATTCACGCGCTCTACCATACATACCATTAACGTACCTCAGAAAGTGCTTCACGCAGTCAATCAGATCAGGGGATAAACCGTACGCTGAAAGATTATCCAAAAGGCTAACGTGCCAAACTCTGTCAAAGGCCTTCACGACATCAAGTGAAAAACTGCATCCCCACTGTCTTCGAATGCCTCGCCCCATACGTGTGGTATTCGCTAGGTCCCCAGCTAATCGATTTTGGCGAGACCCGTGTTGCCGGTCACTGATGAGGTCATTCTATTCTAAGTATGCCATACAGCGGGCGATCAATATACGCTCCATAATCTTGCATAGTATGGAGGTAATTGAGATTGACCGATAATTGGCAGGATCTGCAGTGCAGACCCTGCCAATGTGTTCGTGTCAACCGTGCAGACTCTGCACGGTTGACACGAAGACATTGGCAGAACATGAACATGAACCTCCGACATAGAGGTCCCGCAATGAATTAGTTTAGGTGGAATGTTGTTGCCACTGTCCAGACGCGAATTGCAGGCGCGAACGAGACGCGAACAAGTCCGCTTTCTCTTTAGCCGTATGCGCTAATGTGCCATCCGGTTTTATCAGCGGAGGCAGGGATTTGTCTCAATCACTTTGGCAAAAGATCAAAAAGCTCTAGTGCCGGATAGCCTCACAGAGAGTTTCGCGCCAATATGTTGTAACACGAAAACTATCGTGTACTTTATTTTAGCATATTTATGTTATTACATTCGATGAGCGGACATCAGTGCGCCATCCTAACGTCATCAGTCCGAAGTAACTAGAAACGTATATTGACGAATCGAGCTAGCTAATTGTATGCAATTGACCTTTCGTGTTAGTTCGAAATCCTAACACGGATCGACGGTGCCGCGTAGCCCAAGTGAGGCCTAGTTTCTTTTTGGAGCGAGCCGTTGTAATGATCGGACACGCACATATATAATTTTTGAATCGAAACGCCGGAACATGAATTTAAAGTGACGAGTACTTGGGCGTACGGCCCCTTAAACACAATGTCTACAGGCAGTTTAAAGTGTTGAAACACCTCATCCCGTAAATTGGGTCCTCAATCCTTACTTTGAGTATGGTCCATTATCAAGTTTAATTATGTGAACGAGGCGAGGCAGCTTCAACTGGTGGCTATATTGGGACTGGGCGGTCTGGAGACCGCGACCGGAATACACCTGGAGGACATCTGTTACCTCACTGCTTCGCGGGATTGACCATAAACAGTGTAATATTGTGTAATCCACCAGGTTAGTCAAAACCTCAGTTCCCAGTGTATTTTAAAGTGACAACTTGATATTTAGAGCTATCCGTATAAACTTTAGAAGGAAATAAACTACCTTTTGTCTGTATATGTATCTTTGAATTTTCATTTACTAATCATCCAACCACAGGCGCCCTGGGATACTTTTATTTTGATACTCGAGTCCCTTAACTCTCCGATGACCGTAGCCGGTGAGTAACGCCCTAAAAAGTGTTATAATGTTAAATGCGATCGACTGACTTTCCGTAAATTTCGCCATCGGGTCCTATCGCCGCGGGTCGCACCGCCCATGAACAACCGCGACACCAGGGGAATTACAGGTGCCTTGCCGGTCTTTTAAAAATGAGTAAGCTCTTTTCTTGAAGGTTCCTAAGTCGTATCGTCCGGAAAAATCTCTGGTGGTAGTCGATTCCCACAAGGAAATTGTGTGAGGAATAAAACCTCTTTTAAATCGCACAGTAGTGGACTGTCAGTCATCCAGATGGTATCGTGAGTTTTGTTGCAAGCCGATCGGAAAGAGCTCGGTCGCCGACTAGTTGAACGGCTCCGCGCTAGATGCGATCAAATGGAAGGAGCTGGCACTGGAGAGCCCCAGCCCAGGGATCGGAACAGTATTCCATGTGCGGCCAAACCTACGTCTTGTAAAGTTGCAGGCGGTGTGCCGGCATGAAATACTATCCCGCTCTGCTGAGCACGCCAAGCTTTTTATGGGCCAATCTAGGCTTCTCTTTTAAGTGACCACGAAACTGCACGTCACTCGATATGTCCACGCCGAGGATTCCGATGCTAACTGAGGCAGCAAGCGGAGTCCCTTTTAATTGAGGAGATACGACAAAGGGGTTCTTTTTAGCGGTAAACGCGCAAACTTGTGTCTTCTGGGGATTGAATTGGACTAAATTTAGTCGACCCCAGGCCGAAACTTTGTTCAACAAAGTCTCGACTTCAGATTCAAGTTTGGCGTGGTAGTCGGCGACGTTTTAACGAGAAATATTGGCACGTTCGGTGTATAAAGCATCACCAGGTGCTGTCGTCCGCATAGCAATTAATGTTACCGGTTTGCAACATATACCCGAATTAATATGATGAAGAAACAGCGTTGGTGATAGCACGCAGCCATGTGGAACACCAGCGATAATGGGCTTGTAATAGGGGCATACACCGTCTACTACGACCTCGATGCTCTGATCTGTAAAAAAAACTGATGATGCAGTTGCACAATTTCTCGGAAAGCCCTTAGTAAGGAAGTTTCGTAAGAAGCGCTATGTAGCAAACACGATCGAAGGTCTTCGCTATGTCCAAGCTAACGGGCGACGCCTCTCCCTTGGACTCTACTGCTTCCGCCCATCTATGAGTTTAGTAACCCAGAAGATCACCAGCTGAGCGACTCCGACGGAAACCGTACTGGCGGTCACTAATCAGCTGGTGATCTTCAAGGTACCTCAGGGAAGGTACGTCTAGACGTAGTTCCGGAGTCATGGAATCCCGGTACTCCTACTCGCTAGCGAGTAGGAGTACCGGGAAAGAAAACCGGTACCGACTCCGATCACACGTCTTCAACACAATAGGAGGGACGCCATCACGCCCAGTCGACTTGTTGATGTCTAGCAGTCCCGTCAGGGTAAATGTATTCTGCGATGTCTAGGGAGAGTAGTGCTCTGCGCACTAAGCGCTGGGTAAACAGCACATCCTGCATGGAGCACTCACACCGTGGGTTTCCCGCGAGTCGAGTTGGACGCAAAGAGAGAACCCAGTAGATCGGCTTTGTCCTTTGCGACATGAGCCAGTGAGTTGTCCTCCCTGTGCAGAGATGGGAGAGATGGTTGACAGAAGTTCCCTTGAACAACTTTGGCGAGAGACCAGAATGCACGTGTTCTCGGAGGAAGTCGAACTTGTTTCTCGCCAATTCTTACGACGTGCTCTGACTCTGCCTTCTGCCTTGGCAATGACACTGAAGAACCTGGAGGCGGAATTATACTTCTTTTTACGAGCGCTGGTATTTGCATCCCGAGGCGTCAATGCGTCAGCCCAGGCTTGGTAGCACTCTTGCTTATGGCGTTATGCAATTTTGCAGAAGCGACCACAAACAATGACTGGGGTTTGCCCCTAATAGGTACCATAGATGATGGAATAAAAAGTTCCATTCCATATAGCACTACATCAACAACAGAATTAGCAACAACGCTGAGATCATCCGGCGAGAAGCAAACCCGCCCCCAAGGGTAGGATGCAAAAAGATGGGAAAGTTAGCAGAAGGTGCAACGGGGAAGGTACATGGTCTTCCACATCTGAGATCCGCGTAGGCGAGGTAACCAGTTGTGTCAGACTATATGCCAAAGTAAAGTCATAAACAGATCCACCCGCATGATCAGTTAAACGGGAAAAAGCCATTCGGCATGGTTGGCGTTAAAATCACTAACTATCACGATCTCGGCGGATGGGACCTGTTGAAACACGGAGTCTGCAGTTATTTGGACGTGTTCGATGAGTGGGTCTGTGTCGGCATTACTGCTATTGGACCTATAGAGGCACCAGTGGACGGGGGGATGGTCGTCGCTGTCTACGCACAGCTATATGATGGACAGATCCGTACCTTAAATGCTGCCGAGGCGTGGAAAACAGATGTCCTCTCTGACGTACACGCTAACTCCAGCCCGGGGCAAAAAGAAATATTCTAATTTGTACCCCGGGCAGAAGAGATACGAAGTATTAGCCGGAGAGGACACTTGTGTCTCGGTTAGAAAGAACAAGCCTGCCTTCGCCGTTTCCAGACGGACGGACGGCGTCAAGGTTTGAATGAAGTCTACTGATCTTTCAGAATTTCACCGCTAGCGTGGCAGGGGGCGCCTTTACTTTAATGCTCCGTTTGCCCCGAACAGGTTTAGCCTCGAGCGGAATTTCGCCCCCAAATACGCGGAGCAGCCTGAGCACCCACGCTCAGGAAAAGTAGGCTAGCTTGGGCGTGGATGCTCAGCGAGGGATTCTTCGTCAATAGGGGTGTTGGTACCCTCTTGGGGTAGTGTTCTAATTAACTCCGCTACCATTTTAAGGGGAGGGGGGAATTGAGCCTCTGGCTACCTACACTCACCAGACAAAATGCAGAAGCAAAGCTCCTACTTTACGCTGATCTTCTGTGAAATCGTGGTACCAACCCAACTCGAGCCAGCCTATACGGGCCGGACAATAGCCGCAGCATGGTTCTACCACTGTTGTTTTATATTAGTCTGATAGTTAGGCATAGTTGTTACTTCAGTTGTTTGTAGTTGAACTCATGTATTTGAATATTGAAAATTTATTCCACTTGTCATATTATAACAAATAGGTATGAGCGACATTACCAATAAGACTGAACGGTATTACCCATAGTCAGGGGTAATGGCGCCCAAACCTTTTTATTTTTGTAAGGTTCCGATTGAAAGATAAGTAAGTTCCTTTATTGTTACAATGTGGATTACCAATTAGTTAAACCTTTGTTATTTTTTCATATTTTTAGAATAAACTTTTCTTTTTCCTAAATAGAGCGTTTTTCTCTCAAGTGAACGGCATTCTCCCTGCTTCTCTTACTCTGACTTAGATATGTCATACTCCCTTTTTAAAGGTTTTTGTTTGCGGCGGCGTTGTGTGACGGATCGTGGATGATGATGGCTGCCACATGCGTCATTCTTATGAACAGGTGCTGCTTGTGAAAAACAGGTTTGCTAGGGCTTACAAAAACTTTACTAGACTTGTTTTTTTTTTTTGTATAACTATTATAAGAACATGATGAATTGCCTATGGATGCTCCCTTTTCATTTCTGATAACGAATATTGTATTAGTGGTCTTTAAAATGATAAATAGAGGATAACTGCAGAGATGCTTTCGCCTTTTCTTCTCCGGGCAGAGAAACCTCATTCTGAAACCAACGCTCGTGTCGTGCACTTCACGCTGGTTGTCGACCGAGTGGATATTTTTACCCACTTTTTAGTTTGAAATCGGTACCTATGTGTAAAAATCGAATCAATGAAAACGAGTCGATGGGCTTCTTTATTGGTGTACTACGATTTTTATCATACTTTGAATTCGTGATAAAGAAGGAAGTTGAAATAATTATTACCCCAATTTCTTGCGAATGAAGAAGCCGGTCAGAAACCTAAATAATATTGTAAAATTGATATAATAAAATTAAAAAATCTAGTATGTAAAGGCGATATTTCAAGGACGACACTCAAGTGTCACGTATTTTTTTATAAAATTAAATTACTTGTTATTACTATTTTTCTTTTACTTTAAAGTTTATCATTAAAATATACTACGATGAGGGACTGATGACGGATTTACTACACTTATATAAGATTAAAGAATAATAAAAAAAATCTCTCGAATTATGGTTTAATTGGTATAAAATATAACAATTTTATTTAACTTACATTTTTCGACAGATGTCACATTATTAAAAAACATGTTATACAAACTTATCATTATGCAACTCAACACATTCTTTAACCCTAAACTCAAGTTATACGTAAGAAAATATAGAATCCGTTTGCAATATTTTTACCTATAACTTATGGGATATATCTAAGTTCCTGTGTACAACATTATCCACAACAGACAATGAGTATCCGACAATAACAAAAATGCGTTTTCTTTCACCCTAATTCTTTCATACAGGCATTGAATTAGTTTTTTATTTTATATTTACTGAAATATTATCAACGACAATTGTTGCATCTTTAACAAATTCGTTTGGTAGTCTGTAGATTCACGAAAAAATAAATATTATAATTTAGACATAATATTAGACCTGATATTATTAATTACTTTCATTTAGGCAACAGAATTTGCATCTTCAGTCGATTAATTTCAAAAACTTTAGAAATATTACATTTAAATTAATAATATCCCGCATTCCAAGTAAAATATACTTCTAATAAGTGTTTTAAACTAAATACAAGGTCTGGTTTGTGGCAAACAGAGATTGTAATGAGCAGTTTTGTTCCAAAAATCTGAATTTTTCCAACCACACCAACCCTTGCCTATAACTGTCGTCAAATCATCAGCTCCCGTATAATGTGGATCTAAAATAAGATAGCGGGTTTCATTCGTGTCCGCGTTGTACTCCACACCTATGATTGTGTGCGCCAAAACTCCACCACCTGGTAAAAAAGATATATAAATATGAAGAATTGTACCATTGTGGCGTATGATGTATGTAAGTATCCAAGAATTCGTCAAACCAAACAATTTATGAATAATATTACATAAGTATAGTGAAGGGGAGGTGACCTAAAGGGTTGCTAAAGTAATGCCTGCTCACCAAAAAACAATTAACATTTAATAAAAAGTTAAAGCCGACTTCGAAGAAAACTAAAGACAATAATAAGTTCACGTTCTGAAGTCGGGCTTTTAGTGCCTTTACACCACTTTTTACACCAGGTCTGAGCATCGCTTTTACAATATATTCATTTCTTTTTACATTTTTGAGTGAACTAAAAAATATCATAATCTCAGTGTCGTCTAGTTACATTATAAACTACATCCCATATTTTGCCAACTCTAGGTGTTACCGCCATATTTGGTTTAGTCTCAAATTGAAATATTCCCACATTCTTAAGTCAATCACATTGACAAATCAAATTTTCTAAACTCTTCATTTCATTCGGTCGCTACCTGTCAGTATGATACTGTAACGCTTGCTGTAATAACGCATCGCTGTTTAAATATCACGGCCGTGAACTTAGTCAAATGTGTGTAACTATGCAATACAGTGATGCTCTACAGTCCGTAATAGGAGCGCGCTTGAGCATCGCTCGAATCAAACCTGAGAAGTTCAAAACTCATCGCGGAATGTCGCCAGGTTAGTGCTTGCTCCATTCGTCATATTATGCTTGATGCCAATTCAAAATTTAAATCCAACCTAATTCCGCAAATACAATCCACTAATTTTTAAATAAGATAATTTTACGCATCACTGGGATAGGAATATTTTTCTCCAAACTCATAAGGGGCCACCCACAATCCACCTAATGGTAGGTGGGTGCTGTGGACCATAGACATGTAAATATATCCCCGATTAAGTATCAAAATGCTGAATATGCCGTTGAGGACTAAGATGAAATGCCTCGTTTCCAGTAAGTACAGTCTCCGGTTCTCTACATTTATCATACAAAACAGCAGCATTAAGCTGCTAGTCTAAATCTATTGTAGGATCATCGGCGTATGCTACTACGCTAAAAAAAGAAATAAGTTTTGTTTATTGTTTAAAAACAAAAAAGTATTCTGTTTATTTTTTAACATTTTATATATTGGCTAATGCATTGTTTTAGTAGTCTAAAACCATTTTAGTCACATAGACCATTCTTCTATAGACCATTTCAATAAAAAATAATCATTTTTATTGGGTTAGAAATTGGTGAACATACATAAAAAAATACGCGCCGAATAAAAGTCAAGCAGAGTACGTCAGTCATATAATATGCTCAGTGGAGAACGAGACGAGCTAAAACGCGAAATTAAAACTTTGGTCATACTTTATACGTGGTGGAGCCATGCTGCAGCTATATCATGGTTGTATCACGAATAGGTCGGCACAAACGGGGTAGGACAACGCTCTCATAGAATACCAGCGTAAAAAAGCAGCTTAATACTGCTGTGATTCAGTGTAGAGAACTGGAGACCCCTTTTTTACGGAAAACGAGGCATTCAATCTTAGTCCTCACGGGTGACAACGCATCTTGCACTGATTCTTAATCGAGGCTAGATGTCTATGGACCACAGCATCCACTTACCATCAGGCGGACTGTGTGCTCGTTTGTCACCCGTATTCTATAAAAAAATTGCTTAGAGGTTGCAGTCCTTTTCAACTAATTTGAACCTCTTTAAATCTACAGAATTGTTGCGTAAAAATAAAATCATTTTATAAAAATTAAAAACAGATTATTTAAAAATTAATAATTTACCAATCATAATCGGGCTACCATGCTTCTGGAAATGGTATATCAACTCAGGTGTGTAACTCTGTAGTTCTGAACCAGTGTTTGCGAATATGATTCTAGATTGTACGCCGAGAAGAGTCTCCAAGCAAAACATTACTTCTGTTGATCCAATCCATTGTCTTGAACCAATGAATGAAGATGGTTTGTCACCAATTTTAACAAGGCACTGTTGAATTTCTTTATGCGTTGGTATATTAGTTGTGTTATAACCTTGATACCTAAACATAATAAAAAAAATCATGTTGCGAACAAAGATCCAAAGTCAGAAGTTATATAATAAACTATGTGTTACCTAAACCATGAGAATATCGTTTGCATAGAACGATAGGCACAACCCCAACCATCATCATTGAAGTTGTCTTGCATGTAATGGTGATAAGTGTAACGACCCCTTACTAAAGCTACCGTTATATGGGGCGATTTGGACGGTAACGGTAATGCTTCATGGGGATTAACTAGTCGTCCACCGTAGGTTGTGTATGCATTTCCTCTTCGAAATATAGGCTTATCTAGGGGCAGAGCAAGCTGCTCGTGTAATAACATTCTCTCTTTCTCTAGAAAGATAAATAAACATATTATATAAACACGTAAGACTACAAAATCTAAATTTAATTTTCATATCTAGCTTCAGCAATTCCTACCCATACTCTCGTCAGGAATGCCTTTAGGTACAACTCTTGTGAGAAAATGACCTAATTCTTGAGGTAAATAATGGAATGTTTCTGGCAATCGCAAACCTGCTCCATCACCAATGCCTTCTTGACCTGCATCAAACATCAAAAAAAAGTCAACAATAAATAATGTAAATATTACCTAAACAGCATATTTAAAAATCATTGACTTATATATTACTAGCGTAAGGACCGGACCGACCGAACAACTAAAACGGACCAGTGCGCTGGCCCTCAAATTACAGTTTAGAGCCAACGCGTATCGGTCGACAGTGGTGCGCGCGCAGGACAGATTTGACTGTCATAAATATGTCTAGTTGGATGCAAAAATTACAATACAAAGATTAAAAAGGAACATGGGATATCGTATCGTCGGTTAGTAACTTTATATTAATTTTGTTACAATTAAATTATTATATAAACGCATTTTTAAAGTTTTATTTCACAGTTAGTTTAGTTACGTTACCAAGATTAGGCCAGGGTTGGATTCAGACCCTCAAAAATATTGTACATGCAAAATAAAATTATACTTTTTTTTTAAATATCATATCATGTTTGACGTTTCATTTCATGTTTCTTTTTCCCATATGCCGGGATTTTGGCGTCACGCATCTAGTTTATCTATACGTTGCGTTTTTTGGTGGTTTTATTTTTATTTGTGTTTCATTTTTGTCTTAGTGTAAGTAAAATTTTGAATATTGGTTCCTAATACTTATATTTTACATTCAATAAGGGTAAAACGTAAAGAGTAGAAAATAAACCATATTTGCTTAATTGAATCTGAAAATCGGATTCATAAAATATTTTGAAATTTTGCTTTTAAACTTGATTGCTTCTGGAGCATAGAGTTTTTATCGTGGTAGCCCCTCATTATAGTTGTATCAAGGATGCAATATAAATGCATCGATCGAGCACCGATTGACCAGAAAGGGAGTTAGTTAATTCTAATTTTATTAAAAAAACGCGGAACTCATGTACAAAACAGAAAATCTTAATATCGTAGAGTTAATATTAAAAAGTAAAAGGACCCAATAATAATACAAGTCGACCTTTAGGTAAAATTATGGTATTTTCGCTTAGTATTATAACCATATTATATACTACAAACTATGAAATAATGGTACAATTAGGATAATAATTATACTACGAAATCCGACCCTAGTTACGTCGTGGTATGATATGACGTTTGTATTGTGACAGATGCGCTACTTTTTTGTATGAAAAAGTTATCAGTAAAATATTTAGATGGGCCTATCCTTCCTTTTGAAATCATTGTTAAAAATACATTTATTTTTATTTTACTTCCAGAACAATAAAACGGTTTATTGTATCTTATTAATTTATTTCGTTTTGGTTTTGTTTCAAAGTGTATTGTTGTTCAATAGAGAATATTTGAGAGATTGGTTGATTAAGAACAGCATCAAAATATTTTACAATTTTTATAATAGCTTTCATTGCCTGTTTTCTACTTAAGAGGTGGGGTAACTAAACATCCCTAAACACTCGTTTCTAGTCGAAAGTTTATCAAAGATATAATAAAAACATGATAGAATTTTAAGCAATCTCTCATCCGTAATTTTAAGGGTAGAATTGTCAAAAATAAACATGTGTCCCCAAGAAAATTTTAACATCCTTTACCCCATTTATATTTCTTTTAAATCGCTAAAGCCGAATTTATTTAATTTATTTACATATTATATACCTTTAGTAAGTTTCGAGTCAATCGCGCCGTAAAAAAAAGTTTCCTACAAACTGTAACACTCTGTCGTGGATGCATATGGATGCATATAAAAGGCAGCTACCATCTAAATTTCAGACTTCTAAGTCTAGCAGTTTGGGCTGTGTTGATAGATGAGTCAGTCACTCAAGACAACCTCTTTTATATAATATATAGACTAATAAAGCCACAATTTCTGTAATTACAAAGTTACGAGATTGAAAATTTAAATAAACACTTAATTCTTATACATTTCAACAGAGAATCAATCTAAAATAATTCTTCACTCGTATTTGATAGTTATAAATATGTAAACGCCTACTTTGGCATGGAGCCTTTGTCGAAATATGTAGTAAGAATAGCATAGTAAAAAAACTTGCATTTCAAAGTAAAATATTCGAGAAATTTTGGAATTTCAAAATAAAATTTTTCTTTATCAGAGAACAAATTTACGGAATAATATCAATTTTCGACTCTTAACAAATAATTTTAATAAAAGTCAAAAGTACCAAAGGCTAACTACATTACATTGTCATTGTTCATATAATATCAAAAATATACTTCATCATCATCATCATTACAGCCCTTCACAAGTCCACTGCTGAAAATAGGCCTCCCCCAAGTAATGCCACAAAGCACGGTCCTGAGCCACTTGCATCCATCGACTTCCTGCATATCTTACCAGGTCGTCACTCCATCTAGTGGGGGGTCGCCCTACACTACGCCTACCGGCACGAGGCTGCCACTCGAGAACCTTTCTTCCCCATCGGTTATCGGTTCTTCGAGCTATATGACCGGCCCATTGCCACTTCAGTTTACTAATCCGTTGGACTATGTCGGTCACTCTGGTTTTACTGCGGATATCCTCATTTCCGAGTCTATCACGCAGAGAAACTCCGAGCATAGCCCTCTCCATAGCTCGCTGAGCGACCTTGAGCGTCCTCGTACGGCCAGCAGTGAAGGACCACGTCTCAGATCCGTAAGTCATCAAAATATACTTATACCCACTATATTTTATACATACCTAATTGCTCTAGTAAGACACTTTCCAGCAACCTAAGTGATCTGCATGCCGCTTCTACTAATACTGTGTATAATTCGGACAACTTTGTGTTTCTATGTATCATTGCCAATGTGTCAATTTTTAGTGGCATACTGATGCAGAAAGCGGCTGAAAACATGGTTATTATGAATACACCTTTTCTTCAAAACATAATATATGTGTGTTTACCGTGTAGTGGCCACTACCCCATATCCTGTGGGTGTCGTAAGCGGCGATATAGGGAAAACAAACAAGGAGACTGGCAGCAGTATCTTTCTAATAACGACAGTTACGGACGGCGAAGGGAGTCTCCCACACCCTGCCAAAAAGGTAAAAATCGCCGCTGACCCAGCGAGTTCGTGTGGGAATCCGGCGCCCACGCGACCCCAGCCGCAGAAATATAACTGGAGCCTTCGGCCGGCAACATTCATTAGCCGCATTGAGGCTCCAGTAATCCCTCCGGCTCCCTATTGATTAATTATAATACTGCCATAATAAGTTTTGTAATTAGGAAATAAATTCTTAGCTTAGTTCTTCGCACCCTTTTTCAATTGAACAAAAGTATAGTTTCACACAGTTAGCTTTCATCAGTAATAAATAACTAAAGTCAGTTTCTTTCAGTCAACTCCATCTCTCTTTGCTGCGTTTGTCAACCCGCTTACCAAGTGTGGCAACTATGGCAAATATCCCCCCACTGAGACAATCTATGGGGGAGGCCAAGGTTCAGCAGTGGACTTTAATAGGCTGTAACGGTAACAATATTACATCTAATAAATATATAAAATAAACTAGCTTGCCAGGCAGACGTTGTTCTGCCCTTTTCGATGACCTTTTGTCATGTTCTATTAAAAATCCTTAAATTAGCAAAAAAAAATTGTGGATCACTCATGGGCAAAAAAAACTATCCTATCTCTCAAGTTGAACCATGCACATGGTACGCAAATTTGATTAAAATGGGTCAAGTAGTTTAGGAGTCCATCGCGAACAAACAACGTGACACGTAATTTATATATATTAAGATGCTTACATATTATTATGTTACAATTCGCTAGTATACGGTCATTTTATAAAAAAAAAGTTAAAACAAAATATGAATACATATTGAGATTTTTTTCCATTTTTGCATACAAATTTTCGAAAACAAATCTCAAACTTTCAGTACTACTAATAAATTCCATTGGATCAATAAAATAATATCTAAATAATCGCGTAAAGTGCGTGGAGGTTTCCCAGCATAAATTATATAACACTAAATTGATCATAATGATAACAGACGGTAGTTAAAAAAAGAAATAACAAATAAAAAAAGGAATATCCTCTGTTTTTATGTATTTATTATAATGGTTTAGAAAAAAAAAACTTGTTCATCTGTTCTTATGAAATGTTTTAGATCCAATTTTAATTTAATAAATAGTCACTAATCATTGAAAACATTCATGACATATGAGTATAGAACAATGAGCATAGCAGCAACAGGTACGTACATAGATCTCATCAGAAAGGATCCGTCTGGACTTTTTAAATACCAAACCCAAAAAATATACACAACATGTTACATCAAAGGGCCTATTCATATATAATGTTAAACGTTTTATTTTATGATACAAAAATAAACAAATAAATTTCGCGTACTTTAAATTTTACAGCGAGCACTTAGCCCCTGAGCCTGAACTACAGCGACTTTTAAATAAAAAAAAAAATATATCAAAACGAAATAAATAAAAATTTCGTATCGGTGATTATATTTTTAGAAATCAATAATATAAATAAATTTAAAGTGTTCATCTGTTATATTAAAATAACTGGCTATTAAAATCACAGGGGGTTATCTGTGCTTAAAAAAAAACTTAAAAAACATAAAAAAAGTTTAAATTATCTGTCCGAAAATCGAAATGGCTGAACCGATTGTGATTAAACTTCACGAACAGATAGAGAGCAATGGCAAAAGGGATCTAGGCTATTTTATTTTATCTAAATAACACCACATTAACACCATATGTGGTAGAGCCATGCTGCAGTTATATTAGTAGTAATATAATTGTAGCATGAATGGGTCGGCTCGACCGGGGAACTCTTACAGAATACCAGCGTAAAATAATAGCTTAATGCTGCTGTGCTCCGTATGGTGAGCGTAGAGAACCGGAGACCGTTTTTACTGGAAACGAGGCATTCCATCTTAGTCCTCACGGGTGACAACGCATCTGCATTTTGATTCGTAATCGAGGATAGATGTAAATGTCTATGGGCCACAGCAACCACTTACCATCAGTCGGACTGTGTGCTCTTTTGTCACTCTATCCTATAAAAAAAACGTTAATAGATCCTATCTAGACGAAGCCGGGGCGAGTCGTTAGTATATAATAAAATTAAAATCGGTATGTAAGTTACTGCATCTATAAGTAGTATAAAGATCAGCAGCGATTATGAAGCCAGGTCTAAAGGAAAGGACAATCCAACATCCCTTTTTGACTGAAGTCCCTAAGTAATGTAGTTCCACCTAAAGAGGAAGGAAAGGATTCCATACATTCTACATATGTGGTAGAATCACACTGCAGCTATATTATGGTTGTAGCACGAATGGGTCGGCTCGACCGGGGAAGGACCACGCTCTTACAGAATACCAGCGTAAAACAGCAGCTTAATACTGCCGTGTTTCGTATGGAGAGTGTAGAGATCTGGAGACACTTTTTTACTGGAAACGGGGCATTCCATCTTAGTCCTCAGGAGTGAGAACGCATCTGCGTTTAGACACAACATGTCTTTGGACCACATAATCCACTAACCATCAGGTGGACTGTGTGCTCGTTTGTCAGCCTTATTGTATATATAAAAAAATCTAGGTTACAACAAAACCAATTCAAAGATGTAAATCTGGCAATATTGCATTTAATCTAGGATCTGAGCAATGGAAGAATAAGTAAAATGAAGGTTATGTATTACCTACACTGTAACAGTTGATTTTAAACTATAGTAACTTATAAATACAATTATATTATATGTGACTATTAAATGCTATACAGCAATCATATACTTTCACCGACGAAAAGGAGATTCTCAATTCAACTATGTTTTATTTATATGTATATTACGCAATCATCATCATAATCATCATTACAGCCCTTCACAAGTCCACTGCAGAACATAGGCCTCCCCCAAGGTATGCCACAAAGCACGGTCCTGAGCCACCTGCATCCATCGTCTTCCTGCATGTCTTACCAGGTCGTCACTCCATCTAGTGGGGGGTCGCCCTACACTTCGTCTACCGGTATGAGGCTGCCACTCGAGAACCTTTTTTCCCCAACGGTTATCGGTTCTTCGAGCTATATGGCTGACCCATTATCACTTCAGCTTATTAATCTGTATTTTCATTATTATCATTACCATTATAAGGTCTAATGCTTTACACCTATTTAAAAATTCATTGTTTATTACTGAGAACTGCATGCACACCTAGCGCTAATGGTACAGGAAAGCACAACAATTTTGTATAAAAATTGATACATTCGTATTTTTCCAATTATTTTGTAGGTATGTTACAGTGTCTGTGTGTACATTAATTCGCAATTCGTTATTTATCTCCCTAGTTAAGATAAAATATTAATCGAATATTGGTCTTAAAATATTCAGTTTGATCGATAATAAATTAAATTTCGCTCGTTTCAAATCGAATCGAAAATCGGTCGTTTTGGAACGGTCAAGTTTTATATTGACAAGATATTTAGTGTTAGGTAGAATTCAGAGACAAGAATTTTACTTAGTTGATTTATTAACATAAAAATGTATATTTCTTTTTTTCCTTATATGATTAGATCCCAAATGGATTCTTATATAAATTCTTCAAAGTAATCGAATTTTAATGAAATCTTGAAAACATTTTTATTTTATTTTTAGTTTGTGGATGTGAATAATCTTCAAGATGATTGTATTAGTACAATTGACTATCCAACTTATTTCTTATTTGAGGTATTTCCAATTTAAGATTGTGCAATGAGGCAGTTATATGTATTTTACGTCAGAAAAATATAGCCAATTTTTTAAAGCTTAAATTATTGTTCAGGTCCAAAAGGCTCACTAAAATTGGGACTGAGACTTTTGGTCCAGAAATTTCTATATAATAATAATAAATTGTATACAGACAATTAGGCCTACTGCTCAGCTCCGAAAATAGATACTGTGATGTGATAAATATACTGTTACCGTTACTATTACAGCCTATTAAAATCCACTACTGAACACGGGCTTGAGCATCCCTCTAAGATTGCCTCATAGGGGGAACATTTTCCCATTTGTCACGCTTAGCAAACAGGTTGACAACCGCAGTTTTGTATTTTTATCCTGATTTGTTTCCCTCTGTCGTCTCTTACGACACCCACGGGATGACATGGGGTGCTGGTTGTTATTACACCGCCACTAAACTGTATATACACTATGATGATTTTAATACAAAGGCAGTGATCATCATTCTTACGTTTCCTTTGTGTTGTCATCATCTTAACAGCCGTTTTTACAAGTTTATCTGATAATAAATCCTTTGTCGTTTTCAACACTGCACTCACTGGCACTATTTCCTGAAAATATAACAAATACTTTATTATTTTTAACATTAAGAAATTAATTTGATAATCCTTCTTTTTTTTATAGAAGAGGGGGCAAACGAGCATGCGTCTCACCTGATGTTAAGTGACTACCGCCGCCCATGATCAACCGCAACACCAGGGGAATTGCAGGTGCATTGCCGGCCCCTTAGAAAGGAGTAAGCTCTTTTCTTGAAGGTCTCCAGGTCGTATCGGTCCGGAAAAATCGCCGGTGGTAAACTATTCCACAGAGAGGTTGTACGCGGAAGAAAACTCGTTTTGAAACGAACAGTGGTGGACCGCCAAGCATCCAGATGGTGTGGATGGTATCGGGACGTTTGCCGCGTAGTGCGTTCACGAAATTTGGCGGCTGGGATTAATCCGAAAAATTCCTCAGAGCACTCTCCATGATATATGCGAAAGAAAATGCAAAGAGATGCAACATGTCTTCGCAGTGTCAGTGAATCGACTGATCGGAAAGCACTCGGTCGTCGACGATTCGAGCCGCTCTGCGCTAGATGCGGTCAAGTGGAAGGAGCTGGTACTGGGGAGCCCCAGCCCAGAGATGGGAACAGTATTCCATGTGCGGCCGAGCCTGCGCCTTGTAAAGTTGCAGGCGGTGTGCCGGCATGAAATACTATCCCGCTCTGCTGAGCACGCCAAGCTTTTTAGAGGCCAATTTGGCCTTCTCTTCCAAGTGACCACGAAACTGCACGTCACTCGATATGTCGACGCCGAGGATTCCGATACTGGCTGAAGCAACAAGGTGAGTGCCTTGAAACTGAGATACGACAAAGGGGTTCTTTTTAGCGGTTAACGCGCCAACTTGTGTCTTCTGGGGGTTAAACTGGACTAGATTTAGTCGCCCCCAATCCGAGACTCTGTGAATGAATGTGTATGGTGGAGCCACGTGTTTAAGGCTGCCGAAGTCTAGTTCCCCGGTCGAACCTTAAACCTATTACGCGAGATATTAACTAAAGCGGACTGTATATGCGGTTGCTTCTACGCTTACGTAAAGACGACTACTATAGCATGCGGTATAATGCACTCGCTCTTCCCTAAAACTAAACTATTATTGTGCCAAATCGCTGAAAAGGAATCCTGCCTTATTAGGAGAACAAAAAAATTGGAGCGGGTTAAAACTATGTAAGGCAGGAGCTAAATTAAGGAATGTTGACTCACCGGGGTTTCTTCTATCCTGTTGAGCACTATAGCTGCAACTTCTGGAACTTCTTCTGGAACACTCCGGAGAGAGGCGGTGCGCGACTATATCTCACACGAGGTGAGGCGGTTCTCCTGGAGCTCGACTGCTTCCAGGCTAAAGCGGTTTCTACTAGCGGTGTGGTTTCAACGACGACTGCGGTGGAAAGAGCTGTTGTTCCAATGACTGGCGCGGTAGGAAAAAGGCCGCGCAACGGTCGCGCGTGCCTTATATGTCCTCGGCCCCGATGATTACGTGACATTCTAGAATCATCTTCTTGCCCCTCCCACCCCACCACCCCGATGTGTAGATGGAGGATCGAGGAGGGTATGAATGATATCGTTTTGTCGGAAAGGAACAAGCGGCTTGGCACCTCTACCGTCAAATATAATAATCCAATGGTTTTTTCCGCGCAACCATCTCCCCCGCCCTTGAAGGATTTCCTTCAAAATTAACTAATACAACTAGAGCTAAGATCAACTAACAAAATAACTAACTAACGCTAAGATTACTTAAATTCAACTACAATTTAATCTAGAAAGCTAATTTAAATTATGGAAGAGGCAGGGGACACAAACGGCCAACCAGACGCAAGTAAGACCCAACCGTGGTCTTAACGCGAGCTATCCTAACTACTCCGTCGGAACCGGGAAAGACCTCTTCGACAATTCCTAACGGCCAGTGGAGAGGCGGCGTATTCTCTTTGGTGAGCACAACTACAGTTCCTACAGCTAAAGGCTCAGTTGCTGTGTTCCATTTTTGTCGAGACTGCAAAGTATGCAAGTATTCCATCCTCCATCGTTTCCAAAACGATTGCACTAACCGATCTAATAATTTGTGGCGTGCGGAAATGCTAAGTCTGTTCTCATCCATATCTGCGGCTGGCAAATACTTTAAAGGCGTTAAATTCAAAAAATGTGCTGGAGTTAGAGCCAGCGGTTCCGAGGGGTCACTAGACAACGTACGACAAAGTGGGCGACTATTCATTACGCATTCAATTTGAGCGAGCACCGTACTTAGCTCTTCGAAGGACAAAATTTGATCTCCTATTACTCGGTATAAATGACTCTTTAGACTCTTGATATTAGTCTCCCAATTGCCCCCAAAATGACTCGCGGCTGGGACGTTCAGAGACCACTCAATGCGGTTCTCGGCTAGAATGTGAGCGAACTCCGAATTATAATATTTGCTAGCTAAGAGCTCATGTAGTTCTGATAGAATACGTTTTGCACCGACGTAGTTCGTACCGTTATCCGAATACAATCTACTTACAGGGCCACGGCGGGAAAGAAATCTTTTAAATGCGCCCATAAAGCCTGCTGTGCTTAGATCACCAACGAGTTCTATATGCACCGCTCGAGTAGTTAGACATACGAAAATGCAGACGTAAGCCTTTGTGGATCTTATACCACGCCTGCGAGTGAGCGTGACCTTAAACGGACCAGCGAAATCAGACCCGGTGTGCGTGAAGGGCTTTACTGATTGTATTACTCTACAAGATCTAAGTTCCGCCATTTCCGGAAATGACGGCTTGGGGCGTGCCCGAAAGCAAGCTATACATCTGTGCACCCGATTGCGTATTAAACTACGTGCAGAAAGAATCCAATAATTCTGACGCAAAATCGACATCAACAAGTCAGGGCAAGCGTGCGAGTTCAATTTATGATGGTAATCGTCTAATAAGTTCATGATATAGTCTTTACGCTTTAAAACAATAGGGTGCCGTTGGTCGAAACTCAATTGCGAGTTGGACAAGCGTCCACCTACCCTTACAATCCCATCCTGTAAAAATGGCTTAAGGCGTTGAAAGGCGCGACTACAAGCTCTATTCGATTGTAATCTTCTAATTTCTTCAGAGAAGTGCGCACGTTGAAGTTCACGTAATACTAGCGACTCAGCATAGTTGTAATCGGACGTAACGATATACGAACAAACACTACTTATCGACTTTTAAACTACAAAGGCTACACTGTAACGACAAAAATGATTTTAAATATAACACAGCGTATTGCTGTGGCGCGGCTAAACTATACTATTTTATTTTTAATTTTACGGAACACCAACAAGCTAAACAAACACTAAGGAAATACCAATATATAATTCTATCAACGACAAACTAATATTTAAATAATAAAACTATCCAATCACAAGTATGCAATTTCTAAGCGACTAAGCTATAATTATTAATAAGCGGTGAAACTATGCGATGAACGCTTCGGAACAACACTGCATATGGCTTGTTGCTCGCGAAGTCTCACTTCCTCCCGCCAATCAAGATTGACTCAGCAGGTCTATTCCGT
This sequence comes from Parnassius smintheus behrii, assembly GCA_036936625.1. NCBI lineage: Eukaryota > Metazoa > Arthropoda > Insecta > Lepidoptera > Papilionidae > Parnassius > Parnassius smintheus. The sequence goes on along the minus strand of JAUPFT010000003.1, from coordinate 29,961,664 downwards.
AGCCTCCAGTGAGGCACGCTTTCTGTCGCAGCGGCTCGGTGTGTCCATGCGCCGCGACCGTGACCTCGATCCGCGCCGCGCGCGCCTCCGCTAACTAGATCGATTCGAGCACTGAATATGTCACCTGACGGGTTGCGGGGCGATCTAATCTTGCTAATATGGGCCTTGTTCGCGGTGTCGGTAAACCTAGCTCCAGGGCTATCCCTACTCGGCGTTCCCTTCGGCTGCGACGAAACTACAACAGGTTTACTAACAACAGACTCTAACGTCTGGCTTCTCGACCCTTCGCATAATTTATTGCCCGAGCTAAGTAAAAGCGGGATGTTCCCCTCCCCTATTTCCCGAAAATTGCGGACTAACGACTCGAGCGGTTCGACAGCCATACCACAATAAGAGGTTGCCGAAATACTATCTATGATGGGGGCGGAGCCAAGGATCACATAGCCCAATACGGTTTCCAGTGCGTAAGGCGCGGTATGCGAAGAGTTGCCCCTGACCTTATTGTTTAACAAAAGATAAGGGAAAAGCGATGCTCCAATGAGCATGTCTATGTTTCCAGGAACGGCGTAAGTGTCGTCCGCCAGAGTCAAATTCTTAAATTCAATCATTGCCGAGGTGTCAACCGAAACGGTTGGCAACCGTTCAGTGACCCTATCTACTACTAGTGCATTTATATCAAAGTTAACATTACGATCTATCCGAGAATAAAATTTTAAATTTATATATCCCTGTGTCGCTTTACTAGTGCCTCCGATGCCTTTAATTACCGGACATGAAAGTGACCTATTTATTACTAAGCCTAAGCGCTGACAACATTGTCGCGTTATAAAGCTATTTTGGGCTCCGCTGTCCAGCAGTGCACGGACGCTTTGTTCGTTTCCACGCGAATCCCTAACCAAAATACGTGCCGTACCCAGTAACACGGTTGAAGGAGGTTGTGCTCCCATATTTGCTAATGAGCACAGAGCGACATCACCAGGTCGACCGCTAGAATCGTTGACCTTAGTAGGGGCGAATTCCTTATCCGCTTTACTTGACGCCGCTATGTTGCTATTTTCAAAATGTAATAGCGTGTGATGTTTCCTGGCGCACTTGCTACATACGGAACTCGAATTGCATTTTGCAACTAAATGCTTATCGCTTAAGCAGTTCAAACATAGGTTGTTTGTCTTTACTAATTTATAACGCTCGCTTGGTGAATATTTACGAAAAGTCGCACAATTATATAAATTACCGTGTCTATCTTTACATACTAAACAAGTATGCTGGAGTGATGTTGGCGTAGCGGTTACGTAAGTTAACGACCCTGCTATTTTAGATGGTTGAGTCTGTCTACGGTCGACGCACCTTTTAATCTCCTGTTTAACGTTCGGAGAGCGCTGCATCACCTTTATTTGATCTCGCACGAACGATGCTAATGAATGAAAGGAAGGCATCTCCGAGCTACGATGCTCCATTTCAAACGCACGCACGGTGTCGGGGTCCAACTTCTTCAGTGCAATATGGAGAAACACCACGTCCATAAGATCATTAAATTTCAAATTCTTAAGTGCAGCCACCGATGCCACAAATTTATCTAGAAATTGCTCTAAGCCGTTGATGTTCGCGGATGATATAGATTTAAGATCGAATATCTGGTTCAAATATTCGGAAGCTAACATTCTCCTATCTTCATATTTTGATCCTAAGGTTTTACACAAACGCAGATCTGACCGTGTGTGTAAGACTAAGATTCATAGAACATCACATGCCAAAAAACACTATTTTATCATAAGCTCAATATTATATAATAAAGTAAATAAGAAAATCAACATTTATCCGCTTAATAAGTTTGAATGCAAAAATAAACTAACAAATTGGCTACAATGTCTCACGTATGAAGAAACTGAAAACCTCCTAGTTTGACTGTTGCTAACATACTCACGCGCTCACACACATACACACATCAATACACACACACACACACACACACACACACACACAAACACACACACACACACACACTCACACACACACACACACAAACACACACATTTCGTTTGGTTTTAATTTTTATTTTATTTTCCTCCTTTTATATTGTTTCGTTTTTATGTTAACAAGTTTATTATTTTTTCATTTATTACTTTCTTTTTACTTTTTGTTAACTCATACTTGTCCTGCCGACATTGATTTTGTGAAGAGCGCTGATTTCTATGATACAGGCCCTGCCTAGTTTAGAAATCAGAGGTTCTAATATAATTTAAGATGTAATATTTAGACAGTATGTTAATATATATTTTATGTAAACTCATTGTTATGCAGCAATAAACATTTATTATTATTATTATTATTATTATTATTATTATTCATATTTAGTTTTAAGCGTTTCGAATATTAATAAGTAATTGTTTGCTGTAGGTGTAAAACCAGAGCAGATCGACTGTGCCCTGCCACTAAGTTTACTGATTAAGTAATATAATTTTTCGGCGTCCGATAACGATGGGTTATTGTGTATATTGTTTTGAAAACTACTGAAGAAGAAGGGCCACGTCTTAATATCACCATTAAATACCGGAATATCTATTGGCGGCAACCTAATCGAGTCGCTTGGACGTACCTGTTTTTCCGGCTTTGCTTCGTTTTGAGATAGGGATCTCGCAATTCTTTTCACGCGACACAACATATCTTCGAATGCCAGCAGCGGTTGGTAGTTCACTATGTATTTCGGGTCGATTTGTAATTCCAAATGATTAATTTGGTCTAATATTTTTTCGTAATCTATTCGTAAAGAATCTATCGTTTCGATTTCGGTCAAAAAAGTTTCCCGCACTGCTTCTATATGGATGTTCTTTATATAATCACTTATATTCTGCATACGCGAAAAGAGTATGTCCCTCTTAGCATAAAGCGTTTTAATTTTGATTTCACTTCCACTAACTGCCATTTTAAACTATTATAATAAAGTTATATCAATCACAATTAATCTCACAACGCACAAACAATAAAGGATGGACACTCGGTATGCCGTATTACGTAATTAAATCGAACACCTGCGCAGCGAGTCGAGGTGACGCGTCATTTGCTAGACTCAATAATTTTATCAAGATTGTGGGTAAGCGTATCAAACGGTTCCTATTACACTGTTTCAATTATTTAATAGGCTTTAAATTTAATCAAATACGAGCGCTATAAAACGAATAATTCTGTTTGCGAGTACCTAATCAAAATTTAAATTTAAACGAACACTATTTAAGTCTATTCTATAAATTGGAGTGCATTATCTAATTAATTAATTCAACAATTCGACCAAAATCCTGCTCGAAGTGACCATAAAATGGTGGAGCCACGTGTTTAAGGCTGCCGAAGTCTAGTTCCCCGGTCGAACCTTAAACCTATTACGCGAGATATTAACTAAAGCGGACTGTATATGGGGTTGCTTCTACGCTTACGTAAAGGCGACTACTATAGCATGCGGTATAATGCACTCGCTCTTCCCTAAAACTAAACTATTATTGTGCCAAATCGCTGAAAAGGAATCCTGCCTTATTAGGAGAACAAAAAAATTGGAGCGGGTTAAAACTATGTAAGGCAGGAGCTAAATTAAGGAATGTTGACTCACCGGGGTTTCTTCTATCCTGTTGAGCACTATAGCTGCAACTTCTGGAACTTCTTCTGGAACACTCCGGAGAGAGGCGGTGCGCGACTATATCTCACACGAGGTGAGGCGGTTCTCCTGGAGCTCGACTGCTTCCAGGCTAAAGCGGTTTCTACTAGGGGTTGTGGTTTCAACGACGACTGCGGTGGAAAGAGCTGTTGTTCCAATGACTGGCGCGATAGGAAAAAGGCCGCGCAACGGTCGCGCGTGCCTTATATGTCCTCGGCCCCGATGATTACGTGACATTCTAGAATCATCTTCTTGCCCCTCCCACCCCACCACCCCGATGTGTCGATGGAGGATCGAGGAGGGTATGAATGATATCGTTTTGTCGGAAAGGAACAAGCGGCTTGGCACCTCTACCGTCAAATATAATAATCCAATGGTTTTTTCCGCGCAACCAGTGTATATATTTGATCTTGAATAAATTAAATTAGAAGATTTATTATAATTATATTATGTAATTTCGAACATAGTAGCATTATTTATATAGCTTAGACTTTCTCAGCACCTAAACAGTGCACTAAAGGATAAGGTGAATTCTCAATGTGGAAAGGATTTGCTATTACTATCAAATTTGACAAATGGGCTATCACAGTATCAGATGTCTAGCTTATTTACTTATTAAGTTATTATTATTACCTTCGCTTATAATTATTCAAAGAAAACCCATAAAGCTGACATTACAAGTTCAATTTTGGTTCAATAGTGTTTTCAATTTAATTGCTTCAATGTTATTGATACGTCTAATTATATTTCAATGCGATTGCGCAATCTCATTGAAATTTAAGATTCGCCGAACCCTTTCAATGGAATTGTGGTAATAATACGCAACAACAAGGCGTACGCACGCGCACCTATTTCGCCTACGCACCTGGGTGTTTAGAATGGGTTTTAAGTGGCGTGACAGTCAGAGAAGTGTAACCTTTTCAAGAAGTTCATTAAACTGACTTTCCATTCATTCGCAATTGGTTCCCAACAACGCCGAGATATTCTTTTATTTTTTTATTTAACTCATTTATCAATGTGTTGTGAACATTGACTGTCATTTAAATGATACATGTGTATATTGGTAAAGCTGTCTGATGTGCTATTCAATGGAATTGTTTTAATTTGATTGATAACCGTGTAATATCGGCTTAAGTTGACATTTGAAAAAGGATCTTACACCAAGTCTGGTATTTTCAATTTCAAAATGTCCTGGGATCTTTCAATAAAATCACTGAGGAGATTTTCCAGTAGACAACAAGTTGTTGTTGTTGCAGGATACTGACAAATTGGAAAAGTTATGAATTCTTCTTGTGTTTGAGCAGTTTGGCTACAACAGCAGCAACAACATTTTTTGTTTTTATTAAGTTCAAGTCATTGCCTTGAAGTTGGAGTTTCATATCATTAAGCAATTTATAAAGGTCTGTTAGGTATGCAATATCATTCTTTTATGAGATGAGGTTGTCGCGCAATTCTGTGTCTTTGTTTTCCAAGAACTCTACAACAGAATCAAACAGATTTTAAAATCGAATCAGACAATTGCCTTTTGATAAACACCCTTCTGTATGAAAGATAATCTGTCATTTAAAGAGTTGTTTTGGATTTTATTGACTGCTCTGATGACAAATTGCAATGATTGCAACAGTCATTCACCTAAATTTATAGCAACCAAATGTTGTCGATGTATAATGCAATTTACAATTTTTTTTAAGTATAAGAATTTTGTTTTTTAAGTATGCTATGAAGCCTGTTTGACACCACGTCATAACTAAAGCACTATTTGTAGCAGCTGATGTAATATTCTTCAACGGAATTCCTCTTTCATCACAAAATTTTTCCAGAGTTTTAAATATGGTTTCTCTTTTTGTGTGTCTATAAATTTCTAGCAAATAATAGTTCTTGACATATTTTTTCATCTTTAATAAACCTCACGTAAATTAGTTGATAATGTGGACTCATCCAACTGAATTGAAAATTGACTAGTCTTCAGATGGTTGCACAAAGTCTTTTTAATGTTTTCAGTCTGTTTATTTTGCAAATTAGTATACCTATATAAATTAAAGAACTCATACTAAATTGTGTTATGTATGGAGTAAGTATGCTTTCATATCTTAGGTAGGAAAAAAAGCAAAAGAAAAAATGAGTGGGATTCCTGGCCATTATGGCATAGAAGAAAATTAATAGGTTGGCTATATATAATATAGGGATAATGAATGAAATGGGTGATAATGAAGGGAGTTGTAGATACTGTTCTTCTTATATGATTAAGTATTCTCAAGATCTAATGTCACAAGCACAAATTGAGTCTAAAAATGTTTGGACTGAGCGGAGAATATCTTCAGATTTCAAGGGATTTTACTATAGTAAAATTAATTTTGATATTTTGATACCATCAAGAACTTGTATTTTTTTAAATTTAGCTCTTATAATTAAAGCTCGTTCCTTTTGTGGATGTGGTCTGGATGAAGATTTCTTTGACCTCCTTTTTTAATTGTCAAAACTACACATCTTTATATTATGATAGCTTTCCTAAACCAATCCCTCAACCAATAAATGATAGTACCCTTTTAACTATCCCTAATTCCATGTATGTCAATACTGTTTCAAAAAATATTCCAATGTATAATATTAACCTCTCAAACCTCAAGTGGTCGAATCATACCAAGGCAATGTTCCGTCAAATTCCACGCGGTCAACCGCGCACACCCACAGCACTTTAAACCATTAAAACTTATATTTAGCGATTACTTTTCTAGGAAGAATTTTGGCATTATAGAATCAAAATGAAATTTTCTATCTTCTAGTGCAATAAAATGTGAGTTAGTCTATGGATATGGTGTTGATTTTTGAATTTTTTTATTATAAAATTGTTATAAAAGTTTTTGTGTGAATATAATTTATCTTTTTAGGTAAATAATATCGAGTAATATATAGAAATATAATAGTGATTTTAATGCTGCCGAAATCCGCTTGGTATGTACCTGGTTTTTGCTATCAAAATACAATAGTCTTTTTGTAATGAAGTATAACCTGACTTTTGTTTAGCCCACAGGATAGAGAACTTTGTATAGATTTTATAATGCCAAACTTCTTCATAGAAAAGTAGTCTCTAAATATAAGTTTTAATGGTTTAAATTGCTGTGGGTGGGTGCTGTCACATGCGACTGCTCGGGATTTTTATGGGGATTGAAGGGTTAAACTGTAATTATTTATTAACTTTAGTTTAACCTAATTCTCCTTCAATCAATGCTCAGGCTACTGATGAAAAATGCAATTCATACCGATCTCTAACATTTTTACATACATAACCACTCACGCCTGTCACCCAGAGGAGTAGGCAGAGACTACAGACTTCCATTTGGCATAATCCTGACACACCTCTCTCGCCTCCTTCACATCCATACATGCTCGTCAATTAAGGGTACTCCTAATTTGGCCTGTTTTTAGTAAATCGCTAATTTGGTCAATAAATTTTCGCCTAGGGCATCCCTTTCCGACTTTAAATCTTTTACTTTAAATTTTCTTTGTCACTCTTTCCTCATTCATACTTTCCACATGACCAAACCATTTTTAATAATGTTCAAATGTTTATATTTAATAATTTAATGATCTTTAACAAAGTTATTTTATGTAGTACATATTGTGATAGTTAATAGCAAAAATACCTTCTGATATTTTATATGGTATTTCATAAAACATATTAAAAATATGCATACCAAGGTGTGAGTGTTTAGTCTTTTCTTCCTTGAAGGTTGTTCTGGACTCAAAGAATCTATTAGTTCTCCAATGTTTGTTTCTGTACTTGTTCCAGTAACTCCAACATCAGATGCTATTCCAAAAAGGTAAACCAGTGTACCATCTATATGAAATGATACTTGACCCGAAGCTATCTAAAATAAAAGAATTATACACTATTATTCCTTTTAAGTAAGATTTAAATTATTTGCTGAAAACCTTGCCTAATAGGGGATCTCTCTTGCTACTGCACTGTAATTAAATAATTTGCATTATTTACTATCAATAAATAGTTTACCTTTTTTCTTTTATTTTGAAGTATATTCCTTACACCAGCTATTGTTGCTTCACATGTTAATGGTAAAACAGTATTTAGACGGACATGAAGAAATTGTTTCCATAATTCATCTGATTCCAAAACTTCATAATTTGTCTCTTCAAACTTATCATGTACTAAGAAATATGCGTTTATATCTTTCTTCTTACTGATTATTATAACAAGGGGGTTATCTGTTATATCTACATCCTAAAATGTGTTTAAATATTATAATATATAAAATACAAATGAATATTTGTGCAAATTTAAGGTAAGCAAAACTTTAAGCATATTTTTGTTTATTACAATGAAAGAAACTTTGCCTGTTAATAAAACTACTTTTTACCTGTAATACTTCTTTTGTCTTGTTTTCTATTGTTAAAGAATCACTAAATTTTATAACACCACAAAGTTCGATCTCAGCAGGTAGATAGAGCAGCAACTGATTATAAGTGTTTTTTCCATTTTCAAATAATTCTAAACTCAATCCCACGACGAGAAGGATACCGTCGTACATAAGACCAAATAAGCATCCCGTCCTTTCGTTTGTGTCTATTTGAGATAACCTCTGCAATAATATGTTTAAACATTACTCGTTCAATTTTGAATTTTTGAGGAATTTTTAGTTATCCGTAGAGTAAATTAAATGATGACGTTAATAGGAAACATGAATTATTCATTGTAATAACATAAACGTATCCAAAAACACACACATGACGGGTATAAACCCAAATTAACAATAAAGAAATCAAATACTTACCTCAATAACATATTTTGTTATTTTGAGTCGTGGTGACATTTTGGATAAATTGGTCGTCACTCCCGTCACAGCTCACTCAGTCCCCTCCACTCGTCACCTCGTCAGCGTATAGTTTCTGTATATACTTATTATACTCTTTGGCGTATAGTCAGTAATCTGTGTCGTCAGCTGTCACTTGTCAGTTTGTCACCGTCAAAATATAGATTACTGCATATATACCGTAGACAGAGAAACCTATAGACTCATGATCGGCGTGGCCTCGAGTGAGAAAGGACGATAACGAATTTTTAGGTTATACAATAATCTTTATTACTTTTAAACACATTTAGATAAAAATTTTAATTGTTCTAAGAACTGAACTGAACAAGATTCACCAATCTTAAGCTCACAAAACACTTTTTTCTCACTTAAACCAACTTGTAAACTCCTTAAATCACTACGCTGTTAAAGTTGTTTAGCAAACTGTAGAGTTTGCGAAACAAAAAAACCGGCACGGAGAAAGGGACAAACAATCACACCGCTCTATCTCATTTCTATGCAAGACGTATGCATAAATCTATCTTTTTCGTGTGCGAATGCGAAAGAGGCGTCAATTTGTCTATAGGTTTCTCTGTCTACGATATATACTGGTGTCAAAGATTGTTATGTTCATGGAGGTTAGAGAAAAGGAGAACGTTCGCTACGTTCTGAAGCATAGCCCGCCTGTCCCTGAAAATTTGTAGAATTTATAGCCACACCAGGGCTCCAAAGTCTTTGCCAGAGATCTGTCTGCCAGTCAGAGCCAACTGTCAAAGCTGCAGACTGAGTGTGGCAGCATCGTTTCCGGGACACCTGAGATTCTGAGTGAGATTGAGAGGTTCTATGGGCAGATGTACACATCATCGTTGGAGCCACACGCAAGTGTGAGTAACGATCCAAGAGCGGGTCTTATCCGACACTATTCCGATGATATCCCGGACGTCAGTCTGAGCGAGATTAGAATGGCTCTCCAGCACCTTAAAAACGGCAAGTCCCCGGGCGAGGATGGAATTACAGCAGAGCTTCTGAAAGCGGGTGGAACACCGGTACTTGAAGTCCTTCAGAGGCTCTTTAATTCCGTCCTCCATGGTGGCACTACTCCGGAGGCGTGGAGCAGAAGTGCGGTGGTCTTGTTCTTCAAGAAAGGTGACAACGCCCTCTTGAAGAACTACAGACCGATAGCACTTCTAAGCCGCGTCTACGTGCTGTTTTCGAGAGTCATTACGAATCGTCTCGCACGCAGACTCGACGACTTCCAGCCTCCCGAACAAGCCGGTTTCCGAAAAGGCTTTAGCACCATAGACCACATACATACCCTTCGGCAAATTGTACAGAAGTCCGAAGAGTACAATCTGCCACTTTGCCTGGCGTATGTGGACTATGAGAAAGCCTTTGATTCCGTCGAAATTTGGGCGTCTCAACAACAGTCTCCTCAGCGGTGCCAAGTTGACTGTCGGTATATCGAAGTACTGAAGTGTTTGTACAGTAGGGCTACGATGGCTATCCGAGTACAAAACCAGAGTACGAAACCTATCCAACTGCTGAGAGGTGTAAGACAGGGTGACGTTATTTCCCCGAAACTCTTCACTGCTGCATTGGAAGATGTTTTCAAGCTACTGGACTGGAAAGGATACGGTATTAACATCAATGGCGAGTACATCACTCACCTTCGATTTGCCGACGATATAATCCTTATGGCAGAATCGCTGGAGGACTTAAGCACTATGCTCAATGACCTCAATAGTGCCTCCCAACGGATAGGTCTTAAGATGAACATGGACAAAACGAAGATCATGTTTAATATCCATGTCACACCTATGCCGGTAGTTGTTGGGAGCACTAAGCTCGAAGTTGTTGACGAGTACGTTTACCTGGGACAAATAGTCTGGTTAGGTAAGTCCAACTTCGACCGAGAGGTGAATCGACGGATTCAACTCGGCTGGGCAGCGTTCGGGAAATTACAACGCATCTTCTCGTCAGGTATACCTCAAAACCTGAAAACTAAGTTGTACAACCAGTGCGTGTTGCCAGTGATGACATATGGAACTGAGACGTGGTCCTTCACTGCTGGCCGTATGAGGACGCTCAAAGTCGCTCAGCGAGCTATGGAGAGGGCTATGCTCGGAGTTTCTCTGCGTGATAAACTTAGAAATGAGGATATCCGCAGTAGAACCAGAGTGACCGACATAGCCCAACGAATTAGTAAGCTGAAATGGCAATGGGCCGGCCATATAGCTCGAAGAACCGACAACCGTTGGGTAAAAAAGGTTCTCGAGCGGCAGCCTCGTACCGGTAGACGAAGTGTGGGGCGACCCCCCACTAGATGGAGTGACGACTAAGTAGGCCATGCAAGAAGTCGATGGATGAAGGTGGCTCAGGACCGTGGTTTGTGGCATACCTTGGGGGAGGCCTATGTTCAGCAGTGGACTTATAAAGGGCTGTAATGATGATGATGATGATGATGATGATAGCCACGCTGCCGTCGGTAAGTAGTGTCTGCGAAGTAATTTTTGACAAAAAGAAACATTAAAAATGGTGAAATATTATAAGAGAATAATAATAAATAAAAATAATTTATATTTTTAATATATATGATATTTAAAATTATAAAAAACATAATTTATAATTTATTTCTTAATAAATAATAATAATTTCACTATTTTCTTTTTTTTTCTTTGAATGATAAAAGCATTTCAAACTGCCCGCTTTTATTGAGCCAACTTATCGATCGCAGCGTCTCACTTATTTTGTTCATATTTCTGGGACACTATTTTCTAGAGCGATCGTTTCTCAAACCTCCATGGTTATGTTCTTAGATTAACTACATACATAGAGACGTATGCATAGAAAGAACTAAATAAATTGAGTTAATATACTTGTCTTGCTTTTTCTAATTTAATTTAAAGTAAGTCAAAAAGTGACAAATATATTTAAAGATGTTACGTATAATTCATGCGTGGAAAAAGGAATGTCAAGTGGTCATCTTTGGTCTCTTTTTCTATTACTATACGCTAATAAATAAAAAATTGACACTACTAAATAAAATAGTTAAATATATAAATAATTAATAATAATTAAGTAATAATTATAAAAAAATAAGATCATATATATTTTTTTCAAGATAATACTGGCTGATTTATTTGACAAATGGAATTTTAATTAGGAAATAATAAGTATTTATTGTGATGTTTGACGTCCGTTGTCTTTAATATTTTCTTAAAATATTATTATAAAAGTATATCTTTAAACAAAATGTATCAATAGAAATGGCTTGTTTTATACTGGGATGCAAATCCCATTCTTCTCGTAAGGAACATGATTCAGAATTCGTAAGCTTCCACCCGTATTTACGTTTTATTATCCTAGAATTAAATTACATTATATAACTAGTGATCAGAATATCGGATGCATATTTACCTAAAGTTCATTTTTAGCTAGGAAATTATGGAAGCGGCTTCTTAAAACATATTTGTTCGCCTGTTCGCTCGACTATGCTCGGAAGACGAATTAAGTCGATTCGCCGGTTGGCTCGCGACATAAAATGGCGGGAAAAGCAAATTTTTTGCTATCTTGAAAATTTTGCTATATTTTCACTTTGAGACAATATTTATGGATAAAACTTACAGGAATTCCTATTGAATGTATAAACTATCGAATAAAACTAATTTTAGTTGCTATAAATTGTAATAAAATTCATAACTTACCCTTTATTTACCATAGTAGTAGTAGATACTTCACTTTTAGTCTAAAATTACTACTAATTTGAATTCTACATCTTTGTTTTTGGAGAAACCTATATGAAAATGTTTGGAAATATGTATATTTTTATGTTTTATGTGTTTCTATTCGTTACTCATATCAAAATATAAAAATAAAAAAAAAACGAAATTAATTTTTATCTGTATGAGAATTCCGAATAATATTTCAAATATATTTTTGTGTGAATTTGAAATAAGTGCAACGTCAAGTTATAAAACTATTTTTAGTTACATTTTACACTAAAAATTTATGAGAATTGTAAAAATAACACATTTTTGACCCGACCGCTAAAATGGGCCTTCCCGATTTCGAAATATATTTGGCACTTACTTTTCAATTTTTATGCCACAAATTATATATCTACGTGTTTGTTTTATTACAAGCAATACAAAAAAGTATAAAACTCACCTTTTTATTCCAAAAACACACAGAAAAACGGAGAAATCACTCAGAAATAACTCACGCACTACCACGCACTACTGTTGTAAAAAGCCATTACGTCAGAATGATTTTTATGTCTATTTTTAGAATCGACATTGACAGATTATGGTACCAAATTAAAGAGTATGCCTTTGTCTATGTCTGTATTATACATTTCAGTATAAATTTGTTATAATTTTTAATGACAAACCTTTTTTGTCGGGTTTGCCTCATAAATTATGAGTGGTACTAATGTGTATCCTTATCGAGCGGGCGGGGGGCGTTGCGTTTGGCACATGTGTACCACTATCGAGCGTACGTATAATCGTTAGATGTGTACTGTGCAAAGTCAAGTGTGTTAGTGACATTGTATAATAAGTGATACCGTGCACATTGTGCAAAATAAAACAGCGTATTGTATATTGGCGATGAGGAAAAATACTGTAAGTAATTACAAATGTTTTTATATAAACTGGAAAAGTTTTATGTAAGGATTTGATGTATCCTCTTTTAAAAAATAGGTTAGAATGCGGACCCTAAAGTTGGGGACAACTAGCAATAGCAGTTTTATTGTTTATGCGGTGATTTATCTTTGTTAAAATCAAATGGACACCCCAATGAGATGGTCCAGGAGCATGGACACTTATTGGTGATGGTCCAAGATTTAAAAAAGCAAAGGTCCAGTCTTGGACATGCTTTAGGTCCCAGAAAACGGTTTAAATTATTAAAGGCTGAGTCGTCGTGATTTATCTTTGTTAAAATCAAATGGACACCCCAATGAGATGGTCCAGGAGCATGGACACTTATTGGTGATGGTCCAAGATTTACTAAAGCGAAGGTCCAGTTATGGATATTCTTTAAATCCCAGAAAACGGTTTAAATTATTAAAGGCTGAGTCGTCGTGATTTATCTTTGTTAAAATCAAATGGACACCCCAATGAGATGGTCCAGGAGCATGGACACTTATTGGTGATGGTCCAAGATTTACTAAAGCAAAGGTCCAGTCATGGACATGCTTTAGGTCCCAGAAAATTGTTTAAATTATTAAAGGCTGAGTTGTCGTGATTTATCTTTGTTAAAATCAAATGGACACCCCAATGAGATGGTCCAGGAACATGGACACTTATTGGTGACGGTCCAAGTTTTACTAAAGCGAAGGTCCAGTCATGGACATGCTTTAGGTCCCAGAAAATGGTTTAAATTATCAAAGGCTGAGATGTCGTGAGAATGTAATTGCGTGACGGTCTAATAATATATACACGTAATTAAAAGATATATTGGTCACTGTTTTAGTTGTCATGCTACGTGCATTCGAAATGTGCCGCGTTTTATTAAAAAAGGTAACAAAAATATTAGTTATTATCTGCTTATATATGCTTATATTATAACGGGACACTTTCGGAAGTATTGTTTGACAGGAAGGCCACCTAAAAGACAATTTTCAAGTTCAAAAGACCCTACCGAGACCAAAAAATCAAGGAGGGAGGAAAAGGAAGAAATCGAATTATGTTTTTCATATAGATGACGACACTAATATTAATTGTTGGGTAGGTGGTGTCAAGACGTCATTATTCATGGATTCTGGATGTAAATGTAATTTGTTAACCGATGTCACATGGATAAAACTAAAGAGGGATAAAATAAATGTTTTTGACATGGATAGATCACCGGATAAAACATTTTACGCCTATGGTAGAATTAAGACACTAACTATTTTAGTATTGTTAAAAACTCATGTCCAAGTCAATGATAAAATTGAGGTTGCTGTTTTCTATGTGATAAAAAATGGCACTAAAGACATCTTGGGGAAAGTAGCTTCCTTAGCATTGGGCGTTCTGCGATTAGGTGTTAGTGTAAACGCCGTTGAGTCCACGTCACATAAAAATATAGCAGCATTTCCAATACATTCCATTTAAAGATGTTGTTGTCGAGATACCTATTGTTACGCGCTCAAGTCGACGATATACTAGCGCCATCTAGTGTCAGGAACGAGAGCGAGTAGAGCGTTGCAGAAAATGACATCACAGATCTCTCAACCGACAGCGCCATCCGAAGAACTAAGTTTCTGGAAAGTCTATACTCGCACACTCGTCCCTTTGCGCGCATTTACCTGAATATTCGGGATGTTTCTTTGCTAATTTAAATAAATAGGCGCTGCAAGATGCGATCGGGGCAGAGTTGAACTCGGCGACACAAGCGAAGCTTCGGAGCGGAATTAAGTGAATTAGTGTGTTTAATTATTAGTGTTTTTAACTTTAATTTGTATAAAATAAATTAAAGTGTTAATTTAGGTAATTCTATCGGCAATTTTTATTGTCACGAACCTCAAGCTCGTAACAATTGGTGTCAGAAGTAGGATAAAATCATGCCGATTTTACCTAAGGAGGAAACGGAGGGTGTCCGTACCCGAAGTCAACGCCAGCAGGAGACGGACCAACGAAGATTTGGTGGTGCAACGCCGCAGACGTCGGAGGGCCAGCCAGCGGCTGCAGGCCCGTCGGTAGCTCCTACATCTGCAGCACCTGACTTAGGTACTCTGATGGTGATGCTGCAGGAACAGGCCCGCCGATTGGAAGAGCAGCTGCGGGGCGGACAAGAGGAGCAGGCCCGCTGACAGGAGGAACAGGCCCGTCGGTCGGAAGAGCAGATGCTCCTCATTAAGGACCTTCATGCTACCTTTGGGAAAGAGATAAAGGAGGTGAAGGATAGGGTTGCTCAACATGACAACCGCCTGTCGGAAGCTGAAACCCAAATCAAGGAAGCTAAAACCCAAATCGACCAAGTGAACAATCGGGTTGATTACGTGGTGGCTGACGTGAAGAAAACGCTGGACGACCTCAAACTGGGTGATGGAACAACAGCTCCCGTAGTAGTTACAACACCTTCGCTACGTGGATTCAAAGTGCTGCCGTTCGACGGTACCTCTTCCTGGTCAGCCTACAAGATCCAGTTCGAGACTGTTATGAAGGCGAACGGCTGGAATAAAAGCCAGGCCATGACTGCTCTCACACTAGGCCTGCGCGACCAGGCCTTAACAGTTCTGGAAGCTCTCAGTGAGGAAGTGACTTATGAGCAACTCCTTGAGGCATTGGAGGCGAGATATGGCGACGCTCACCTGGAACACGTCTTTCGTGCGCAGCTTAAAGATCGCGTGCAGCGCATCAACGAAACCCTGCAGCAATGGGATCTAGAGGTGGAGAAGCTGGTGCGAAAAGTATACCGGTCTGTACCTGCGCTCATTGAAGGGAACCTGGTGCAGACATTCATCAACGGCATCCGTGACCTGGAAGTCAGAGCTGCTGTGAGGCTCGGGCACCACGAGACGCTTAAGAACGCCTTGGCCCATGCACTGGAGGTGGAAGCCGTGCGGCAGGATCATCGTTCCCATCGCGTCAGGGAGGTTGCAGCAGCTACAGTTCGCGACTGCAACAAAGGATACAGCCCAAGGTACTATGGCTGTGGGGAAAAGGGCCATCTTCGATCCAGCTGCCCTAAGCGAAGCGCAGAAAGGGAAAGTGAACGATATCAGGAGGGTAGTGAAGCTAACGGCACTGCCTGGCGGCGACAGGATCATCGTTCACCTCACGCTAGGGAGGTTGCAGCAGTTACGGTTCGCGACCACAATAAAGGATACAGCCCTAGGTGCTATGGCTGTGGGGAAAGGGGCCATCTTCGGTCCAGCTGCCCTAAGCACACCCTAGGAAGGGAAGGTGAACGGTCTCAGAAAGGAAGTGCGGCTAACAGCACCGCCCAGCAGCAGCAGGAATACGACTTTACTATCAGACACTGCAGCGGGAAATCTCACGGCAACACAGATGCATTGTCAAGAAGACCTTGTCCTGAAGATGGCAACCATTGTAGTAGGCAAGGTAAGGAAGTGGTATCCGTGAGGATGCTCAGAACAGACCACCTCAGCAACGGGTGGAAGGACAGCCTACGACATGCACAGCAGGAAGATCCGGACGTCAAGCCGATTCTGGGATGGATGAAGGCCCGTGCTACCAAGCCTAAGTGGAGGGACGTCTCAGCGATGAGTTCAACCACGAAAAGCTATTGGGCCCAATGGGACAGCTTGCTGCTTCAGGATGGAGTCCTGTGCCGTAAATGGGACAATGGTCGAGGAGACAGCTGTCGTCTGCAAATGGTTGTCCCTAGCGCTAAAGTGTCGAATGTTCTACAGCTGTGCCATAATGGTCGTTCAGGAGTCCATCTGGGAGTTAAACGAACTCTACTGAAGGTCCTAGAACAGTTTTACTGGGTCCATTATAGTGACGATGTCGAGGATTGGTGTCGTACATGTACAAGTTGTGCGGCCGTGCGGGGACCTCAGACACGTAGTAGAGGAGCACCGAAATTGTACAATGTTGGTGCACCACGGGATAGGACAGCCCTTGACATTGCGGAGCCGTTACAGAAAGGCGCAAGAGGGACTCCTAAGATCGTCCATGTGGATCGCTTGGCGCGTTATTATGGGGCCGATAATGCTCGGGACGAGCATATCTTAGGAGGGGGCAGTGTTACGCGCTCAAGTCGACGATATACTAGCGCCATCTAGTGTCAGGAACGAGAGCGAGTAGAGCGTTGCAGAAAATGACATCACAGATCTCTCAACCGACAGCGCCATCCAAAATCCAAACTAAACTTTCCGATAATACTCGTTTTTACGGAATTTATCGCGTATATTTAACTTTTTAATACCCGACGTTTCGAGAGCTTTACAGCACCCATGGTCACGGGAAGGACTGAGATGTTTAACGTCCAGATGTCATAGTTAACCGCGGTTACCATAGATTAAAATTTAACTTTTGTTCCGATCTACACAGTATGAACTTATGGTATCATGAAGCCTTGCAGTTGTATGCTTGGGTTGGGATTTAATTTTATTTATTATAGGATCCCAAGCAGATGGTAGCACCCAGCCATCTTCTCTATTGAAATTAGGGTGTTTTTTGATTTCAATAGCCTCGCGAATCATCCTTGGAAGGAATCGGTGTTCTTTAGCGAGGATTTGTGGTCTATCAAATCTGATGTAGTGACGGGGGCGATCCTGTACATGTTCACAGACTGCAGACTTCCCGGAGCGTCGATTCTTCACATCAGCTATATGTTCTTTGACGCGGGTTTTAATTGATCTTTTAGTTTGTCCTATGTAGGAGAGACCACATTCACAATCAAGCTTGTACACTCCTGCATCTTGCAGAGGGACGTTACACTTGACTGATGGTAAAAACTGACCAATCTTCTTCGGCGGCTTGAAGTATGTTTTGATGGAAGCGCGCTTCAAGATGTAGCCAATCTTGTCAGTGACTCCTCTAACATATGGCAGTACAGCAGGTACACGCTCGACTGTGGCCGGCTTCACTCGTTCTCTGTGACGTAGGCGCGGGACCCGAAGCTTGTTGTCATGCAAAACTTGCTTGACGTGTTGGAGCTCGGCAGCCAGGTGTTTACTGTCACAGATCCCTCGTGCTCTCTGAAACAAAGATTTACCCACGGTAGCTAACTGTGAAGGATGGTGGTGAGAATCACCATTTAAATATCTATCTGTATGGGTCTTTTTTCTATACACAGTATGGCTCAAGGTGTTATCAGGATTCCGAATTACTAACACATCTAGAAAAGCTAAGGAATTGTTTGCCTCTAACTCCATTGTGAACTGAATTTTAGAATTTATAGAGTTAAGATGGTCTAAAAATGCAGTTACTTTATCTAAAGGTAGAAGACGACACTTTCACAATTCTACCTTTAGATAAAGTAACTGCATTTTTAGACCATCTTAACTCTATAAATTCTAAAATTCAGTTCACAATGGAGTTAGAGGCAAACAATTCCTTAGCTTTTCTAGATGTGTTAGTAATTCGGAATCCTGATAACACCTTGAGCCATACTGTGTATAGAAAAAAGACCCATACAGATAGATATTTAAATGGTGATTCTCACCACCATCCTTCACAGTTAGCTACCGTGGGTAAATCTTTGTTTCAGAGAGCACGAGGGATCTGTGACAGTAAACACCTGGCTGCCGAGCTCCAACACGTCAAGCAAGTTTTGCATGACAACAAGCTTCGGGTCCCGCGCCTACGTCACAGAGAACGAGTGAAGCCGGCCACAGTCGAGCGTGTACCTGCTGTACTGCCATATGTTAGAGGAGTCACTGACAAGATTGGCTACATCTTGAAGCGCGCTTCCATCAAAACATACTTCAAGCCGCCGAAGAAGATTGGTCAGTTTTTACCATCAGTCAAGTGTAACGTCCCTCTGCAAGATGCAGGAGTGTACAAGCTTGATTGTGAATGTGGTCTCTCCTACATAGGACAAACTAAAAGATCAATTAAAACCCGCGTCAAAGAACATATAGCTGATGTGAAGAATCGACGCTCCGGGAAGTCTGCAGTCTGTGAACATGTACAGGATCGCCCCCGTCACTACATCAGATTTGATAGACCACAAATCCTCGCTAAAGAACACCGATTCCTTCCAAGGATGATTCGCGAGGCTATTGAAATCAAAAAACACCCTAATTTCAATAGAGAAGATGGCTGGGTGCTACCATCTGCTTGGGATCCTATAATAAATAAAATTAAATCCCAACCCAAGCATACAACTGCAAGGCTTCATGATACCATAAGTTCATACTGTGTAGATCGGAACAAAAGTTAAATTTTAATCTATGGTAACCGCGGTTAACTATGACATCTGGACGTTAAACATCTCAGTCCTTCCCGTGACCATGGGTGCTGTAAAGCTCTCGAAACGTCGGGTATTAAAAAGTTAAATATACGCGATAAATTACGTAAAAACGAGTATTATTTCAATGTGTAGTGTTCGCGTAAATATAAGAAATCATTATAAGCTTTCCGAACTAAGTTTCTGGAAAGTCTATACTCGCACACTCGTCCCTTTGCGCGCATTTACCTGAATATTCGGGATGTTTCTTTGCTAATTTAAATAAATAGGCGCTGCAAGATGCGATCGGAGCAGAGTTGAACTCGTCAACACAAGCGAAGCTTCGGAGCGGAATTAAGTGAATTAGTGTGTTTAATTATTAGTGTTTTTAACTTTAATTTGTATAAAATAAATTAAAGTGTTAATTTAGGTAATTCTATCGGCAATTTTTATTGTCACGAACCTCAAGCTCGTAACACTATTGATGAGAAAATAACGCCAGTAAGTCGGCCTTACAGGAGAATACCTATACCCCTAGAAATAAAAGTTAATAAAAAAATTCAAGAATTATTAGAGCTTGATATTATCGAAGAAGTATCTAATCAAAATGGGTTTCACCTAATATGCGAAGAGCTAACGCAGAAGAGATAACGTTTGTGTGAAACAAAGATTACGGACAAAAGTATGGTGGCCTAAAATTGACAAAGATGCAGAAACAATCGTAAGAAACTGTAAAAGTTGCAAATTAGTATCTGCACCAAATCCACCTAATCCAATGAAGCGTCGTGAACTACCAATCGAACCATGGATTTAATGGGACCTTTAACCTCTGGAGATTTCCTGTTAGTTATTGTTGATTATTACAGTCGTTATAAGTAAGTAAAAGTGACAAAAAGTGTAACTTCACATGATATTAACATAGTTCATAAAAGATAGCTTGATCTCTGCGAACCTACCGACCTAATTAGTGCATGCCCATAAAGTATGACATTGACAGATACTGTCTGTACTACTAAGAAATTCAGGACTTCATAATCGTGATTTTTACTGACAGCTGTCGCAGAGATCAAACTATCTTTTATGAACTATAGGTTATTAAAAGATATATTCTCACGGCTTGGTTATCCAGTTACCATCACCGAAGATAATGGCAGGCAATTTGTTATTCAGGAGTTTAAAAATTACCTGCAGGAATGTGGTATAACTCTTCACAACACAATACCATATTGGCCCCAACAGTATGGAGAGGTGGAATGACAAAACCGAAGTATCCTAAAACGTTTAAAAAACAGTCGGATTAAAAGAAAAAATGGAAAGAAGGTTCATTTTACTATCTGATGATGTACAATAGCACACCCCACTCAGTAACTGGTAAAACTCTATCCAAACTATTCTACAAACGAAAATTTCGGGATAAAATTCCATCATAGATATTGAAAATAAGCAAGTAGATTCAGAAGTTAGAGACAGAGACGCGTTGCAAAAAGAAGCAGGAAAAACTTACAGTGACCGCAAGCGAAAGGCAAAAGGCCACAACATAAATGAAGGCGATAAGGTAGTTGTAAAAAATTTCGCCAAAGAAAATAAGCTTACACCTAGCTTTTCTCCAGCCATACATACTGTTGTAAAAACTACTAACAACACTGGAGACGTAGTAATTGGCAATAATGATACAAATGAACAGTATCGACGAAATGCAGTTCACTTAAAGAAATTGAAGGAGAGTGGAGAGTAGTTAATGATGAACAAGAAGAAAGTTTACCTAATTTGAGTCAAGAAGTAATAGAGAATAACACTGATAAAATTATAATGATTATTCAAGACTAATTTAAACAACTTTTGTAACAGAGAAATCAACATGGAGCATGCATGGAAACAGAAATAATAAATATTAAGAAAAAGGAAGAGATGCAGTGTATAGACAATCGTCAAATGAGCCATCGCTAATAGTGTATAAATGCCCCCCGCTACTAGTGTATAAATACCCCCCGCTTTGGGAACATCGGGCAGTTTAATTGTAACCGGCGAGCAGACGGCATCTCTGTTAATACGTACGAGGGCGGCACTGAAAATTTCGGGAATCAAGGAAGTGACACAACATTACTATTTAAAAATGTATTTATTGCTTTTCGAAGTATTCTCCGCGAAATTTGACACATTTTCGAATACGATGGAACCAATCATTAAAGCAACCATTCCATTCAGAAGTTGGGGTCCCCAAAATGGCCGTTTTGTAGGCGTCCACAGCTTTTTCAGGTGATGAAAATCTCTGTCCACGCAATTTATTCGTTATTTTAGAGAAAGTATAGAAATCATTAGGGCTTAGGTCGGGGCTGTACGGCGGATGATCTAATAATTCTATATTTTCTTGCTCTAAAAACTCTTTTGTTCTGTGTGCGGTGTGAGTACTCGCATTGTCGTGATGGAGGATGATGCGGCGGTTGCAGTTCTCTTTACGGAGTTCAGAAACGACCTGTAGCAAACAAATGCTAGCATACCATTCTGCATTAACCGTTCGTTGTCCCTCAAGAGGAATAGTCGTAACATGGCCGGTTTTGGAGACAAACGTGGACACCATTTTTTCGCAACACTCCGTGAACGAACAATTTTTGTTGGCTTTAACTCATTTTCGAACACCTAAACTCGTGACTGGCTTTTTGTTTCGGGTTCGTACGCGTATATCCAGGATCTTCACCTGATACGATGTTTTATACAGCATTTGAGGATCCTGCGTGGAATCTTTCGAGAGTTCTGACGCACCAAATAACGTGCGAATGCGGTATCCATCAGGAAAACAACTTTTTTACACGTAATTGTTCGTGCAAGATTATTTGTATTTGACTCATGCCAATGTCTAAAGTTGCCTGAATTTTGCGGTATGTCCCATGTTGATTTTCCTCAATCAGCTTACGCACAGCATCAACGTTTCCTTGGGTGACTGCAGTTTTTGGACGACCTTGACGGGGATCATCACTGAGCTTGATACGTCCACGTTGAAATTCAGCAAACCAGCGATAAATTGTGGTTTTGGATGGAGCTTCATCACCAAATGCAGAAATTAGCCGGTCAACACACTGTTTTTGTGTTAAACCACTTCGAAAGTCATAATAAATCATCGCTCTTGAATTTTCTCGAGTCAATTCCATTTTCTCCACTAAACAAGTTTGACAAAACCTTGTGACAAGACCGAGAATCTATTTTTAAATAAATTAATGGTATTCGATTTTTAAAGCCAAGGAGTTTTCAATTAAAAAGATTTTAATATGACAGGAACAGTGGAAATATTCCATTCCCGATACTTTTAGTGTAGCCTAGGTATAACCGTTAGATGTGTACTGTGCAAAGTGAAGTGTGTTAGTGACATTGTGTTATAAGTGATACCGTGCACATTGTGCAAAATAAAGCACCGTATTGTATAACCTACATCCAATTTGATTCAACAGTAAAAAAAAACGAAATCTGTCGATTTCAAATTCCTAAGTTTTTTTTCGATACAAAAGTGCATTCCATAATAGCCAACACCTACACTTTAGGTAAATATGCATCCTGTTCGCGCCACTTTGCACTATCGCTTAACGCTTATAAGGGATTCGTTAATTATTATCCAATAAGATTACTGCAAAGCCCATTTCCGGTTTCCTATCTACCGCTTTATGCCCAGCATGTGCATTCGTGTGTTAACGGGCACACACAAGTTGAGAAGACACGCAATCAACCGCACCGCTTATATCTCGCATCATCGCTCCCGCCCTTGTGTAATTTAGATATTGAATTATACAAGCATATAGTAAAAAGTATAGACATTTGCAATAACGCTATATTTCGTGATTATCTGTGAAGTTGATAAGTGTGAAGACAGCCGGCAGCCATCGAGACACGAGGCAGATCAGCGGAATTCCAGGTGGGTGCACATGCATTCCTTCACGTCCTTCCTATATCCCGAATTTAGGGCATTTGCAGTATCACGAATAAATTAAAAATTCCATTCACCGCTCGCACCGCGCTCATATACAGTCCACTATTCTATTTAAATTAATAGCCGCACCGCATAACATTATTTAATACATTTGAACCAGCAGTTTGGTGGTTGAAGGCCAAACGCCAAATCCACCATATATTTTTTGGTCACTTCGGCCGGGATTAAATTAACCTTTAGGCCCGGAGAAGTAAATTCATTTTTTTATATATTACAAAAAATTATATACGTATATATTATTAAATCATAATAAATTGTAGTTCTAATTATACTAACTACAATATTTATTTGTCCCGCATCGCTTATTACACGTATTATAATACCTTTGTAACGCATACCACACCGCTTCATTATTCCATTAATGATATTTTTCTTGTTGATTAACCGCCATCTTTCTAGTAACGCGAGATTGCTTCGTTCCCCAGTTAACTAATTCTACCGTCACTTATCGCAATAATTTTAGTCCGCATTTGTTTGTTGAAAATGACAAAGAATCTAAACTGATTTCGGATGAAGAAGTTAGTTTAAAAATTATTATCGCTAAACGTAATTATATTCACGAACGATTACAAAAAATTTACGAGACCTCAAAGGGCGCATTTAATTACTTGGACGAGCAGAATTTATTTCTTAGCATCGCTTTGAATATAGAACAATTACGTAGTGAGACCTATAATACTAAACATTTAAAATTAAACCCTAATGCAGACGTTGACTACGAGGCTTGGAACTCATTTGAAGATTTATATAGTCGTATTAAGTCCAAATTACGAAAATATCCACATCGCCTTCCACTGTTACGTTAGAAAATAGATTTCCTACTAAATTAAAAACTTCACTTCCGCCAATTGAATTAATGTCATTTAACGGAGACATACGCCAGTGGTTCATGTTTTATCAACAATTTAAGACATTAATTCACGACAATTTACAATTAACTGATGCCGAACGTGTTTATTATTTGGTTAACAAATTGAGTGACAGGGCGTTATCAGTTTGTGCCGGGTTAGCCCCTACCGCAGAAAATTATTCCATTATTTGGAATGCGCTTTTAGGAAGATATAATGACGAACGCACACTCGCATCTACGTATATTAACTAACTATTGGATTTAACACAGGTGAACGCAAACACAACAGGAGGTTATCATAAATTTATGGACAAATTTGATGCTTCAATTAATGCTCTAAAGCAATTAAAAATTGAGGACTTAGCTGATTTTTTGTTTTTAAATATTGCACTTAGAAAATTAGATCATGACACTGTTAAGTCATTTGAAATGTCTTGTCGCACAATTAGCATACCAAACTACGCCTCTTTAGTACAATTTTTATACGAACAGAATAGGGCTATATGCCATACATTTAATAATTCGCATACTTTATCTACATCCAATAATAATCGAAACAAATCACTTTCAAATAAATTTAGTAAAACATTTATTAATACAGATCCTTCGCATTCATGTATCTTTTGTAAATCAAATGATCATGAACACTTGTATGTTTGTCCACGCTTTTTAAAATTAAATACACAACAACGTTACGATATTATTAAACAAAACAATTGTTGTATTAATTGTTTAAGTAATAAACACTCGACTTATTTTTGTAAATCGAAGCGTAAGTGTATATACTGCGCGCGGCGCCACCATTCTTTAATTCATTCTGACCCGCATCAGAATGGTTCTAAGACTGCTTTTCGTAGTAGCAATACGTTACACTCAGAGGTTGTGCAGACGCGTAACGCTAATGCATGCAGCGCGCATTCGATTAATTACCGCGCAGTTAACGATAATAAGGTAAATTCTTCTGTCGCTCACAATTCGAATACGGAGGAAAATGAAAAAACACTTACCTCTTCATGTAATATTTCTCGCGATTATAGTACTCTCCCGCGCTATACTACTTTATTGGGGACTGCAAAAATAAAGGTCGTAGATAAATACGACAATGAACATTTTATTCGGTGTTTAGTTGACCCCGGATCCCAAAGCGACTATATTACGAAGGATTGTTGTAAACGCTTATTTCTTTCCGTTTCGAATAAAAATCGTTTTACCGAAGTACACGGGATCGGTGGTGTGTCCCAAAAGATTTTAGGTGTCACTTCACTGCAGTTTACGTCTCGTTTTAATGATAACAAATTTTATCATATTGAACCATTAGTTGTTCCGATCATCACGGGTCAGTTGCCAGATTCGATAGTAGATGTTTCAAAAATTCGCTATTTAGATAAAATACGCTTAGTAGATGATCAGTTTTATCAACCTGGGTCTATAGATATTTTATTGGGGGTTAATACCTACATAAAACTTTTGTCACCTGAAAACTTAATTCATTCGCAATGGCCTAGTGCCATAGAAACATCACTCGGATATATTATTATGGGTGATGCTGAAGTCGCTATATCACATCATTCCCCGCGTTCATTTGTTTCCTGTTCTTACGATACAAATTTAAATCAAAATTGTCTTAATGATATAATGGAAAAATTTTGGAAAATTGAAGAAATTCCGCAAAAAATATATTTGAGCCGTGATGAGCAGGAATGTGAAGACGAATGACGAGACGAAGTAATGTTGTTATACGGGAATACATTAATAAGGGTATTTTATCCGCTGTTTCTGATAATGATTGTATACAGCCTTCTTTTTATTTGCCGCATCACCCTGTCGTACGGAATGATAAAAGTACAACGAAGTTGCGCATTGTTTTAGACGCTAGTGCTAAGTCGGATAACGATATTTCTTTGAATGACATTTTGCACACCGGGTAAAATTTACAAACAGACATTTTTAATATTTTATTAAACGTTAGAGTTTATCGCATCGCTTTCTTTGCAGATGTTAGGCAAATGTACTTGTGTATCGAAGTCCAAAAATCCCATCGCGCTTTTCAACGCATTTTATATCGGTTTTCTACAGAAGAAACTATACGAACATATGAATTTAATCGCGTCACATTCGGATTACGCTCTTCCCCTTTCCTCGCACTTCGCACTTTACGCCAGTTAGCCGCTGACGAAAGGGAGTCCTATCCCCTTGCTGCTTCTGTAGTGGAGAGGGATATTTATATGGATGACCTCGTTTCCTCCGCGCCTTGCGTCAACAACGCAGTCAACACCGCCACTCAACTTATCCAAATGTTTCGCCGAGGTGGAATCAATTTGCTTAAGTGGACAAGTAACTGCAAGGAGCTTTTACAACATATACCAGCATCACATCGTCAACAAGACTCGGTATCATTTGATGATAATGACATTTTAAAAATTTTAGGCCTTCGTTGGTATCCCGCTACCGATAAGTTTTCCTTTCTTGTTTCGCCGCCACCGGTCACTTGTACCAAACGCGCTATCCTCTCCGCAACTGCTCGCTTGTACGACGTTTTAGGACTTGTCGGTCCAGTAATACTTTACGCCAAATTATTAATTAAAGCCTTGTGGGTTCTTAACATGGAAGAAAACCCATTTATCTCGTTAAGCTTAAAATTTTCTAATTGGAATAAGTATTTACGATCCGTTGTTTACGTTTTAAGGTTTTTAAACAAATTACCGCGCATAAATAAAATTATAACCGCATCCGACATAGAGATTTCTGAAATCACAGTTATTAAAATTGTGCAAGGCATCGCTTTCGCCGAAGATATAAAAAATATTAAAAAAGGACAACTATGTTCATCAACATTACGAAGGTTATCGCCATTTATCACGGACGATGTACTTCGAGTAGGTGGTCGGTTAGATTATTCGTCTTTATCGGATTCCCAAAAGCATCCAATATTGCTACCAAAAAAGGGGCATATTGTTGATCTTATAATTGATTATTATCACTATAAACATTTCCACGCTGGTCCTCAGTATTTATTTGCTGCATTACGGGAGAAATATTGAATATTATCAGCTCGCCGTGTACCCTATTTACCCCATGATGTCTGCCTTGCCTGCTTGCCGCCTAGAGCAGTGTAATGCGTTTACACACACAGGTGTGGATTTTTCGGGCCCACTTTATATCACATTGACACGTAAACGTGGTATACGAAGCCAGAAGGCTTATTTATGTTTATTTATATGCCTCGTTACTAAGGCAGTGCATTTAGAATTAGCGTCTGATCTAAGTTCGGCAAGTTTTTTAGACGGTTTTAAGAGATTTATCTCTCGTAGAGGTCCGTGTCGATTTATATACAGCGATAACGGTACTAATTTTGTCGCCTCGCGTTCATATTTACATGAATTACATGGATTTTTAAAATCAGAAGAATATTATAAGGCATTCAGTCAGGTGCTCACTGATAATCGCATTGTTTGGAAACTCAACCCTCCAAGCGCTCCACATTTCGGGGGTTTGTGGGAGTCCAATATTAAGGTTGTAAAAACCCATTTGTTTCGTGTAATAGGTAAGCAAATCCTCACGTATGAAGAAATGCTTACTACTCTTTGTCAGATCGAGTGTATCGTAAATTCTCGCCCGCTTTATGTATTAAGCAGTGATCCATCGGAACCTACCGCACTTACACCCGCACATTTTCTAAATTTAAAACCACTTGAATGCTTACCAGCTGCAGATTTAAGCAAGGAACGTATTAATCTGTTATCACGCTTTTCTTTAATAGATTCTTTAGTTCAGTCCTTTTGGAAACGCTTCAGATTCGAATACTTACATACATTACAGAGTAGAGTGAAGTGGAATAAGAACTCTACTGCCATTTCTGTAGGGACGATTGTTCTAATAGACGTGGATAATACTCCACCGCTTCAGTGGCCTCTAGGCGTTGTCACCGAATTGTTTCCCGGTAAGGATGGTGTGGTACGCGTTGCGCAAGTTAAACTTAAGAATTCCACTTTAAAACGCCCTCTTATCAAACTGTGTCCTTTACCAACACAGTGATTAATATAGTTAATTTTACATTATCGTTTATATATTTAGTTTAATTCTTAGGTCATAACGTCGCTTCATTTCGCTACTATATAAGTATTTATCTATATATATCTATATTTTTATACTTTACTTGCTAGTTGAGGATACCTCAAGGCCGGGGAGGTGTTCGCGCCACTTTGCACTATCGCTTAACGCTTATAAGGGATTCGTTAATTATTATCCAATAAGATTACTGCAAAGCCTATTTCCGGTTTCCTATCTACCGCTTTATGCCCAGCATGTGCATTCGTGTGTTAACGGGCACACACAAGTTGAGAAGACACGCATTCAACCGCACCGCTTATATCTCGCATCATCGCTCCCGCCCTTGTGTAATTTGGATATTGAAATATACAAGCATATAGTAAAAAGTATAGACATTTGCAATAACGCTATATTTCGTGATTATCTGTGAAGTTGATAAGTGTGAAGACAGCCGGCAGCCATCGAGACACGAGGCAGATCAGCGGAAGTCCGGGTGGGTGCACATGCATTCCTTCACGTCCTTCCTATATCCCGAATTTAGGGCATTTGCAGTATCACGAATAAATTAAAAATTCCATTCACCGCTCGCACCGCGCTCATATACAGTCCACTATTCTATTTAAATTAATAGTCGCACCGCATAACATTATTTAATACATTTGAACCAGCAGTTTGGTGGTTGAAGGCCAAACGCCAAATCCACCACATCCGATTATCCGATCACTAATTATAACTGTAAGTAAACTGTATTTCACATTATTTTGAAAATAACAAGTTATTTTTTTTAATGAGACTGTCTTCATTATATATAATCGCTAAAATACATTGAAATATAAAATTTATTTTAAACAATAGTGATGTGATTTTAAAGAATATCGGCAAAGTCGACAACCTCATATCGACATTCTTCTTTATATTTTAGTTGTTTTAGTATGTCTAAAAATTATAAAGAACGGAAAAAAACAGGATGAGAGTAATTCCACGAGCACAGAACCATTGGACAAAGAATAGCCACATTTGCTGAAGACACTTCTGCGAACATTGTTCTATTATCGAAGGGAATTGGCGAAGGCTGAAATTAAATGCAATTCCTACTTTATCCATGGTAACAATACAGCTATTATGTTTAATATTATTTTTAATTACGTATCATTTAATATAATTATGTCAAAACAGCAAACTGCTTTGAAACTCCAAATATGTTTGAGGTTTTAGGAACCAGAGGAGATTATGGGTACTTCGCCATCCACAGAAAGTGAAAAATTGATTGAATGTGAGAATAGTGTAAGCACTTTTAAAAATAACTGGGTGAGAACTATTAAATAATTATATTTTATATTAAACGAAAAAATATGGTTGCAATTATTACTTCACAGGTATTTTCTAAACTTTATACCGATATTAACAATCTAGAATCAGAACCTCATTGGTCACCCACACAGAAGACCAACAGAGAACCCTATAGACTAATGATTAGCGTGGCCTCGAGTGAGAAAGGACGATAACGTAGTTTTAGGTAATAAAATAATCTTTATGACTTTAAAACATATTTAGAATAAATTTTAATTGTTCTAAGAACTGAACTGAACAAGATCCACCAATCTTAAGCTCACAAAACGCTTTTTTCTCACTTAAACCAACTTGTATACTCCTTAGATCGCTACGAACTGTCAAAAAACCGGCACGGAGAAAGAGACAAACAATCACAACGCTCTGTCTCATTTCAATGCAAGACGTATGCGTAAATCTATCTTTTTCGTGTGCGAATGCGAAAGAAGGCGTCAATTTGCAATTTGCGCCATAGGTTTCTCTGTCTACGTATCTATCACTATCCATAGTTCAATTCAAGTAGTATGGAGTGTAGAAGTAAGGAGTACCAACTCCCATAGTAGAATAGTTGAAAAAGTGTCCATCTGTAAGCGGTAAATAACGGTTAAAAAACTCTCCACAACATCGCTGGAGTAGCTACTCTGGGATGAAATGAACTTAGCAATGTCGACGGTTTGAAGTGTGCTGCTAAACTGCTCAGTAGCTCTAAAATCTAAAATTATTTTATTTAGTAAATATAACCCCGAAAAAGTCGTCTATCCCACTAATATTTTTTTCGGCGCATTCTTTAAAATTTACCCCGTAGCTATAGTGGTGCCACCCTTATTTAACTGTTTTCTACGGACACTTTATACACAGTCTGTACTCCTTACCTCACTACACTCCATACTCTATAATCTATTAGTTAGTCTGTGGTGTAAGCAATGTAGGTACGTAGACAGAGATCCTGGCATTCTCTGTCTACGACAATGTACTCGTAGCATTTTCTGTCTACGAATGTACTATTCAGTAATCTATGCAATGTACTGTGGGCTCATGACCAGTGTTGCCAACTTGACGGGTTTCCCGTTAGATTTGACGGGACAGCGAGGTTGGTGACGGGAAAAAAATTGCGTTTAACGGCTAACGGATTTTAACGGGACAACAAAAATTTATGTTTTTGTAGATTTGTTTTCGAAATAAAAATAATTTGGAAATGGCAAAAATTAAATTATAATTTTATTCATTTTTTTCGTTACGCTACAGGATTGTAGTGTTCTCTACAACGGGAGCTAGATTTTAATGGTGGTGACACTGCTTATGACACTTTATGACACTCAATAAAAAAGTACTCTGTGGTAAGCATGGGCGTTTTCAGTTTTTATATGCAACGGCTACATAACCGATATCTAGTTTTCATATCGTTATTGAAAACTGTTTTCAGATATCGATATCAATAGTAATGGTTTGCTACTGAATGTGCAAACGACAACCGAACCATAACCGCAAACTGTGCTACCAGTGCAACATATATTTTATGAATTACGTAGATTATTCTAGATTAGAAGTCAGAGGTTCTAATGTTACTGTTATCTTAGATGTAATATTTAAACATGTATGTTAATATATAATTTTTGTATATTCAATGTTATGCAGTAATAAATTACACCGTCATTGTTACAGCTTATTAAATTACACTGCTGAACACATAGGCCACCTCATAGATTGTATCGTAGGTGGGATATTTGCCATAGTTGCCACGCTTGGCAAGCAGGTTGGCAACCACAGTTTTTTTGAAGTGAAACTTTTTACGGGAGGGCTTTGATTGAAATGCTGATCTGCAACCTTTTTGTATGACGAAAAGTGGTGGGTGTAAACACTACGTACCTACGTATCGGGCATTCGGTCGATCATTCAAGTCGCAAACGCAGGGCATTACATACATACCATAAAGTATATAGTAGTACAATTACAAGATTACAACGGTCTTTTGTTCAAATACTAATCTTATATTAATTTTATTTAAGACAGTTACCATACGATATTATACGTATTTAATTTATTAAGATTGAACTAAGCGCACTTCAGTAATATCTACTATGTTGTATAAGTAAAGATATATTATCGAACAAACATTGATTGACTCTCAAAGTGGTATGTAGGATAGATGCTAGATGGCTTAAACCTAAAAAAATTGCTGCCCATCTCCTGATTTGGTTCCTTATGTCTCCTTTTATGACACCCATGAGATGATAATCGGGTAGTGAATAAAATTACCTTCATTCTATCCTTATTTATTTCTATAATTTTGTTACCCATTTTTTTTTTTTTTCAAATTGAGACGTAGGATCAGAGTCTGATTTCAAAGTCTTTTATAGTTTATATAATTAAAGTGTATTCTTAAGAAGTAAACATAATTTATATGCATTTATAAAAAAATATTTTAGTTAGTTTATTTATTAAAAATTATTTAAGTTGGCGATTTTCCTTCATGCTTAACTAGTATTAGAACTAGCAGAAAAGTTTTATAGTTTATATAATTAAAGTGTATTCTTAAGAAGTAAACATAATTTATATGCATTTATAAAAAAATATTTTAGTTAGTTTATTTATTAAAAATTATTTAAGTTGGCGATTTTCCTTCATGCTTAACTAGTATTAGAACTAGCAGAAAAGTTTTAAATTCGAATTCTCAATTCAATTTCAAAATTCAACTCTATTCACCGCAGGTTTACCTGATTTGCACTAGCCGCCGATTCGGCTCCGGTGGAAGACGTAGTCGGAATTGTCTTTTTTATCGAAGTGAGACCATATTTGACTAGCCTTACGCTACATTTTGAAAGTCTATATTCAAAAACGATTAAAAGTCTAAATCAACTTAAACTATACTATGCTATATTATATTTACACTACACTTCTGTCACTGACTGCCTCGTTGGTATAATGGTTGTAGTAGTGCGACTGCTGATCACGAGGTCCTGGGTTGCGAATACCGGGTTGGGCCAAAAAATCAATTATTGAGTTTTTCTGTCAAGAAATTCTCAGTAGCTGCCCGGAGTCAGGAAGTTGGTGGTGTCTCACCCCCGTGCCTCGGAAAGCACGTAAAGCCGTTGGTCCTGCGCCTGATCTCTCTCCGGTCGTATCGGTTTACTGGCCCATCGGATTATGAGAGTGAAGATAGGGGCACTATAATCCTGTCCTGCGCCGATGGATTGCCTCTGTTGAAGCGGGCCGCCGTGGCCGAAATTCGGTCTGGAGGACATTATTATTACACTTTACACATAATTGTCTGAATTACAACTACTTAATGCACAATATACACACAAATATTGCAAATAAATGCAGAAACGCAACGTTAAAAATTAATAACTTAATGGATGTTATTGGCAATTAATAACTTATGGATGTTGGTGGCACGTGCTCGTGCCATTCGCTAAGATACCTATCTTAGCGAATGGCACGAGCACGTGCCACCACGACCAAGTGCGTAATTGTTGCGTTCAAGAAAAAAGCAAATTCTAAACATTCCATCCAAAATATAAAAACATAAACATAAAGTTGCCTAAACCAAATATAATATGATCATACAAATGCAAGTCTTTTGTTTATTGTCCTAAAAATCATTTAAATTTGACAACTCTCACAACTACACAAACTTAAAAATTAGGCAATTTTAACCATTAGAAATTCGACCTTTTTTGCTTTAGGTAATTATATCCAGATGTGCATTGCGTACCGTGTGAAACTAAAAATACCAAAACAGAAATCCTCCCTTTCTATATACGAATTTATGATAAGAACAAGAAACAATGAATATCAATAAAAGACATCGCATCGGTTTAGTTCGTGGGTCGTGTTGGCATATCGTTCCGGTGTTTGCGTTTTACGTTTTACAAATCTAAGCCTTGTACCTAATGAGCTAAAGATCATTTGAAATTTGGTAACTCTCACGACTACACAAACTTAAAATTTAGGCAATTGACTACACAAACTTAAAATTTAGGCAATTTTAACTATTTATATCTCTTTAGCTATATATTTCGCAATGTGCACCGTTGTGTGATAACTACCAAAACATCGCAACGATATCCATATTCGCTTTATCTCTTTCTATACTTATTTAAACTATCGTTGCAAGAACGAGAAGCGATGAATATCAACGAAGGTCATCGGTTAGTGGGCCGTTTTCAGTTTTGGGATATCGTTCCACAGTTTGCGTTATGCGTTTCGGTTTCGTTTTCGTACGTTGGTTTGGTATATGGTTTTGGTTGGATATGTGATAACGGTTTTGTACTTAGGTTTATCGATATGATATGATATTTGATAACATAACGTTATTAGATACGTTTTGATATATCGGTCTCATGCCTACTCTGTGGACATCTAGTATATATACAGTAATCTATGGGACATTAGAGATGAGTCGTACTAGGTAAATTTCGTACTAGGTGCACCTAGTCCAATTCCGTATAAATACTCGATCCAAATACCTGTTCCACCTGGTTCATAAAGTATCAAGTACGCATAAAGTTTAGTATTGTTGGAATATGAATAGGATACGCTATAGTTTCAAGTACCATATTTTACGTGCGTACTGCTGAAACGTGTGCAATAATGAATTCATACATCTTCCCTTCATATTTTACAAAATTATTATAATTATTCTCGTAACTAAATTACGAGAATTAAGGTTATATGAGAAATAAATTAAGATAATTTACTTCAAATTACTTCAAATGCTACTTAGTAGTACTTTATATTTTGTAAATTTTTTTTAAAAGATGTTTATCTTTGATTTATTTGAAAAACTCTAGAATGGGAGTACTCACCTATTGATTTTGTATGTCTTGATTTTAAGCTGCTATGTTTTTTTTTACTATTGCTATAATTCTATAATTGGTTGATGCAGCTCATACTAATGACGGAAGGGAGAATTTAAAGTGGATTATTTTCATTTATCTCTCATATAATCTTAATAGTAACGAGCCTAATTATAATATTTTTTTAGAATATTGTTTGCATAATTCTTATAAATAACATTAAAAAAAGAATTGTTCTGAAAAATAAAAAGTGAGTTTGTCAGTTCCGGCGCACGACTGAAGTTTACTCCTTACGAACGATTATAAAATATATATATTAGTAAATGTGGGTAAACGAACGCATTTTTATACTACTGAAAGCATGCTTGACACATTTACTTATATTAATTATTTAATGTATATTCATTAAATATATATTACATAATCATCGAAACGTAAATTGTTTACGCTTCCAATACTATGTTATGTAGTCATGGAAACATGAAAACAGCGTCCACCGAGATCACATTCACTTAAGTCCGTACCGTATTTGACACACTCGACACTCGCCTGCCTTGTACTCTTGTATAAGTATTTGGTTGAACTAGTCCGAGTCCCGACTAGTCTCGTACTAGTATTTGGTTGAACTAGTCCGAGTCCCGACTAGTCTCGAGTCTCGAGTATTGACAGACAAAGATAGAAAGACTACGGAATAGTCTAGTTAAAAAAGGACAGAATATATTATTACACAACAAACACGAGTGCGCGTCACGTTACCTTTATGTGCATTAAAATTTGGTTCAAATTCAAATGACTGACAAACTAATGATTTAGGCAAAGACGACCCGAGTTGAGCGCCTAATAACTACAGTCTACGGCAACAAAATACGAGTACGACGCGTAGGCACAGTGAGACTCAACTATTTACAACTCAAGTATTTTAAAAGTTGGAATAGGTGCAACCTAGTCTCGTTAAATACTTAGTCCCTGGATCTGTTCTAGTATATACGCTTCATCTCTATGGGACATTCTCAGGGGTAGGACAGTTGCCTTAGACCACAAGAATTCAATTGAAGGTAGCGCCATCCATAATTTGTTTCCGAAAACATTATGTTTATTATTGGTCTAAGGGCTTCACAGATGTCGCTACATTTTAAAAAGAAATTAAAGTTAACTTAAAAATAAGTTAACTTTAATACTGCCAGTTTCATGTTGGAGCAAGAACCACCTTTAATTGTAGCCCACAGTGCATTGAATCGTACTTCTACTTTAACTCCTGCAGTTACAGGTAAATAAGAAAAATCTATTTAAAAATTATTCTCAGAAATAATATTAATTTACAATTTTGTCATTTGTAGTCTAGTTACAAAATCTTCGGCATAATTTCTTTGTTGGACTAAATAAGCTATTTTAATGCATCCTAGTACTAATAATGTATAGTCAACACCAAAACTAATTGTTTATGTTATCATTTTGTTGTGTAGACAATAATAGAATAGGCAAACTCACTTTATAAAACATTTCAAATTATTGTTACATGCATTGAAAATAAAATTCTAAGTATTAGAAAAAAGTCATCTACATTTGCTGTTGTGTGTAGTTCATTTATTGAAAGTTCCCAGGGATGTTCTATTATTTTTTAGTAATACCGATTTCGCATGAATTTGTTTCAGGCACGGTTCGTGGTATTGCACCTGCTGTAATGATGGAGCATAATTATAGCGCAGCTAGCAGTTCTACAAGAAATACATTTGCAAAAGGTACACAATATTACTATTACTTAGTCACTAAAACACAAAAGTTTGAAAATATGGGTGATACTTAATCAAAAAATATAATTTACATTTTATATATATTTTTAAGTTACAAAATTTTAAAATGAAGCTGCCCTGTAGTGGAACTTAATGCTTAAAAAAAACTAATAAATTTTAAAACTTTCAGGTTCTGTGAGGACATTGACATACAATTATGTCCAAATTAAACCTTTAGCGACGAAAATCAGATACTTGCAGTTGGAGATAAGCCGTTTAAAGAAGAGAGGGCAATCCTTCCAGGCGAGGCTAGCAAATGCTGCGAAATTAGCTAAGGAAACAGTATTCCAGCAAGTTGTCAAAAATATGAGGAAACCTGCCCAGTTGTTTGTCCATATGCAGATGCAATGTTTAAAGAAATCCAAAGGTAGACGATTTACAACGGATGAAAAAATCCTTGCATTATCAATGTATAAAAAAAGTCCAAAAGCCTATTCATTATTATATAAATATTTTACATTGCCCTCATCAAAAGCAATGAAACGGTTGCTCAGTCAAATTAAATTGTGCCCGGGTATTAATCCCATTTTATTTGAAAAAATTAAAAAGACTGTACTCGAAAAGGATACTCCTGATCGACTTTGCAGTCTTATATTTGATGAGATGTCTTTGACTCCACAAATATTTTATAATAATCAAAAAGATGCATTGGAAGGGTTTGCCACGTCTCAAGGTACAAAATTTGCCGACCATGCTCTTGTTTTTATGGTAAAAGGCTTAAAACAAAATTTTAAACAGCCGGTTGCCTATTATTTTACCAATAGCTTGCAAAAAAATGAGCTTAAAACTTTGATTAAATGTGTTATGACTGAAGTCCAAAAATCTGGCCTAATAGTAATTAATACTGTATGTGACCAAAGCTCTGTAAATGTTGGTGCTATAACAGATTTAGTTAATGACACAAGAGCGAGGTTTTTGAGACTTGATAAAGAGTGGCGCCATGATTTATTTAGTATTAATGGTCACGATATTATTCCATTGTATGATGTTCCTCATTTATTGAAAGGAATTAGAAATAATTTATTAAGTAAAGATATGATGTATAAATCAAACAATGAAAATAAAATGTTAAATGGCAATATTATCAGCAGGTATATACAGCTGATAAATCACATGGGGAGCTTCGATTATTAAATAA
Source organism: Parnassius smintheus behrii (assembly GCA_036936625.1). Taxonomy (NCBI): domain Eukaryota; kingdom Metazoa; phylum Arthropoda; class Insecta; order Lepidoptera; family Papilionidae; genus Parnassius; species Parnassius smintheus. Next base: position 29,924,436 of record JAUPFT010000003.1, on the reverse strand, counting down.
AATAACAGAAGAACATATTGTCCCTGAGAAAATAAATAAAATGAGGGTCAAATCTGCAACACAGGTTTTCAGCCACAGTGTGGCTGTGGTTACTAACCATTTGATAGCAAGAGGTGATTTGCCAGTAGAATGTAAGCAATTAATTGAAATAACTTTGCTACTTGATAATTTGTTTGACAGCCTCAATGGTAGTACATTTAGCATACCCAATGGTAAAATTTATAAAGGACCAATTAAAACGCACTCACCTCATCACCAACTGTGGCTAAAAGCTAAAGAAATTTTAAAAACTGTAAGATTCATTCAAAAAAAGGTTACTGGAAATAAAGTACGTTTAGTGGAAACGACTATACCTTCTGTGACAAATTTTATTAAGACTATCAACGGTATGGAAGCAATTTGCAAAGTTTTGTTTGGTAAATACGGTTATGATACAGTATTAACACGTAATTTTAATCAGGACCCTGTAGAAAACTTTTTTGGGAACATCAGAAGCTATGGAGCCAGAAATATTGCCCCTAACACTATTTCATTTGAAGGGGCATTTGAAGCATTATTATTAAACAATTATAATCTACCACAATCCAAAAAATCTAACTGTGAGGCCTTCATTTTTTTCTTAATGAAAAACAAAATAATACTGTCGATTCTGATGTTCCCTCTGAAGACAAAATTAATTTAAATGATAATTTGTTACAAAATTATTCATTACAAGCAGATGCTGGGCAACGAAACTATGTATGTGGTTGGGTCTTGACTAAATGTTTAAAAAAAGTTGTAAAGTCGTGTAAATATTGTAGACAAAACCTAACAGATTCAAACAACCAAAATGCCAGTAATAGTTTTATAAAAGTTAAAGAATATAACAAAAAAAATGGCTATGTTATCCCAATGAAGCATTGCAAAATTGTTTCCATGACCTACAAAATATTACAGAGTCATTTCTAAAAAAAGACGTTCCGAAATGTAACATAAAAAAAACAAATTAAATCAATTGCAGATGTACTCGTGGAATATCCTTTTGATTGCTGTCGACATAAAGAAACATTAATAGGATATTTCACAGATTTGTCAATTAATATTATATTGCGTAGTTGGTGTAGATCCATTAACCGTATTTTATCCGGAAAATTGACATATGTTGATGGTGAAGACGATGTAAAAATTGCAGCGCAAACGTATTGTAATAAACATATGCATTATAAAAATAAAAGATGAAATAATTATCTTTCTTGTTTCATTGCAAATACCCCATAAATACCAGTGTACTTACTGAAACTGTTTTACCTACTTTTAATAATATCAAAGGCAGTATTACAAAAAGTAGGCAGTAAAACTGTTTCAGTATGTATACGAGTTAAAGAACAATATTATACATTTTACTACTATAGAAGAGGTATATGTAGAGCTATATATAGCGAATTAGTTCGGATTCAATTTGTAGGAGGCGCTAGTAGTTCAATTTTGTCTGCAATAAAATGTCGTCAGAGGGCTCTCTTTTTCTGTATATACTTATTATACTCTTTGGACATTCTGTGGTCTGTGCTTGTTGTGCTTGGTTGTATGTTGGCGATTTTTTAATATTTTTTTTTATGAACAATATCTACCGACTTTAAAATCAAATATTCCAAGTCTACTCTTCTATGAACAATGGCAGAAATTTACAAGTTTGTTATATTGTTATTTGTATCAACATGTTTTTAGAGATGCATAATGATAATTTTTAAATAACATAATTCGATATTTACAGACTCATACATCCTGTTAAATATTTTAATGATTATATTTCTCGAAATGTTCGACCGGACGGAAGGAAATTTAATGAACATCGAAACATAAAATTGAATGTTAATTCCATTAAAGCTTCAGAAGCCAGTGGAGTAGTAAAATGCGGGAATACAACGGTTATATGTGGCATAAAATTGGTAATACATGTTGAACGAATAATTATTAATTTTTTAAGATTTTTTTTTAACAAAAGATATTAATTTTAGGAGTTAGCCACACCAAAGGCAGAAGAACCGGATTCAGGTTTTTTAGTCACAAATGTGGAGTTGCTTCCTTTATGTTCATCCAAATTTAGGCCAGGTCCACCATCTGATTATGCTCAGGTCATAAGCAAAATTGTATCAGATATAGTTATCAATTCGGAATGTGTCAACTTAAAGGACCTCTGTATTGTATATGACAAACTTGCTTGGGTTTTATATTGTGATATTGTTTGTATAGATAATGATGGTGGTCTAGTAGATGCTTGTGTAATGGCCTTAATATCAAGTCTGAAGACATGTAAGTTGTTTTTGTTTTTCTTATAAAATTAATGTAACAAACAAACTTTCCATGTGATTGATGGTAAGCGGCTACTGCAGTCCATGAACACTTGCAACTTTAGAGAGACCGCACACTTACAATTATAAGTTGGCCAACTAAATCGGAGAGCATATCAATAGGTATAGTAACATATGCTAGCCCACACATCTTGTCCAACTAAATCGTCCAACTAAATAATTGGACACCGATCGAATTGATCGATCAGAATCAAGATTCCTTTCTGATTACGCACAATTTATACGTGGTAGAGCCATGCTGCAGTTATATTAGTAGTATAGTTGTAGCACAAAAAGGGTCGGCTCGACCGGGAAGGACCACACTCTCACAGAATACCAGCGTGAAATAGTAACTTAATGCTGCTGTATTTCGTATGGTGAGTGTAGAGAACCGAAGACCCTTTTTTCTGGAAACGAGGCATTTCATCTTAGTCCTCACAGGTGACAACACCACAATGCATCTGCATTTTGATTCGTAATCGAGGATAGATGTAGATGCCTATGGGCCACAGCAACCACTTACCATCAGGTGGACTGTGTGCTCGTTTGTCACCCTATCCTATTAAAAAAAAAAAACAATTAAAAAGTTGTCCAACTATCGGCCAACTGCTCGTTAGCACGGTACGCCATGCAAGCTCGCAGACTATCCAACTTTGTTGGTTAGTCGCACGGCAAGATGCAAGACGAACCGACGCGCGCGCGTGAATTCCCTACGCTCGGACTTGGACATTTCGATCACTTGTCGCAAACGAAAAAGTAGAAGAGCTAATAGATGAAGTGTAAAAAAGGCCAGCGTTATACCAAAAAGACTTGAAGCAATACTCCGATGGAAATATTAAGAAAAAAAATATGGTAGGAAGTCTGCGAAGTTTTAATAAGTAATTGGGCAGAACTGGTGTGAATGAAAGAAAAGAACAAGGTTGGTCTGAGTTTTTTTTGTGTTTGTAATGTTTTTATATAATTCTATACTTTATCATATTGAAACGGAACAGATCCATGAGGTTGAAGAAAATAAGATGTCAGATACTGTTGAACATTTACACCATTTGTGATATTGCATCCCCTGTTATTTTTTGTGTGACGATATTCGTCCAAAGGACATTCGTACAATGTACCCTTAAATCTTATGCCATCTTTTGAGCGAACGTAGTTGTGTAGAATATGATCTTTATAGGAGAAAATTGTTTAATTATTGTTCTTCAAAATTTGTCGTATGGTCTAAAGAGGGCGACATTCTTTTACACTTTGTAAAGATATAAAATTAATTTGAATAACGAATTTCAATAAGTATTGTTTGTTTTAGGTCATGAAATCCTAAGAAAATGGAATAACTTGCAGACTTGCTTCGCTAGAGAACTGAAAGCTCAAAAGTCTGTAAAATCTGGGCAAGCAGCTTCAAAACGGCAGCCATATGTTTACTTTGATCGCATGTTGTTTTTAATACAGGGTCCGCCATCTAACTTTTTTTTTTCAACTAGTACTTATTTCGTGAATGGCAACACTTAGCTCATGTCTAATTTGACAGATAATTAGTTTTATCCTTCCGCTGAACGAATATGGTTGTGTATACGCTTGAAAAACGCTGGGAAATATTGCGACATTACTTTGAAAATCATGGTAATGTTGCAGAATGTGTTCGAAATTTGCATATGGATTTTGGAAGAAATGAAGCACCGTCAGCTCCGTGTGTTCGTTACCTTGTGAAAAAAGTGAAAGAAACTGGCATCCTCATCGATAAACCAACGCGTGAAAAGCCAAAAACAGTGCGTACACCCGAGAATATTGCTGCTGTGGCCGAAAGTGTGCGTTAAACGCCATCAACATCAGTTCACCGTCGTTCTCAACAATTGGACATTTCGGAGACATCATTGAGACGAATTTTGCGTAAAGACCTTGGTATGACGCCGTACAAAATCCAATTGGTTCAGGAGTTGAAGCCAACTGACCATCCAATGCGTTTTCGCATCGCTAAGTGGGCCTGCGATCGACTTGCAGAAGATGCGGATTTTGACAAAAAGATCATCTTTTCAGATGAAGCTCATTTCGAACTTGGCGGGTATGTAAACAAGCAGAATTGTCGCATTTGGGGCACAGAAAACCCGCACGCATTCATCGAAAAGCCCGTGCACCCAAAATGAGTCACTGTTTGGTGCGGATTTTGGTCCAGAGGCATAATTGGGCCATTTTTCTTCGAAAATGAGCAAGGTGTGGCCGTTACAGTCAATGGCGATCGTTATCGGGCCATGTTGAACGAATTTTTGTTCACAGAAATTGAAGAGGAGGATATTGGCAACATTTGGTTTCAACAGGACGGCGCAACGTGCCACACAGCCGACGCTACACTTGATGTTTTGCGCCCTGTTTTTGAAAATCGCATTATCAGCCGCAGAGCTGATGTCGTTTGGCCACCTCGGAGCTGCGATTTGACACCGTTGGACTATTATTTGTGGGGTGCCGTCAAAGATAAGTGATACGCCGACAAGCCAGAGACAATTGACGCTTTAAAGGACAATATTCGTGAAGCCATTGGTGAAATACAGCTGCACACAATCGATAATGTACTCAAAAATTGGACCGATCGTGTAGGCTACTGCATGGCCAGCCGAGGCAGCCATTTGAATGAAATTATTTTCCATCATTAACCGGAAGGATTGTACTTTCAAATAAAAAAAGAAATTTGAAAAAATATTTAGTAGTTTTTTTTTTTTAATAGCATTTTTAAAAAAAAAGTTATTTGGCGGACCCGCTACCTTGTATGGAATCACGACCAACTGAAGGTAGTATTGAAAACAGTGAATCAATCCAGGACGACGCTAATTTATCAGACGATGCACAATCATACCCGAAACGGAAAACTAAAAAAACCAACTTAGATGAACAAATAATAAAGGCACTTCAGTCTAATGAAGACGACGATACCAATTATTGCTTATCTTTGGTTCCTTTTATGAAAGAGCTGACTTCTGACGAAAAATTAGAAGTGCATATAAGAGTTTTACAAATATTCCAAGACATCAAGAAAAAAAGATTATTACTGCCAAATACATCATTTAATATCATTCAACCTAGTACTTCACAATTTTCAAGAGCTTCCAGGCACATTACTCCATCAACTTCCATTCATATTATTTCTGATCAAGTTATCACACCAAACCATAGTCGTTCAGTCCATTCCACACGTCAAGCCAATTTATCACAGCATCTGACAGAATCTCATCAGCACTCTAACACAAAGCCACAGGATACAATACCACCTTATATGCAACTTTCAAGTCCATCTCCAGAAAATCAAACACCGCCCCCACCACATGATCATGATGGTATTATTTCATACTGGTCAAACTTCTCCAAGCCTGAATCAGAACTAATTGATTTATAAAAAATATTACAGATTTTTTTACTAACCTGTCCTAAAAAATGTCAATAAAGAAATAAGAAATGAGTTGTATTTTTATTAACCTAGCAGGTTCTTACCGGAGAGTTAATCCAAGCCTCTCTTCAACAGAGATAGCAAGTCTGAAAGTTGTTTCCTATTTGACTACGCTGGCCCGATTAGTACGAGCTCATCAAAAGACGAAATGTTCATTCTATAGAATGAAAAAAATTTATCTGGGTAACATCTGAGTTTAGAGTGCAAAGTATGATGTTTCCCATATTCTAATCTGTCACTTAATATGGGATGCACCCAAAATGTCCTCTTTTCTTTTCGTCTTCTTTTTATTATTAAAGCAATTAGAGCGGTTTTTTTCCGCATTATCACGCACACGCACCGCGCTAGCAACACTGTCACGGACTAAATCGATTAAGTCTGCGGCTGGCAACCAATCAAATAAAGTTGGTCGATTTAATTATAAAAGTGCGCAATTTAGTCGTTCGATAGTTAACTTACAATTATATGTCTGCGGGAGCTCTCAAATAAGGAAAGTTACAGATGTGTTATCAAATCCGACGACTAAGATGGAATGCCTCACAGTCTGTAATCATAACAGCTCTTTAAATTCATTGCAACTTTCTTGTAAAAATAGAGGTACTTACCTAGATGGACTCACAGGCATACGAGTTCTACCTGATATTATTGCGTATTTTAATTTTGTTTTAATAGGTAGTCAATAAAGGTTATTGTTCAATATATTTCAGTAACTCTGCCGAATGTCACATATGATCCAGAAACAGAAGATATTAAAGTTGATATAACGGAAAGATCACCTTTAAAAGTAAATGGTCTACCAGTTGCAACTAGTTTTGCAATTTTTCGATTTTTTGAAAAGTATGTAATAAAACATTTTTTAAATTACAGGCTAAGCTTTCAATGTTCATTTTCTTCAATTATTTTAAAAAAGGAAAATTCTATATTCTATAATTATTATTTTCTAGGTGTATATTGTTAACTGATCCATCGGCTTATGAAGAGGATATGTGTGGGGGAAATGGTGCTAATTTTATAGTTTGTTGGAATAAAGGATTTCTTTGTGGAACACAGAAGTTTGGTGGTAGTACATTATCAATAGAAGATGAAAAAGAGGCTTTAAAAATAGCTAAACAAAGGACTAAGCTTGTAGAAAAACTTTTTGAAACATGCATTGATAATGAAAGTAAATAAAATAAATTGAATTACTAAATCTTTTACTTCCTTATTTCCTTTTGGGTTTTTAGCTGTAATATTTGAGCTGTAATATTTTGCGGATTGAGTACCTCCTATTTTTGAAGTCCGTTAAAAACCAGGTACGTAGAGCCTAGTAATCATGGAGTATAGAGGTATCTCTACACGTATATATGCAGTAATCTATGCTCTACACTCCATACTAGTAATTATACGTAATGCCTAAGCATCATATCTGTGGTAGGGTATGAAGTTATTATACTTACCCCTATTACACTACACTGAATCAGGGCCCTGAATTAAGGGTCTCAAATTGGACGTAAGTTATTACACTAGACTAATTTTACGCTCCTTACTCATTCATAGATAGGGGCAAGTAAAAAAGTATCCATATTTTTAAACAGTATTTATATAGATAAATATAGATATATCGTAATGTTTTGCATGATGTAGTAGGATAAGGGCCTTAAGAAATGAGAAGGAGAAGAAAGATGTGGGTGAAAGATTATTTATAACTTACGGAAAATCACTTATGTAAGTATGCGGATTATCGGAATTCTGGGGCCAAATGAATTCCGAAATTACCTGATAATGGTTTAGAGGAGTTCCGAGGAGCTATTAAGTTTAGTTTCTTAGGCCCGCCACATACATACGGAATTCCGTTTCTGAATTCTGAATGAACGAGACGGCCGCACACATGCGGAATCCCGTTTTGTCCGCAAAATTCCGTACGGAAAAATATGGTACGTGTGCGGCTTGTCATTGATTTTATATGGACGTGCTCGTTCGGAATCCCGAAACGGAGTTCCGTATGTATGTGGCGGGCCGTATATCGAAAAACAAAATACAGTTTTATGCTCACCACTTACATACAGAATTCCGTTTCGATATTTTGTTTCGGGATTCCGAACGCAGTAAGTCCATATAAAATCAATGACATGCCACACACATACGGAATTTCTCCGATTCGAGATTCCGCATGACCGCTTGTGCGTTCGGAATCCCGAACGTGTCTTCCATAGATTTTGTACTAGTCGCAACACACATTCGTAAATTCCGTATGGAATGTGTAGGGACACAATATAGGTACAGTAGATCCGCGGTAATCCGACAAACGTTTTGCAAGGCGGTGTCGGATTATCAAATTCGTCGGACTATAGAGTACTGCCACAGCCCCCTGGTAGTCCGGAAATTCTTAAAAAGAGTACCTTGTAATCCGACAAATTACATACCTATCAAATATTAAACAATAAAAAAAAGTCATGTGAAATTAAGTAAATGATGGATGTCCGTTAGGCTGCAACCCCATAGTCACACTTAAACTTAGACAATGGCCTGAAATAAATGCAACCTGTTTGTCCACGTATTCGCGAAGAACACCCCCCCCCCCCCCCCCCGGGTGCGGATTAGCCAGGGGCCGGATTATCAAAGGTCTACTGTATATATAATATACTGGCTCTTTAGATCGCGTGTCCGGTGTCCTCCACCGGTCTCTTTATGTACGTCTAGGACAGTGGCGAAGCTGGAGGCCCAAGATATGCTTTTGTTTTTTTAGCAGTTTTAAAAATACATTAATCTTGATCTGTCTCCACTCTTCAGTTTTATAATCAGTTCTATGTTCAACAAAATACACCGAAGGCATACTACTGCTAGATAGATTGTATGACATATCAGCAATAGCATACCTTCGGTGGCTTTGAAAAAAGCCGTTTGGGTTTGCTTGAGTGAAAAAAAAGATGTTTACATACAATACAATACATGAACAAAAGAAAAGCATGAACAAAGTACAAACAAACTATGTACAAAAATTAAAAGAAAACTAATTATTTATATTCTAAATCGAATCGTCTCTCTTTCTTAAGGAAAGGTTTAATTACGTCCGCGTAAAATGTTGGTGAACGTTTTAATTGTACCAATAACTGTTTTTCAATCGTGATAATTGATAAGTCTGAAAGACTCTCTTGACCTTGTGTATTTCTCAAATAAGTATGTATGCGCTTCAGAGATGAGAATGTACGTTCCGCGGAGGACCTTGTGGCTGGAATAGTTACGACAAGATAAGCTACGAGGGTGGATTGAAAAGTACTCGGTCTAACCAAGAAAATAAACACATACTAAATCAGTTATATTTTTATTTTTCTACATAATCACCATCAAGTTCAATACACTTTTGCCACCTCCCCTTCCAAGCATTTAGACCGTTGAAAAAAAATGATTCTTCCTTAGAGTCAAAATATGCGTCTACAGCTGCTTTGACCTCGTCGTTTGTCGAAAATCTTTGACCTCTCAAGTGCTTTTTTAGGCTAGGGAACAGAAAGAAGTCTGATGGTGCCAGATCAGGTGAATACGGCGGATGCGGTAACAGTTCAAAGCCACAGTTGTGAATTTCAGCCATTGACTGTACTGACGTGTGAACACGGGCGTTATCTTGATGAAACAGGACTTTTCTTCTGAGCATTCCTCGACGTTTTTCTTTTATTTCCTCTCGTAAACGACGTAGTAAGGTGCAGTAGTAATCAGAGTTTATAGTCTGACCCCTTTCAAGATAATCAATCATAATCACACCTTTTGAGTCCCAGAATACTGAAGCCATCACCTTATTTGCCGACAAAATCGACTTAGCCTTTTTAGGGGGTGGTGAACCAGGTCTTCTCCACTGTTTTGATTGTTGTGTTGTTTCCGGTGTACAGTAATGAACCCATGTTTCGTCCATAGTAACAAAACGATTCAAAAAATCATCTGCATCGGCTTCAAATAACTCCAAACAGTCGCGTGAAATAGTCAATCGCGTCCTTTTTTGTTCAACTGAAAGCAGTCGCGGAACCCACCTCGCAGACACCTTGTGGAAACCCAACTCGTTGACAATGATGTTTTGAGTTCGTTCATAAGAGATGCCTATAATCTCGGCTATCTCTCTAATTTTTAATCTGCGGTCTCCCATTATTAAATCAAGTACTTTTTTAATATTTTCGTCAGTAGTTGACGTCGAAGGCCTTCCAGAGCGGGGTTCATCTTTCACACTCTCTCTACCACGCTTAAATTCTGCTATCCATTTTTTGACGGATGAATATGACAGAGCACAATCGCCTAATGTACTGACCATGTCATTATGGATGGATTTTGATGATAGCCCCTTCTTATGGAGGTACTTAATGACGGCACGCTGCTCGATTTGCTCCATTCGCGGAAATTATGTCCGATTACTTTGTTAATAAATTTATAAAATCACAACTAATTATCGCACACGTTTCGAACTTCACACAATGAACTAGTCTGAACTGAACTAAATAATGTGGGTAGATTTGATTTTTAGAATTGAATGGATCTGTGTTAGGCCGAGTACTCTTCAATCCATCCTCGTAACTTTAAAAGCTGGGGAAAGGCCTCTTCAAGACTATTTTTGTTTATAAAGTCAATGAGTTCGAAAACATTGCGGTCTTTTAATTCAGGGGAGGAATACAATGAAATCAATTGGTTTTTCAATGTTTGTTTATCAAAACGGTTTGCGTAATTTTCAAATAATGAATCTAATGCCTCTAAAGGAAAATCTGAACGATATTTTTCGAACAGTTTGTTGTTGAACAATTGGAAAAATTTTAATTTGAAAATTTCAGAATGTCGGCCATTAATTTCTGAAGATATGTTATCAATTATTTCAACAAAAAGTCGTTTATATTCTGTCTGAGCACAGCGCACATTGCGTCTCAAACGAGGAGCAGAGGTATTTTGTAAAGTTTTCGTAAATGTGATCAAAATCTGACTGAAATTCAGTACGTAACCATGTCTGAAACTCCTTTATTTTATGACTGCAATAACCGACATCAACTTGTGATTTTTGTAGAATTTTGTACAAGCAGTCGGTTTTTTCAAATACCCGTTGGAAAATTGAAAGAAAAAAATTAAAATTAAATGAACACAATGTGTTTTCAAAATTATCGGCGGCCAAGATCGTATTGCCGTCCCAGTTATACGGATTGTCGCACAAATTAATTAGATTATCTTTTTGTTCGAATACTGTATTCACAATTCGTGACGTATACGTCCAACGAGTTGCGGGGGCATTAGGCAATTTTTTGCTGCAATGTGCATCATAAAAAGACGACCGCTTTGTGCTGTTATTAAAAAAATTAAATAAATCCTGAAGTGCTGAAAAAACGTGCTGACTTCCCAATCCTGTTACAAGATTTAGATAAAATTAATGCCAAAATGTGTGCATTACACCAAATATACATTGGGGACAAATATCTTTAACTTTTTGTTGCACTCCATTTCTGGCACCGGACATGACACTTGCGCCGTCATAGCTTTGTGCAATTAGTTTTGTAGTGCAGTTTGCATGTTTGTTTAATAATTCTAATATGATATTACAAAGTGTGTCTGCTGTGCGACTTTCAGACACATCTACATACCCCAAAAAACGGACATGAATATCGTTTCCATAATAATATGGGAGAATCAGACACAATTGCTCTCTGTGACTAATATCAGGAGTTTCGTCAATAATAATTGAAACTAATTTTAACAATTTTACTTCGTACTCGATGTGAGTTTTCATAACATCAGCGACAGAATGAATAATGTCATTTTTGATTGTACTAAATAAATAACTCGGCCGTTTGTCGCTTTGTTGATATTGTATATGCTTTTCTAACACGAGATCGTACTTCAAAAGAGCAATACAAGTTCTAAAAAAATTGCCTCTATTTAATGAAGTTTTCGACTCATCGTGACCTCTGAAAGGAAGTTCTTGTTGTGTTAAATGGTAAACAATATCAACTAATCTTTGAAAAACACTACGGTTGTGATCAACACCCATGTTGTGTTTTATAATTTCCTCTGATATCTGGCGCGACATAGATGTTTCAATTCGATTTTTTCCAAAATAACTAAACGAAATTACCGCATTCATGTGTTTTTGAGTAAGTTGATAAGTTATTTAAATCGTCATATCCAGTAGTATTCCAAGCCGTTTTGTCATTGGAAAAGAATATACAACACCAACAGTACAATTTATTGGTATGTGAGTAGTAGTAGATGTAACAATCCAATGAGTTTTGTAAACAGATCTATTTAAATTGCCGTTTATGGGTATTACTCGTCTGAGAAATGCACAGATCAGGCGTTGGTTTCGGCGAGGATATAAACTGTTTTTTCTCAACAAAGTTTAAAGATTTTACCTTTTCCTCGCCGATTAGCACTTTAACACACTTCAATTCATCACGAGAAACACTCTTTCTCTCCATTTTCACTAAACATCTTTAAAAAAGCATAAATTTTAAACTCTCAATTCATTCGCTCAAGCTCAACACACAATGCACAAAGTACTTTTTGACACAATGTAAACACCATGGTAAACACTAAACATTGAAATGTGACATGAACTTGCTGACATATCGTCGGCTCATCACGTTGGCCGCGCGTCTCCTCTCTCGACTAACTTCATACCTAACGTGACCATACGTCTCACTTTAGGTGGGACGTTCCCTATTTAAAGGTTTGTGTTGCGCTATCCCCAAAATACGTAAAAATGTCCTGCTTTGACAAACAAAAGCGTGACAATCTGCAAACCCTGTCACCCGTGCCACCATTATGACACCGCGCGTACCAGGTTTGCATAGCTTGTCTAGTTACGTGATTATTCTGAAAAGCTACACTTTTGAATTTAAAGTTACGAAGTGACAATTTTTAATTAATCTACAATAAATTATCAAATAACATAAGATATTTCCAATTAGTATTTATTGGATGTTCAGAATTCACTTTTGATCATTAAAAGACTCAAAAAACTATGTGTTTTATTTATAAAACTATATTAAAGGGTTCCAGATTGAATTTTGGTAACGGCGTAAGTATAATACTAACATATATAATAAGTGTAATACTACTGCTACTGAGAATTTTGTGACGGAAAAACCAAATAAATGATTCTTGACCCGACTCGGGTTTCGAACTTGGGACCACATGATCAGCAATTGCGTTTACTGTCATGTCATTAGACCAAGAAGGCAGTCAAAAGTGTTGGAACTATAATAATTCTAAAGGCGTCCCGCTCCGAGGAAAAAATTAATGGTCACTAAAAAGCCGGGCTTTTTATCTCCATACTAATTGCTATTTATACAATCGTAGTTATATTTCATTATAGAACATTTTGCCACATATTAGAAAGGGAGCAATCGCCTTCTCGAAAGCCCGGTAAAAAGCAGACGCGTGCGAGGGAGAAAATCAATCGCTCAATTCAACTCTCTTTATATGTATGACAGCAGCAGCAGTATTCGTAAGGCTACGAGGTTGCACAGAATGCGCGGGAAATTTGAAATAGTTTCAAACAGTTTACGAGTTATTTTATTATTATTATTATTATTATTATTATTATTACTTAATAGGCTAGCAGTTGAAACAACTGATGTAAGCCCGTATCCTATTTTCAAATATGTAATTATTCTTATTTTAGATGTTTGTCTAATCTGTTCTTGAATTGGTTAATAGTTTGTGCAGATATTACTTCTGATGGTAGTTTATTCCATGCTTCAACCACTCTTTGGCTAAAAAAGTGCTTATGTGGGTTTTTATGTGACACGGTTTTGGTTAGTTTGAAGTGATGTCCCCTAAGATGTGTGTTTGTTGAGTACTGGAATAAATCTCTGTCAAAATTTTCCAGATCGTAGTGTCCATGTATAATTTTATATGCTTCGATCAAGTCTCCCCGTTCTCTGCGATCCTTCAGTGTCATTAGTTTAAGCTTATTCAACCTTTCTTCGTATGGTATGGTTTTCAATACTCTAGGGACCTTTAAAAATCTACGTTGAACTTTCTCCAGTAACTCAATAACCTTTTTGAAATAGGGGCTCCAGATTTGGAACGCATACTCCAAAATAGGTCGAATGTATGCCTTATGTATTTTTAGCATCATTTCTGGCGTAAGATGTCCGAAGGCTTTTCTAATCAGGTAAATAAAACTATTTGCTTTTTTAGTTATAACTGTTATATGATGATTCCATTTTAAATCGTTACTTATATGCACACCTAAGTCTTTTTGTACTTTAACTTCTTCCAAAGGTATATCATCGATTTTATATATTAAACGAGGGTTTCTGTTTCCTATGTGGAGGACTGTGCATTTATTTATATTTAATTTAATAAGCCACCTTTTTGGCCATTCTGATATTTTAATTAGATCTGCTTGAAGGCGATCAAAGTCCACTAGTGGGTTTGCGAATATCTTCGTGTCATCAGCAAACATACTTACATTACAACTCAAGCTTTTTGGTAGATCAAAGTTAAACAGTATAAACAATACCGGTCCCAGTACAGAACCTTGTGGCACACCGCTTTGTATTTCTTTTTCATCTGACAATGTTTCGCTAACCCTTACTCTGAAGGTTCTTTGTCGTAGAAAACTCTCAATCCAAGTTAACAGTTTCCCTCGAATACCAACAAATTCCAATTTATTCGACATAATTTATGTAAAAGCCTGCCTATTGGTACTTTATCAAAAGCTTTTTCGTAATCCAGATATATAACATCTATTGGTTCTCGATCATTTTGACTGTTGACCCAGGATGATAAGCAAGACATCAAGCTAGAAATCGTTGATCTATGAGGACAGAAACCATGTTGCTGTTTACCAATAGTTTTTTGTTCGTTAAGGAACTGCCTCATGTGCTTAACTATTATCTTTTCCATGACTTTGCACACCACACTAGTTAAGCTTATCGGTCTATAATTTGCAGGATCTAAATTGTTTCCCTTTTTGTAAACAGGAGTCACTAAAGCCGTTTTCCATAAATAAGGCAAAACTCCTTTGTCGTATGATTTTTGCATTACTGATGCTAGGTAACTATCAATTCCGCAGTTCTTTAAAACATGTACGGGTATTTCGTCGGGGCCAGGTGAAGAGTCTATATTCATTTCTTTGATAGCAGCTTGTACTTTGGATTCTGTGAACATGATGTCCTCTATAACTTCAGTTGCTCTTAGGTTTGGGTCAAGCGCAGGAAGTTCTTCCTGTGGTTCTCTTTCAAATACATTAGAAAAATGTTCTGCAAAAACTTCCGCTATGTCTTTAGAACGTGTCACAGATTGCCCATTACTGTTCCGTAAAATGTTTGGTGTACTAACTTTAGAGGTGATTTGCTGCCTGATGATCGAGTAAAATTTCTTTGGTCCTAGATCTAATAGTTGATTTTCATAAACTGCCCTTGCCGTGCGCCTTAAATTAGTCAGTTTGTTATTTAGCTTCCTGTATTCCTTATAGATTTTATCTGAGCCTGTTACAGTATATCTCTTCCAAAGATTTTTTTTTCTCTTATTAACTCAGATATGTCATTTTTTATCCATGGTTTATTTATTTTGTTAAATGTTTTTACAAGAGGAACATGTGTGTCTATGGCATTAGTTATTGCTTTATGTATTATTCTAAACTGTTCAACTAGACAAAGTACATCTTTAAACATTTTTTTAAGCCGGAGTGAATTTCTTCTTTGATTTTGTTGTAGTCTCCTTTATTAAAGTTCTTTTTAGATTTAGATTGCTGCCTATTCTGTTGTTGTGTTTGTAACTGTATAGTCGATACTAAGCATGCATGATCGCTTTTCCCAATTGCGGCCTCATAATTAATTCCAACTATCAAAGACTCATCGTTTGTCAAGATTAGGTCTAAAGTAGATGGCTGGTGACCCTGGCGAAACCTCGTATATTGATCTACCAATTGGTATAGATTGTTGTTGTTATACCATTGCAAGAAATTAGTTTCTTTTGGCAGTAGATACACACAATTTGAAAGAGGCCACTTGACTCCACCAAAGTTAAAGTCACCCATTATTATTACTGTGTTTGACTGGGAAGCCAGTTCTAAATTTTGTAGAAGCAAGTTGTCATGATCGATAGTTGATTCGTGCCCTCTATATAGTCCACATCAGAGTATTGTTTGAAAACGTACTTCAATATCTACCCATAAACATTCCCAAGAGTCATACTTCGTGTTATACTGACTATTTTGCTTTGATGTCATATATGTAATATTGTTCAATACATAAATAGCGACCCCTCCACTCCGTTTATCAATACGATCGTCTCTGTATAAGTCGTAACCCGGTATCTTTATCAGTGACTCAGGTATATTTGGTTTTAGCCATGTTTCTGAGAGGACTATAATTGATGGTTTTAGTTGATCAACTCTTGCAATGAATAAATCCAGTTTAGATGTTATCGATTGTATGTTTGTGTATAAGATTGTTATTGTTAAGAGTGCGCAAGGTATCGAAGGTCGCGTTTTTTTGTTAAAAAGATTTACTAGTGAGGGTTGGTGAATTTGGACTAGTTTTTTATCTCCTGTTTACAGATAATTTTAGGCTGCCCTTGTATATACTTGATAGTCAAGCCTTGTTCTCCATTATTAGTACGTTTCTCTAATTCATCACGGAGGTATTTTAAGTACTCGCGTTGCATGGCAGTTTGGTCTGATTTAATAATTGACGGTTTATCCAGTTTAGTTTTGTTTCGAAGTATCTCAATAGCATCATTCTTAGACTTCATTACCATTTTAATGGGACGAGGAGGAGCTTCAGCTTGAAACTTACCAAGACGAAATAGTTTCACATTATCACAGCTAACTTTTTTGCTCACACACGTTATTATTTTCCTGCACTCCTCTTTATCATGCTCCTGCCTTTGTAAAAGTTTATCCGAGGTTGATTCTGGTACGTCGTAAATTATTATATTGTTAGCTCTCTTAGTGCGCTCAACCAATTCTTGTATTGCTCCTTCAGTTACAAGCATGTTTTGACGTAATCGCAAGTGGTGTACTTCTTTAGTAAGTTCCTCCAGTTGTTTTTTATATTTGGTATTTGTGCCATTAGTGACTTACAATCGACACATAAGAAAGAAACCACTCGAGCTATTATTGTCTTTAACTCGAACACTCTTACTTCAGTTGGTGACATTCCATGACAATCACCACATAAAATGCTCTTGCAGGAGTCACAACTTACTGATAGCTTCTTATCGTTTGTGGTTTTGCTACATTTAGAACATTTAAAGCTTTTTGGACTCATTTTATTTTTTTTTATTTTTTAATGATTTAGTAGAAAATTTCTTGTAATGGCAACACTATTGTCTATAGGTCGCTTTCATTGACAGAACCGGAAATGAATGATGTAAAAGAAATATAAAACTATGAAGGTAGATTTTAAAAGTTCGTAATTCACGCGAATAGTTTTTTTCAAAGTTTTGCACTTTAAGTTTATAATTACAGTGAGAAAACACTAGCACTAAACATCTTTAGCCTGCCTCATATCTTGATTGATTCATCTTAATGAGGCAAGCCGGGCTTCTGGGCTTGTATAGAGGCTTCGCCACTGGTCTAGGATACTCAAGGAATGTTCAAAAAACGTTTAATGCTGTTAGTTTACTTCACTATATCATAAATGTAAATGCTCGTATAAGGGAGCGTTGATAAATAGAGCGGGTTTGCTGGCGGGATGTTAACTGGAGAGCATACAGTAGCAGTTAGATGAGCAATAAATAACACTTCTTGAGAATTTCTTCTTGTTTTATTTCTTGATTCCTTATTATTACATTGCCGGATTTGGAATAATTTACCACGAAAAACGCCCCTTTTTTATAAGCGGCTGTAACCAATCATATTTAAGAAAAAATCGCATACGGCATTAGTGAATCTATTGACCAATCAGAGCGCCGAGTAACCTTTTCTAAGAGAGATTCACAATTTCCTTAATAAACGTGGTAAAACATTCCTTACAATATTTATATTTATTCCTAACGATAGATACAACTTATTTCTATTATTCTAAACATAAATCATTCAATAAACCTTTATTTTACATTTATAAAAAATAAAAATAGTTTCGCGGTCGCCTCACGGTTTAGCTCCGGAGTAGGACTATATTTTTTGCCGAACATACAAGTGGCGCCGCCAAGAGGTAGGAATGTACAACACTTTTTCAGGAATTATGCTTAAAATCTATACAATATTTTTTCATGAAATTTAAATCTTTCTCATAATGAAATAACATTATACAGCGATTAGTTGACATATTAATGTTTCTTTTGAAGTACTTTAAAGGAAAAAGAATTATATTAATCACTTATATGTTAAATAGCTCTTAAAGTTATGATAAAAGAAATCTTACTAGAAAATAAGCTTATACTTGCGTCTAATGTTCTAATCAGACCTAAATAATATTAAATAGATTCATATAAGTCACTTTAAGATAAAAATAGAAGTGTTTAATTTACTTTCCTGTTTTTTCAGCACTAATCAGTCTTTACACTTAGCTTTATTTTATAAATAGGAAACAGTTAAGATTAATACCATCACCTAATTTTAAATCACTGATAAGAAATAATTATGATTAAATGCTAACACTTAGTTTTTAATTCACTGATAATAAATAATTAATATTAAATGTTCGAATTCACTTTGTCGTCGCTAACATTCTCCCCCACGGTGCGTAGCACTGCATCCTCTGGAGGCGACGACTCCGCTGGCACCAGCACGATGACACGTCGAGTTGGACGGCGAAGTATTCCGCCTGATGTCCGCACGTCCAGCACCCTGGTTCTTCCGTCTGGTCCGGGATAGGTTTTGACGATTTCACCGCGAGGCCATGAGTTTCGCGGTAATGTGGCGTCCACTATTAGCACGATGTCTCCTTCCCTTGGGTCTCTGGTTTCTTTCCCCTCGAGTTTCCTTGGCATCAGGAGAGGTAAGTATTCTTTAATCCACCTTTTCCAGAAGTGGTCTGCGAGTCTCTGGGTGGTTCTCCAGCTTGCCTTTCCGATGAGCTCCGTGTCGCTGAACTCTCCCGGCGCCATAGCTCCGCATGATCTTCCCAGCAGAAAGTGGTTCGGTGTTAGGCTCTCCTCGTCTCCTGGGTCCATGCTGATCGGGGTGAGAGGTCTCGAGTTGACGATGTGTTCAACCTCAGTCATTAGCGTATGGAGTACTTCCTCGGGCGGGCTCTTCTCGTTGAGGACTACTGCTAGCGCCGTCTTGACTGTTCGTACGAGCCGCTCCCAGGCGCCTCCCATGTTCGGAGCTCCCGGGGGGATGAACTTCCACTGGATGCCCTTTTCCTGTGCGGCCTCCTCTAATTCCCTTTTTGCTCCGACGAAATTAGTTCCGTTGTCGCTATATACGGTTTTCGGAGTTCCTCTTCTGGCTGCCATTCGACGGAGTGCCATGATCATTGAGCTGGCGCTGAGAGAAGGTACCAGTTCTAAATGTACTGCTCTAGTCGTGAGGCAGGTAAATAAGGCTCCCCAGCGCTTCTCGTTTCTTCTTCCGATGGTGACTTGCATCGGCCCGAAGTAGTCTACGGCTGTGCAGGAGAACGGAAATTGATGATGCTGCAATCTTTCACTCGGCAGATCTCCCGTTGGTGGTATCTCTGGTGAACTCTTCTTTGTCTTGCACCATTGACAGCTGTGTGCGACCGCTTTTAGAGTTGCCCTTAAACCCAAGATCCAGAACCTTTGACGAATTTCGTTCATTACTGTAGCGGTGTTTCCGTGAAAGAATTTCCTGTGATAGTGTTGTATTATTAGACGAGTTATTTTTTGTTTTCCGTCTAAAATGATAGGATTCATTATTCTTCCGTTTCGGTCGTGAAATTTCATTGTTCTGCTCCTTAATTTAATTATTCCGTCGTCTCCAATGTAAACGTCGATTTTCTTAAGTCGACTCGAATTTTCTAATGGCTTTTCTGACTTCAGTTTTCTTATGTCTGATGCAAAACTATCGCTCTGGCTTATTTTTATTAATATCTCTTCGGCCTTTTTTAGGTGTTCTGTTTCTATGGGTGAGTATAGGCGCTTATTTTTACTTCCGCTGGTCGACGGGATTGAGGTTTGTGCTTCTTTCTTCTGGATTTTTTGTGGTTTCCAAGACTCATCCTTCTGGCGTGCGGCGGTGGTGGTCGCTTTACGGCTCTTCTTTAGTAGGTGTGTAAAGGCGATCACTCTGGCTGTAGTGCGCAGCAGTCGCTCCCAGCTCGAGAACCTTTCTAGGTTTAATAGGGTGTCTTCTGCTGCCATCGTTGCCAATACCTTTTGCCTGCTTTTTTCTTCTGGCATAACAATTTCTGGCTTGAAGT
The DNA here is from genome assembly GCA_036936625.1 of Parnassius smintheus behrii. NCBI lineage: Eukaryota > Metazoa > Arthropoda > Insecta > Lepidoptera > Papilionidae > Parnassius > Parnassius smintheus. The sequence goes on along the minus strand of JAUPFT010000003.1, from coordinate 29,904,394 downwards.
CGTGAAATGGCCATTCTTCTTCTGGTCGACGGAGAAATGACGGGCCTTTGAACCATCTGGCGTTGTGGTCGAATTCGGTTGGGGTTCCCCTCGTGGCGTCGTCCGCTGGATTCTCCTTGGTTGGCACCCATCTCCAGTCTTCTGGCTTGGACCTTTCTTCGATCTCGGCGAGTCGGTTGGCCACAAACGTTTTGAACTTCCTTGGTTCTGACTTTATCCATTGCAGCACTGTGCTGGAGTCGGTCCAGTAAACCTTTCTCGTTATGTCGAGCTCTGATTCCTCTTCGATTGTGGCGGCTAGTCTGCTTCCGAGTAAAGCCGCTTGTAGCTCCAGCCTCGGAATTGACACAGGTTTCGTTGGCGTTACCCTTGCTTTGCCGGCGATCATGGAGACATGGACCTTTCCTCCGGGCTCGACTATTCTCCAGTAGACTACTGCTGCATAGGCTTCTTCACTCGCATCGGAGAATGTGTGTAGCTGTCCTTTTCTGCCTTTGGGTGAGACGCACCTCGGGATCTTCAGCCTCGTTAATGTTGACACTTCTTCCAGGTATTTCATCCAGACTTCCTTTTGATGTTCGTTGATTGGTTCATCCCAGTCTATTTTCTTTCGCCAGATGTCCTGGATTAGTTTCTTTCCTTGTATTAGAACTGGTGTAGCAAAACCCATTGGATCGAAGGTGGACATTACTGCGCTTGTGACTTCTCTTTTTGTTGGAGTCCTTCTGCCGTCTTGCAGGTCCTCCGGCGTGTTGCGTAGCCCGACGTTGAAGGCTAATGTATCTTCTTTCACCAGCCATCTTAGTCCCAGAGTCTTCTCTTCCTTGGTCAGTTGTAAGGAGTTTTCTTTGTTTGCGTCTTCTACCTCTGATATTACCCCCGAGTTGTTGCTGGCCCATCCCTTCAGATGAAAGTTTGCTCTTGCGTGAATGTCTTTCACTTCTTTGGATATTTTCTTTGCTTCGGTTGTAGATGCGAAGCTCTGCAGGTAGTCGTCCATGTAGTGGTTTCTCTTAATTGCTTTCACTGCTTCAGGATGAGTGTTCTTAAATTCCTCTGCATTCTTGTTCATTACGTATATGGCTGTTGCAGGTGATGACGCTGCCCCGAAGATGATTGAGGACATTCTATACTCTTCCGGCTTGCCGGTTCTTCGGTTTCCGCGCCACAGGAACCTGAGACTGTCTCGGTCGTCTTCTCTGACTTTTACTCGAAGAAACATGTCTTGTATGTCTGCCATGACGGCTACTGGTCCCTCTCTGAAACGCAGCAGTACTCCGAATAATGATTGTAGCAAGTCCGGGCCCGAGAGCAAGGCGTCGTTGAGGCTCTTTCCTTCATATTTGGCAGCTGCGTCGAACACTATTCTTAGCTTCCTCTTGACTGGGTGTACAACAGCGAAGTGGGGTAGGTAGAATGTCCTTCCTTCGTTAGAGTTTTCTGGAGCCTTCTCTGCGTATCCTTTTTCGATTAGACTCAGAATCTGCTCCTCGTAGTGCTTTCTTGCTTCTTGATCACGATCCAATTTTTTCTCGATGCTAACCAGGCGTCGAACAGCTTGATTGTAGTTGTTGGGCAGGTGTTCATCTTCTTTTTTCCACAGGAGTCCCGTTTCATATTGACCGCTTGGCAGTTTCTTGGTAGTTTTCTCGAGGGTTTCTAGTGCTCTTCTGTCGCTGTCGTTAGATGGTGAACGATTTTGGATCCCTAGAGACTCTAATTGGAAGTGTTCTCGGACGAGGTCTTCTATGTCTTCCTTGCCAGTGGTCGCTCTGCCATAATGAGTGAAGTGTACTGTGGCAGTTGTTCCTGTTTCACATCCGTGTAACACCCACCCTAAGTTCGTGAGGGAAGCTACAGGATCTGATGGTTTGCCCTTCTTCAGCTTTCTTGTCACTATCAGTCCCCAATTGTCTTGGCCTATCAGTAGCTTGGGCCTCTCGGAGACGTAGAGGAGTTGATTTTCAATTGCCTTCAGGTGCTCACAGTTTCTCACGGTGTCCTTGTTTATGCATTGTTCAGACAGCTTCAGGTCGTCGATGGTTCTTGCTACGATAGTTCTCTTTTCTTTTCTATGAGCCCCTTTTATTTTGAACTCGATCTTCTGTGAACTATCTTTTCTTAACACCTTTCCGCCAACGGTTTCGATCGTGAGTTTTTCTTTCTTTCCTTCGACTCCGATTTTTTCAGCAATTGATGCGTCTAAGAGTGTGACCGTTGACCCTTCGTCTAGTAGTGCTAATACGCGAACTTGTCCTTTTGGGCCATAGAGGTTCACGGGGATCATCTTTAGGTAGGCCTTTTCTTCTCCTTTGGCGTTATGGATTGAGGCGACCTTTTCTTCTGAGATGCTATTGGTGTCTTTTGCTTCTTTTTCTATCGACGCCGGTGGTTTGTCAGAATGTAAGATGGTATGATGCCATCTTTTACACAGCTTGCAGACTGGTGCTTTACAGTTGATTCTTGAGTGTCTGAATCGAAGGCACTTGAAGCATATCTTTGCCTTCTTGGTCATATCCCATTTTTCATTCAGGTTGGCTTCTTTGAACCTTTTACATTCTAATGCGAAGTGTTCTTCCCCACAGAACGGACACGACTTCTTATATTTCTCTTTTGACGCTTCTTGAACCAAATGAACGGGTTTTCTTACTCCTCTTCTTTGTTCTGAGGGCGCTTCGGGCGGGGCGAAGTCTCCGCACATGTCGGCTTCTGTTTCTAGGAACGCTTCGATAAGTAATAGCTCCTGAATTTCCTCGTCTCTTCTGCTTCTGTGGTAGGCGAACCAACGGAACTTCATTGACGTCGGCATCTTGTCTACTATAACTCTTAGCGTTTCAGGTGAACTGAGATACTGTGGTTTCTTCAGGGCTTTGATTGTTTCGACTGCGTTCTTTACTTTGCTTGCAAATATGCATATGTCGCTCGGGTTTTCGCCGACTCTTGGGAGGTTCTTCATTTTTTCTAGTTCTGCTAATGCTAGTGCTCCAGGTCTTCCGAATCTTGCTTCTAGTCCCTTGATCACCTCGCGTGGGTCTTCGGCGGTGAATAGCAGGCTTTGGACGGCTTCTCTAGCTTTTCCTTGGATCGCTATTCTGAGGCGTGCTAGGTTTTGATTGCTACTGAAAGAAGCAGCCGTATCCTCGTATGATCTTTTGAAGGCTAACCATTTTTCGCAGGCCCCGTTGAAGTGAGGTAGTTCTAGGTGCTTCGGTGAAACGGTGTCACGTGATTTTTCTGATAGCTTTAGTATGACTGAAGCTAGTTCTTGGATGTCACTTTTCTTTTCTTCTGCCTCTATTGGTTTGTGGTTCTTATTAGGCATGTCTCCGGTCTGGATGAACCAGCGTTCGACTTCTCGAGTTCGCTCGAACAGCTCTTCTCCGGTACCATCTTCATCTTCTGATTCCGCGGTGAGAAGTTCTAATTCCGCTTGAGCAACTTTTGACCGCGCTTCTGCCAATTCTAGTTCCCTTAATGCCATTGTCATCTTTGCTTGCGCTTCTGCTCTCTTCCTATGCGACGAGCGAACGGAAAGCGTGTCTGGATCGCGGGTCGTCTTCTTAGGGTGAGGCTGTTGCAGAGTCTTCATTGCGACACTTCTTTCTTGAATCTGCGGCGTTGGATGACTTCCTTCTTGGTGAGGAACTGACGCTTCGATGGTGCGTGTCGGGGGGGTGGTATGGGTTACGTCCCCTGGTGTTGATTCTTTTCCGGCAATGTTTTTGTTAAGAAGTACGGGTTGTCTGTGTACGCTGCTGGGCGATGCTCTTGTAAGCGTCGATCGATCTGAAGTTGACGTGTTGGTAGCCGTCGTGTTTGTAGAATCACTCGGCGTATTCATGCTCCAATCCGTCGTACTGGTACCCGTAGTGGCGTTGCTTTCACTCGTAGTCTTCGACTGCACTGATTTTGATCTTGTATTTGAAGGCATCTTCCTAGTTTTCCTTAAACCCGATCCGGCTTCTCGAAGGACCAATGTAAATGCTCGTATAAGGGAGCGTTGATAAATAGAGCGGGTTTGCTGGCGGGATGTTAACTGGAGAGCATACAGTAGCAGTTAGATGAGCAATAAATAACACTTCTTGAGAATTTCTTCTTGTTTTATTTCTTGATTCCTTATTATTACATTGCCGGATTTGGAATAATTTACCACGAAAAACGCCCCTTTTTTATAAGCGGCTGTAACCAATCATATTTAAGAAAAAATCGCATACGGCATTAGTGAATCTATTGACCAATCAGAGCGCCGAGTAACCTTTTCTAAGAGAGATTCACAATTTCCTTAATAAACGTGGTAAAACATTCCTTACAATATTTATATTTATTCCTAACGATAGATACAACTTATTTCTATTATTCTAAACATAAATCATTCAATAAACCTTTATTTTACATTTATAAAAAATAAAAATAGTTTCGCGGTCGCCTCACGGTTTAGCTCCGGAGTAGGACTATATTTTTTGCCGAACATACAAGTGGCGCCGCCAAGAGGTAGGAATGTACAACACTTTTTCAGGAATTATGCTTAAAATCTATACAATATTTTTTCATGAAATTTAAATCTTTCTCATAATGAAATAACATTATACAGCGATTAGTTGACATATTAATGTTTCTTTTGAAGTACTTTAAAGGAAAAAGAATTATATTAATCACTTATATGTTAAATAGCTCTTAAAGTTATGATAAAAGAAATCTTACTAGAAAATAAGCTTATACTTGCGTCTAATGTTCTAATCAGACCTAAATAATATTAAATAGATTCATATAAGTCACTTTAAGATAAAAATAGAAGTGTTTAATTTACTTTCCTGTTTTTTCAGCACTAATCAGTCTTTACACTTAGCTTTATTTTATAAATAGGAAACAGTTAAGATTAATACCATCACCTAATTTTAAATCACTGATAAGAAATAATTATGATTAAATGCTAACACTTAGTTTTTAATTCACTGATAATAAATAATTAATATTAAATGTTCGAATTCACTTTGTCGTCGCTAACAATAAATTTAACGAACTTTCCTTCGTATTTAACACAGGCTTAGAAGCTAGCACTTCTTATTAGCTTGTGCTTTGTCTTTTTTTGTTTGTTGAATTATTGTATTTGTGGTCAGATGTCAAACAGCTGTATTACTACCCGTGTCGCTTTATTGTTATTAATAATAATCCTAAGTGTGCTGTCTCGAAAATTTATCAAAATGCATGCACAAAAATCTGCTATGTCCAAAAAGTATACTTTTGTGATATTATTATTTATAAATATTCTCAAAGAACTTAGCTATCACAAAATTTTAATTAACAAATTATTTTGTAAGTAGCTAATACTCTTTGAAACACAAAGCGCGCGCACATAAATCTAGAAATCTTTGCCTAGCACCATTTTTTTTATTATGTGCGAGCAGCTATGCAGGTCTAGGTAAAGAGACCAGTATCACTGCGACCTAGAAGATCTATTGTGATCGCTGCTATGGCTATAGTTCACTGCTAAGCCCTATGTCTTCAATGAATTGAAGGAGTTGCTTAGCCGTGAGCAATTTCACTTCTTCTGGGCGGAGTAGATAGTGTCCCAGATGAGTGTTACTTTTGCGCATTAAGGGTCCGCAATCGCTTGCGATGTGTAGAGGTGTTTCTTCCTTTATGGAACAGAACCGACATCCTTGAGTTGCTTAGTCCCAGGATGGACATGTGCTTTTTAAGACAACAGTGTCCAGTTAGGGCTCTTGCCAGAATGCGCAATTTATTTTTACTTAATTCCAGGGCTTCTGAAGCGAATTTACGATCAAAAGCCCGGATTAAGGTTTTATAATGTTTTAAGCCTGGTGTGTCAGACCAGATCTTAAGTGATTTATTGTGATAAAGAGTTTCAAGGGTCAATCGGGCTAGGCTTCTTGAGATTCCACAAAATGGCTCGGGTCCAAATTGTGTGCACTTTGAGCCCTCCCGTGCGAGTTTGTCGGCAATTCGTTGCCTACAATGCCCTCGTGACCCGGAACCCATCTTAAAACGACCTTGTTGTTACAACCCAGGGCGTTTAAACGGTTCACGCAGTCTCCAACTAGCTTTGATTTCACTAAGTTTGATCTCAGCGCTAGCAGTGCGCTTGACTATCAGAGTTTATGTAAATTTTTTGGTTGACGTAGTGTTTTTGCAGATTGATTTCCGCACACCGAAGTATGGCGAAAATTTCTGCCTGGAAGATAGAGGTGTATCTACCCAAATTCATACTAAATTTGAATTTGGGGCGTGCCCCGTAAATTCCAAAGCCTACGTCGAGGCCCATTTTAGACCCATCGGTATACCATATGAGGCTACCGACCTCACAGATAACCTGGCCATTCAGCCAGTCTTCTCTGTAGGGTAATTCCACTATATACTTTTTATCAAAAGTGTATAGTGGACGCATGATATCTGAGATCATGCATAAGACCGGTGATTCCTTAATTGAGTCGAGCTTGGATCTCAATCTGTAGGAGAGCAAGCTCAGACCGCCCTGGGCGTTAATCCTATACAAACTAGCCCTCGCCTCCTTGTCTAGATAGAGATCTAGGGGCGTTAGGCATAGAAGTGCATTAAAATGTAAAAGGACCCACTAATAATACAAGTCGACCTTTAGGTAAAAATATGGTATTTTCGCTTAGTATTATTACGATACTATATACTACAAACTATAAAATAATGGTACAATTTGGATAATTATACTACGAAATCCGACCCTGGTTACGTCGTGTTTTGATATGACGTTTGTATTATGACAGATACGCTACTTTTTCTTGTATGAAAAAGTTATGAGTAAAATATTAAGATGGGCCTAACCTTCCTTTTGAAATCATTGTTATTACAACTTATAGTAACAAATATTGTTCAATTTACACAGGTCTTATCATAATCAATATTTATCTTAAACAAATAGACAGCTTAAACAGAAAATAAAGCTTTAGTCGCATCTTTTAAACAAAGTTTAAAGCAAATTTTATCTACAGTATATGACGTCAATTGATAAGAGATTCTCGTCTTCTCGCTCTACCAATGGCTATACCTACTTGTTTTTCTTAACATATATCTCTACTACTTTAACATAATATTATCTCTTTCTTTTTAATTAAAACGGTGGATAACTGTTGGAACTTATAATAAATAATTTTTCAAATTATTTTAATTATTTTTAATAAAATTTCATTTTTTTAATCATTTAGCATTTCGATTCGTATTGCGTAATTGATTGTTACCTACGTAACACATTATTCTAAGTTGAACAAAAATTCTTTCATCCGTCGCTACATTCATATAACATTCCCACATTCCCACACTGTCTTATGGCCTGGCCACGGGGATCGGCGGCGCGAACGGCAAAGCGACAGGCGGCGCGAAAATTCGCGCGACGCGATTTGAGGGCCACGGGAAGTCACGTTTGCCGCCGCGACCAGATAGGCCGAGAGTGAAATGTCATTATCAAAGTTATCTTAATATTGCTTAGAAAGTAATTGTTTTTGATTCAAGACATAATATTTGGATGAGATTGCGGAGTAAGTACTTGATTTGAATAGGAATTGGGTTATAGTTGGAGAATTCCACAACAAATAGAATGCATCTAGAAAAAATTTCGAGTAAATACCAGAATGAGTGTTGAAACCTGCGATTATATTCTTGTTAATATTCAACCATAATTAGAGATAAAGGTCAATGCGGATGGAATTTTAAGTTGTTTTTGTCGGCCCGGCATTTTTCGCGGCGAAAACAACTAAAATATTTTGTTCCTATACTATTCGCCGCGTCTGCCGCCGCGATTGCCGCCCGACTCCGTGGCTTGCACCATGATTCATACATTTGTTTCATTCGCCCGCCGCGCCGCCAGTCGCCCGCGCGATTCGCTCGGTAAATTTCGCCGGTCACGTCGCCACTGGCCGCTACGCGTGGCATGCTTCATACATTTCTATACATTTGTTTTAGTCGCCAGACGCCTCGCCGTTCGCGCCGCGCGAATTTTCGCTACGGCGAAAGTCCCGTGGCCAGGCTGTTATGGTTCAGGGATTAGCCTTTCTACATAAACATTGTTTTAAATGCTAATTTTATGCTTGCGACGTTAACAATCTCCCCACCGTACGCTAGTACCATTAAAGTGACAGGCTTTCTACTTTCTTTTCCGATAAATTAGACTTGAATGGTAAACGACCATTCAATCGAAAGAGGTTATCTTCTCCTATTTCAAAAGTCAATTTGCTTAAACGTAAACTATTTTCAACATTTTTTCCCATCATCTGTAAACAGCATATTTCCGAATAAAAGCATTCGTCTTGAACGACTTCCATATAAGAATTTCAGCCTTCCTTAAAAGAGCTATTTCCAAAACGTTGTCGGGTCCTTTAACCGACTTGGTCGAAATATCTTTAGAACACAGAATTAACCTTTTCGAATCAGTTAATTTCTGGGAAATTAAAAACTTGAATTTTTCTATGGCTTGTAACATTCTTGCCGTAGTCCTAAGAAATCTTTCGAAATTACTGAATCGTCCGTAGTCGGGTAAACTCCACGACTCTTTTCTTATCAGCGTATTTTTACCCTTTTCGGCGATTCTTCTTCACCCGTTTCTATATATTCTTTCATGTCTACTTGTGTAGGCCATGCATCAGGACTTAACCGGAGGAAATCTGGTCCTTGAAACCAACGATGATTCTCATCGAAGGTGGAAAGAAAGCTTCTAGTGACGTCGTCTGCCACATTATCCGACGTTGGAACCCAACGCCATTCACACTGTCTGCTACGATCTTCAATCTCAGCTAACCCGTGTATCACAAATGGCTTGAACGTTCGAGGATCTGACTTGATTCAAGCTAAAACTGTGCGTGAATTCATCCAGAAAAATCGATTAGAAATTTTTAACCTGCTATCTTTTTCAACGGCTGCAGATAACCGCTAGTCCAATAAGGCCGCCCGCAACTTAAGGCCGAATACGAAGAGAACCGGCGAAAATTAATGTATTTCTCTTGACTAGAACTTTGACCTGAAGTAATTCTAAGCTTTAAAACATTTTTGTAGGTTTGTTCGGGTCCTTCACAAGGTCACCGTCATTTTAAAATTTTAAAATAAATGAATATAGCAACAAATAAAAAAATGTTAAGAAATGATATATAAAATTATTGTTCTTCCAAAACTCTGTGAATTTTAATTTAGGAAAAATTCTTTTACGTAAAAATATTTGTATTGTGATTCCGAAGGTACCTGCTATCTTTATTTTCGATACAAAATATTATTTATTAACATAATTCGTTTTAATTAAAAACACCTAATAATAATATCGTATATTGCCAGATAAAAGTTTGCCGTAATAAATTACCAGTCGCTTCGACGTGTGACGTAAGGTAACAACAGTCGATGTGTCTGTAGCGAAAATCGTTAATTTATTGTTTTATACGCGTTTAAGTGTCTATAAATGTAAATATGGGTAGGAAAAGAAATAAATATTTCCTAAGTGGTAAAACAAAGAGAGTTTATCGCATGAACGCTGCTCGAATGTTGTATTTTGAGGTTAATACTTATATTTTTGTAAGGTAATTTTTTGTTTGAGGCTGCCTAATAGGTTGCATTTTTACTCATTTACATTAGCCAAACTGATCATTTATACTTTTCTAGTTTCAAGTGAGAAACACTAAAAATGTAAAATATCAAGACCCAGTCGGAAAAGAATGTACAGAGTGGTGCAAGCACAGAGACCGCAAATAATGTCAGTCAATGTATTGTCCGAAAGCATGGGGTAAAAGTACATAATTAAGAAAAACCGAAATACTTCGGATGTGAAGTGATTGACCAGTCGGAGTAGTCTTGTGAGAATTTACATACACAGTACCTATCCCCACTATGGGGCAATCACCGACTTTTTAGTTTTTTTCTTTATTATTTATGCAATTTGCATTACGGCATCTTGTAAGACTCACAAAAACAAACATTTTCAGTTATATGAGGTTCTTTACGAACGATGCAACAATTAAGAAAAAAAAACCGTTATCAATTCAATAACTTTTCGAACAATATTTTATAACGAATAAAGTACAGAATTTATAATCTATAGGAACTAATATTATAAATAAGAAAAATTTATTTAAGAAGTAAGCAATGCTCTCTGTGTTGTTCATTACTATGCATCTGAGCTAGCTCCGTCAAATATAATCAAAGCCCGTACGGCTTTGATTATAGGTATTATACATGTCTATATAAAAAAAGTGTAGGTACTGGCGGCGCGTGGTTTGCTGCGAAACCAGCAAGGTCATTCGCGTCGTATTCGGCCTTAAGCCTCGAAACAGAAATAGGCTTTAAAGGTGCCACTCTTGCCTTTGCGGCTAGCAACGTGACCTGCCTTTCTTCATGATCGCCTTTGGTGACATAGTACACCGCGGCGGCGTATGCTTTCTTACTAGCGTCCGTGAACGTGTGCAACTCTCCTTCGTTAAGGTTGCCAGCGATGAACTTTCTACATAGCGCATTTAATTATTGTGAGATCTGATCGTCCCATGAAATGCCCAATCGCCACGTCTTTTGAACAAGTGACTTACCTTGTAAAGTTACGAGCGAAGCAAGTCCCAACGGATCGAAAACCGACATAACTGCACTTGTCACTTCCCTTTTTGTGGGAGGTCGTAAACCATCGATTACTTCCGGTGGTGTGTTTCGTAAACTCACGATGAAACTCAACGTGTCTTGTTTAATGTTCCATATTAAACATATGGTTTGTTCCGCATGTTCTCTATCGCCTAGAGAGGCGCTTTCGCTTTTGAAGATATCTTCCATGTTGTTTAAAACCTCGGGCCGGTTACTGGCCCATCCCCTTAGTTGAAATGAAGCGTTCTTATGCAATTCATATATGTCATTAACTACCTTTTTTTGCTGTCGCCATATTTGGAAATGCCTGTAGATAATTATCCATATAGAAGTTTTGCTGTATAGCATCTCTATGTCTATGTCACTAAACTTCTATATGAATGATTATCTACATCTTTTGGATACAAATGTTCGTATTCTTGTGCACTTCTATTTTGCATGTAAATAGCTGTGCACGGAGAAGACGCCGCTCCAAAAATAAGGGACGTCATTCTATACTCTTCTGGTGGCGCGTCACGATCGTGCCACCACAGAAAACGAAGACTATCTCTGTCTTAATGATTTCTTATATTTACGCGAACACTACACATTGAAATAATACTAGTTTTTACCATGAGTGCTGTAAAGCGTTCGAAACGTCGGCTATCTCTGTCTTCTTCGCGTACTTTGACTTGCAATAACATTTCTTTAATGTCTGCCTTAACTACCATGGTTCCTTCTCGAAACCGTAGTAAAACTCCGAACAATGATTGCAGTAAATCGGGTCCTGCCAACAAAGCGTCGTTGAGACACCGCCCTTTGGTTCTGGCAGCCGCATCAAATACCATTCTAATCTTTTTCTTCTGCGGGTGTGTAATGTAGAAGATACCATGTTCTTGGAGAAATGGAATCACGATTTACCTTCTCGGGGTAACCACTATCAATAAGATTATCAATTTGTTTCTCATATTCTTTTTTCAACTCTACATTTCTATCGAGCTTCTTCTCGATATTGAACAAGCGAATTTTAGTTTGCATTCTATTTGACGGCATAACTTCATTATCCAACCGCCATAAGCCCGCTTCGAACCTGTTACGAACATGTAAGCGACGCACTGTTTTTCAAAACATTTAATGCCCGCTCCTCTGGGTCGTTGACCGTTCCATTTCCTGTTCCTTTTTGGTGGAAATGAGGTAAACAATCTTAACCCGCTTGATGCCACCCGTCATGCGGCCATGCAAAACCCAACCCAGTTTGGTGAGTGAAGCCACAGGAAGATTCTTATCACCTGAAATTATTCACGAGTGCCAATTATCCTGACTAATTAATATGGTAAGTTTGGACCTTTCATAATATAGATCATCCTTAATGGGTGCCGAATGAATACACCGCTTTAATAGCTCTCGACTTACTGTTTGCGGAGAAAGATTAAGCGATTTAATCGTTTGTAAGCTTATCTCCTCTGAGTCGCGTGAAAACAGTCCTTTTATTCTTCTTTTTAAGCCAGAATTATTGTCGCTAATTCGCTTGCCGCCGATGCCCTCAATTCATAACTATTCTTTGGGGCCTCGGGGCGCTAACCGCTGAGCCATATGCTCCTCTATAAGAGCCATGGTTGAACCTTCATCCAGAAGGGCTGTGGTCTTGACTACACCGCTAACCGCTGAGCCATATGCTCCTCTATAAGAGTCATGGTTGAAACTTCATCAAGAAGGGCTGTGGTCTTGACTACACCGCTAACCGCTGAGCCATATGCTCCTCTTAAAGAGTCATAGTTGAACCTTCATCCAGAAGGGCTGTGGTCTAGACTACACCGCTAACCGCTGAGCCTCTCTATAAGAGTCATGGTTGAACCTTCATCCCGAAGGGCTGTGGTCTTAACTACACCGCTAATCGCTGAGCCATATGCTCCTCTATAAGAGTCATGGTTGAACCTTCATCCAGAAGGGCAGTGGTCTTGACTACACCGCTAACCGCTAAGCCATATGCTCCTCTATAAGAGTCATGGTTGAACCTTCATCCAAAAGGCTGTGGTCTTGACTACACCGCTAACCGCTGAGCCATATGCTCCTCTATAAGAGTCATGGTTGAACCTTCATCCGGAAGGGCTGTGGTCTTGACTACACTGCTAACCGCTGAGCCATATGCTCCTCTATAAGAGTCATGGTTGAACCTTCATCCAGAAGGGCTGTGGTCTTGACTACACCGCTAACCGCTGAGCCATATGCTCCTTTATAAGAGTCATGGTTGAACCTTCATCTAGAAGGGCTGTGGTCTTGACTACACCGCTAACCGCTGAGCCACATGCTCCTCTATAAGAGTTATGGTTGAACCTTCATCCAGAAGGGCTGTGGTCTTGACTACACCGCTAACCGCTGAGCCATATGCTCCTCTATAAGAGTCATGGTTGAACCTTCATCCAGAAGGGCTGTGGTCTTGACTACACCGCTAACCGCTGAGCCATATGCTCCTCTATAAGAGTCATGGTTGAACCTTCATCCAGAAGGGCTATGGTCTTGACTACACCGATTTTTTCACCGCTTTCCATTAATCGCGGTTATCCATATTTTTTAGCGATCGCGCAGCGCACACGACGTGACTGTTGCACTTGCACTTAGTACAGTATTTAAAAATTGTAAACGCTCATAAATATACAAATAACCTGAACAGTTGTAATAACAAATAAGTGATTGTTAAGTGTAATAGTTAGTTATAATAAATATACTTTAATAAGTTTGTCAGAAAAATCTTAAAACGTCTAATTTATAAGAAAAGTGTAATTATACAGTTTTTTGTTACAAAAATATTTTGAAATTACAGGACAATAAAAATAAGTTATGAATACAAATAACCCAAACAGTTGTAATAACAAATAAGTGATTGTTAAGTGTAATATGTAATTATACAGTTTTGTGTTACAAAAATATTTAGAAATTACAAGATAATCAAAATAAGTTGTGAACAAATTCAAATTTTATTAAAAGAAGTGGGTGATTTTCAAATTTTGTTCATACAAGTCCGTTAGTCTAAAACTCCGTTGTTTACTCATTGAAGTAATATGTACTTACGTACTAGAACAGCTACCTCAAACAAAAAATGTGCGCTACTCTGTGTTCGCGCGGTTGTTTTTTTAATCATAGAATAAATATAGGTAGAACGGTCCGTAGGTAATAGAAGATTGTATTATTAAATAGTTAAATTATATCGAGAACAATATTTAAATTTTGTCATTTTTTTGTATATTAAATCTGCTTATTTAATATAATATTACATAATATTATATCACAATTACATTTTAATGATATTTTTATCGGAGTATTTTAAAAGGTATCTATTTCAAATATAAAAGAACGTACTAAATGTATGATAACAAAACTTATTAACATAACATTTAAATTACAAATATATTTATTTAAATTAGAATAAGAGTCGTTCATAAATGCTGGGCACGTGAGAGTTAAAAATGGACGAACTTTGACTTTGAAGTGGAAACCTAAAAATAAAATAAAAGAATAATAAGCAGATTTAAACATGAAAAATTTAGCCTAATTATAATAACTTATACATGTTTCTACAAAAAAATGTGTATAATAGTATATTCGTCCTATACTTAAGTAACCACAGAAATGTCGCATCTGAACATATTAATTTCATAATCTATATACCATGACACGAGATGGCGTCTTAGGAATAATTTTTTTTATTATTAATCTATAATACTTTTTAATTGATTAATTATCTTATTGACCGATGAAAAGTAATTCCTTGGTTTTTACTGACATTTCTTGAATTATTTGTGCAATATCTAAGTACACACGAGGACATATTTTTGTCAAGAGATTTTTTTAAAATCAACACAACACGTGACAACTCTACAAGCGCCTAGGCGCCTAGCGAGTGACTGATTAAAGTGCGGTGCATGCACCGCAGTTGAGTGGAACAGAGTAGCTGAATGCAGTGTCGCCTCTAGTACGTAGTACATAATGGGTGCGTTTGGCAGAAAAAAGCGCTAGCAAGCGCTTACTAGCGCTAAAATAATTTTCGGCCAGGACACGATTGCTACTTCAGTAGCGCTGACACAATCCGCTATTTTGCTTATTTAATTTGTTTGTTTTGAAGTAGAGTTTATAAGATGTTTTTTGCAATATTAGTTTTAAGTAATATAATGACATGAATAGACATATACATGTTATTAAAAATTCATGATTGGTAAGTTTTTAATATGAATACTTCACAAACATATATTTAAATTAGGTTAGGTTCCCCGGTTAAAACTAACATCGTGTCCTAGAGGAAAATAGCTACTTATGATTTGACAGCACTTACCGCTTACGATCGCCATTTTGCTTACAAGCGCTTGCTAGCGCTTTTTTCTGCCAAACGCACCCAATAGCTCAATGTGTTTACTTAACAAAACGAACTTTGGACTGTGATGTAAACAAGTATTGTCGCCAATATATTGCAGATAAATACTACACACCTTTTTCGCTTGAAATTACATTGGTTGCATAGCTGTGGTACAACACTCATTCAAAAAATTAAAGAATAAATACTTTATTTTCTTTTCCTATGTAATTTTTAATTTACTGTATAAAATATTAAGGCAATTTTTAAACTTTTTATTTAAAAAGTAAGAGACCAAATAGAAATTAGATAATATATATTATATTGACTTTTCGCTAAAATGTCATCACAGAAAAACAAAAATTTGTCAACGATTTCCACAAAGACAATTATGAATATCTGCACCTATTGTAAGAAAGTGATCACTTCTAAAGAGATCTTAAAATGCTTTATTTGTAATGAAAAATATGACTTGAATTGCATAAACATGTCGATTAGAAGATTTAATGCTACGAATATTGAAAAAAAAGTCCAAATGGAAATGTGATCAGTGCATACATAAGACAAATACTAAAAAAATATGTTCACCAAATGCTGTTATTTCTCATAGCGTGAAAAAACAAGTCAATATCTCAAAAAATGACGTTTCACAACATAAAATGCTGCATAAAAGTAAAAACGAAACTGAAAGCTTATGTAATCAACTATTAACCACCAATAAATTCCAAAACAGAGTGAAAAATCGCACACATACAGAAACGTACTCGGACCCTGAAACTTCCTTATCATCCGAAGATTCAAACATAATAAAAAGCTTACCTGATCTTTCGACATCAGTACATGATGAATCTATTGAGTTAAAACAAAGAAACTCCGAACTACAGCTAGAACTAGACAGTGCGCATATGGAAATAGAAAAGCTTATTCTTGAGAAACAAGAACTACAAAAAGAGGTTGACAAATTAGCAGCAAAAACAAAAAGATTACTTATGATATGTTCTTCAAACAGTCCTAAAAAAATAAAACTTCAGAAAAACGACGCGTTACTCCAAACATCTAATAATTTAGATTTAGTAACACAAACACCTAATAAATTAGATTTAGAAACGCAAACATCTAATAAATTGGATTTATCAACGCCAACGGCGGCAATAAAAGACGCCAGAATAGATGACAAAAATAACCTGTTAATGACTAAAAACAAAAACTAGAAAACAAGTTGGAGGAAGATATTCAGCATCTACGTCAAACAAACTGCAATATTAAAAAAAGAAAAATATTGCCTTAACTGAAAATGTACTAAAAAGTTGTGTTCTCAATCAAGACTATGGTCTGTCAGATAAAATTATTATTTGTGTTGGTGAAAACGATAAAAATCCTCTATCTGTTTCATCATAACTATATATAATATTAAAACAACTAAGAAAACATACTGTAATTATTTTAAATGTTTTAAATAGTACCTAGATATTTAAATACAGGGATGATAATTTCCAATATTATAAAAGTATGTAGTCAATATAAAAACTGTTATTTTATAAAAGAAAAGTCCTATTATAAAAATCTATTCGACACTTGTAAAATAATTAACTATATGTATAATTGATTGTATAGATAATGATCAACAATTTTTAGACTATTCCCAACTAAAAATATTATTAAACAGCGTTCAACACTAATTAAATGTTCTGAATTAATTAATAAAGTACATAAGAAAGGTACAATTCCTTACTATTTCGCAAATATAAAAAACAAAATAAAACCGGCCAAGAGCGTGTCGGGCCACGCTCAGTGTAGGGTTCCGTAGTATCCCGTCCGTCACAATAAGTGTTCTCACTTATGAGTTTGAAGGTGGGTATTCATTATGTTCGCGCTCCAGCAGCGCTCCGCGCTCCTGCAGCTGCTCCCGGTGGTGGGTACTGTTGTTTCCATCCAAGTTCAAAATGATTTTCCTAGAAAGTCCTTATAAAGTTCTACTTTTCAGATTTTTTCATATTTTCTAAACTTATGGTTCAAAAGTTAGAGCGGGGGAGACATTGTTTTTTACTTTTGGAGCGATTATTTCCGAAATTATTGACATTATCAAAAAATGATTTTAGTAAACCCCTATTCATTTTTAAATACCTTTCCAACAATATATCACACGTTAGGGTTGAAATTAAAAAAATCACTTCCCACTTTACATATAGGGGGGCTACCCTAATAAAACATTTTTTTCCAATTTTTATTTTACCACTTTGTCGGCGTGATAGATACACATATTGGTACCAAATTTCAGCTTTCTAGTGCTAACGGTCACAGAGATTAAGCGAGGACGGACAGATGGACAGACAGACAAGGCGAATCTATAAGGGTTCCTAATTGACTACGGAACCCTAACAAAACATATTTTAAATGAAAAATCTTGGGTTAAATTGGATAGAATAGAGAGTGTGAGTGACATTAAGGAACCTATAAAGTTCAAAAAAGGAACTATCCCATTTTATTTTCCAATCATAGAAAAAAAACAAGTTTATTTCGAAATTAAGGCATTAGACATCTGTAGAAATAGTATTTTAATAAATGATAAAATACATAAAATAGGAAATTCCTATATGCGAGTATTTCACCAAAACATAACAGGATTACTAGGAAAATTAGACTTACTTGAGGCGTGCATCGCAGAATTTAATTACTCTGAAGAACCAATAGACGTGATTTGTCTAACAGAAACATTCGTAAAAAAATGGAGATGAAGAAAACGTAATTTTTAAAAACTTTAAACTGGCTGCCAATTTCTCAAGAAAACAATCAAAACGTGGTGGTGTGTGTATTCTTGTAAAACAAAATTTCAAGTATCGTATCTTAGATTTTTTACAACTGTTTTCAAAGGAAATTGAGTTTGAATTTTGCGGTATAGAATTGACTGAACAAAAATGTATTATTATCTGTATTTATAAAACACCAAACTCGGAAATAAGTATAATTTTTACAAAACTTGATGCTTTATTACATAAGCTACGTGAAAAAATAAACAAAAAAATTATAATTGCTGGCGATTTTAACGTAAATATGTTAATGTTGAATAATAAGTCTAATAGATTAAGAAGTATATTAAAAAGCTATGGATTTCAAATGCATATAACGGAAACAACGAGACAACATAGACGTATAGACCTAATGGCAAGTAATATACAAGGAGCTATATGAAAAGTCCATGAATTAGGTCTATCAGATCACACGAGGCAAACATTAAGTTTTTTATTAAAAGATACAACAAAGTCCTCTGGGCATTATATTTAGAAGGCAATACACGGAAAGTAACATTAGCAGTTTCTGCAATCACTTAAAATCATTATCATTCTTGGACGTATATGAGGAGGATAACATAGAAAAACCGTTTACAAAATTTTATGACACGTTTGTACTAATTTATAAGCTATGCTTTTCCATAAATAGAGTCAAAGTAAATAACTTTGATCAAAAATTAAAATGGCTTACAATTGGTATAAAAGTTTCCTGTAGAACTAAACGTGCACTTCACTATAAATGTTATAAAAATAAAACTCACGAGAACAAAAATAAATTTACACTTTAAGGAAATATCCTAAAAAAAATATTTTACTGGCACAAAAGCAGATGAATCACAAATACGTACTTAACTCAAAAAATAAAACTAATGCCACTTGGAACCTAATAAAAGAAAATAGTCAGACACATCCAAATCTCATTGATAGACTCACAGTCAATAATCAAAATATACTAAATCCTATTGAACTAGCTACAACATTTAATCAGCATTTCATCTATTCCATTAAAGACAGAATATCACATAATAGTGCGGTTAAATTAAGCGTAACTAGTCTAAAAAATAATCTAGTATTTATTTAAGGCCATGTGATATAACGGAAATTAAGAACCATATTTCATCACTTAAAAACACAAAATCTACTGGCTGTGATGAAATACAAACTAAAGTTTTAAAGAGGTGTCCAGGAAAAATCATAGACGTTATTATGTTTTCTCATTAATAAGTCGCTCGAAAGCGGGATTTTTTCCTAAAGATATGAAATTATCCGTTGTTATACCATTGCATAAAAAAGGTGACAGAAATAATATTAATAACTATAGACCAATTACATTAATATCAATATTATCAAAATTGTATGAGAAAGTTATGCAAAAAAAACCTTTAGACTTTTTTTAATAAGTTTAACTTATTAAAACCAGAGCAACATGGTTTTCAAAAAGGTAAATCTACTACACTGGCAACTTTTTCCCATATAAAAATCGTAACCGGTTATATAAACAGAAAAATACCAATTTCTGCAGTGTACTTTGATATGAGCAAAGCATTTGATAGTGTTGGTCATGATATTCTCTTAAAAAAAATTGAAGCTTATGGTGTAAGAGGGCCAGCTTACTCCTGGATACAAAGCTATTTAAAAGATAGAAAACAATGTGTTGAAATACAACAAAAAGATAAAAAACGGCAAGACATTTTAAAATATAAATCTTCGTACTTACCAAATGATTACGGAGTGCCACAAGGGAGTGTTTTAGGTCCTTTACTGTTTTTAATTTATATAAATGACCTACCAAATTACATCAAACATAATACAATATTATTTGCTGACGACATTTCTATTTTAATACCGAAAATAAATTTTAGGTACCCTGTTGACCGAGCTTTGCTCGGTATTTTTCGCTCGGTTTTTTTTAAATTCGTGTGTTTTGGAAATTATATTTAGATACAAATTACATACTGATGAAATACGAATAATATTTTTTGATCTTAGCGACATAATAGAAAAAACTGAACTGGTTATTTGAATAAAAAATCATGAGTGCAATTAGTGTAATTTAAATTTTCGTGTTTTTAAAAAATACTAAAAAAGGGCTCGAATAAATAGATTTTCTCAAAAAAGAAAGGAACTTGAAAAAAAAATTAAAAAACGTCGGTCCGTCGGTCTGGGCTCGAACCAAGGTAATACGATTTTGTGACCGCCCAATATACCAATTGAGCTATTTTTACTCATTAATAAACTGTCAAAATTTGCTTTTTCATTCTAATTATAATAAGAAAGCAAATTTTGACAGTTATTAAGTATAATGGTGAAAAAATTACTGCTACTGAATGTACCACATTATTAGGTATTGTTACGAGCTTGTTGAGGTTCGTGACAATAAAAATTGCCGATAAAATTACCTAAATTAACACTTTAATTTACTTTACACAAATTGAAACTTAAAACACTAATAATTAAACACACTAATTCACTTAATTCCGCTCCGAAGCTTCGCTTGTGTCGCCGAGTTCAACTCTGCCCCGATCGCATCTTGCAGTGCCTATTTATTTAAATTAGCAAAGAAGCATCCCGAATATTCAAGTAAATGCGCGCAAAGGGACGAGTGTGCGAGTATAGATTTTCTAGAAACATAGTTCTTCGGATGGCGCTGTTGGTTGAGAGATTTGTGATGTCATTCCCTGCAAAGCTCCCCTCGCTCTCGTTCCTGACACTAGATGGCGCTAGTTGTGTCGTCGACTTGAGCGCGTAACACTGCCCCCTCCTAAGACATGCTCGTCCCGAGCATTATCGGCCCCTTAATAACGCGCCAAGCGATCCACATGGACGATCTTAGGAGTCCCTCTTGCGTCTTTCTGTAACGGCTCCGCAATGTCAAGGGATGTTCGATCCCGTGGTGCACCAACATTGTACAATTTCGATGCTCCTCTACTCCGTGTCTGAGGTCCCCTCACAGCCGCACAACTTGTACATGTACGACACCAATCCTCCACATCGTCACGATAATGGAACCAGTAAAACTGTTCTCGGACCTTCAGTAGAGTTCGTTTAACTCCCAGATGGACTCTCGAAAGACCATTTTGGCACAGCTGTAAAACATTCGGCACTTTAGCTTTAGGGACAACCATTTGCAAACGACAGCTGTCTCCTCGACCATTGTCCCATTTACGGCACAGGACTCCATCCTGAAGCAGCAAGCTGTCCCATTGGGCCCAATAGCTTTTCGTGGTTGAACTCATCGCTGAGACGTCCCTCCACTTAGGCTTGGTAGCACGGGCCTTCATCCATCCCAGAATCTGCTTGATGTCCGGATCTTCCTGCTGTGCATGTCGTAGGCTGTCCTTCCACCCGTTGCTGACGTGGTCTGTCCTGTGCATCCTCACGGATACCACTTCCTTACTCTCTTGCCTACTACAATGGTCGCAATCTTCAGGACAAGGTCTTCTTGACAATACAACTGCGTTGCCGTGAGATTTCCCGCTGCAGTGTCTGATAGTAAAGTCGTATTCCTGCTGCTGCTGGGCGGTGCTGTTAGCCGCACTTCCTTCCTGAGACCGTTCACCTTCCCTTCCTAGGGTGTGCTTAGGGCAGCTGGACCGAAGATGGCCCCTTTCCCCACAGCCATAGCACCTAGGGCTGTATCTTTTATTGTGGTCGCGAACCGTAACTGCTGTAACCTCCCTAGCGTGAGGTGAACGATGATCCTGTCGCCGCCAGGCGGTGCCGTTAGCTGCACTACCCTCTCGAGGTCGATCAACTCTCCTTTCCACGGTTCGCTTAGGGCAGCTGGATCAAAGATGGCCCTTTTCCCCACAGCCATAGCACCTTGGGCTGTATCCTTTGTTGCGGTCGCGAACTGTAGCTGCTGCAACCTCCCTGACGCGATAGGCACGATGATCCTGCCGCACGGCTTCCACTTCCAGTGCATGGGCCAAGGCTTCCTTAAGCGTCACGTGGTGCCCGAGCCTCACAGCAGCTCTGACTTCCAGGTCGCGGATGCCGTCGATGAATGTCTGCACCAGGTTCCCTTCAATGAGCGCAGGTACAGACCGGTATGCTTTTCGAACCATCTTCTCCACCTTAAGGGCCCACTGCTGCAGGTTTTCGTTGCTTCGCTGCACGCGATCTTTAAGCTGCGCGCGAAAGACGTGTTCCAGATGAGCGTCGCCATATCTCGCCTCCAATGCCTCAAGGAGTTGCTCAAAAGTCACTTCCTCACCGAGAGCTTCCAGAACTGTTAAGGCCTGGTCGCGCAGGCCTAGTGTGAGAGCAGTCATGGCCTGACTTTTATTCCAGCCGTTCGCCTTCATAAGAGCCTCGAACTGGATCTTGTAGGCTGACCAGGAAGAGGTACCGTCGAACGGCGGCACTTTGAATCCACGTAGCGAAGGTGTTGTAGCTACTACGGGAGCTGTTGTTCCATCCCCAAGTTTGAGGTCGTCCAGCGTTTTCTTCACGTCAGCCATTACGTTGTCAATCCGATTGTTTACTTGGTCGATTCGGGTTTCGGCCTCCGACAGGCGGTTGTCATGTTGAGCAACCTTATCCTTCACCTCCCGTATCTCTTTTCCGAAGATAGCGTGAAGGTCCTTCATGAGGAGCATCTGCTCTTCCTTATCGCGTTGGAGTTTCTCTTCTAAACGACGGGCCTGTTCCTCCTGCCGGCGGGCCTGTTCTTCCTGCTGCTCTTTCAACAGACGGGCCTGTTCCTCTCGTCCGCGCTGCAGCTGCTCCTGTAGCATCGCCATCAGAGCACCTAAGTCAGATGCTGCAGGTGTAGGAGCTACTGACGGGCTTGCAGCCGGCGGCTGTCCCTCCAAAGTCTGCGACGTTGCACCACCAAACCTTCTTTGGTCCGTCTCCTGCTGGCGTTGACTTCGGGTACGGACACCCTCCGTTTCCTCCTTAGGTAAAATCAGCATGATTTTATCCCACTTCTGACACCAATTGTTACGAGCTTAGGGTTCGTGACAATAAAAATTGCCGATAAAATTACCTAAATTAACACTTTAATTTACTTTACACAAATT